>RQTK01000462.1:148634-162753 GCA_003991915.1 Elysia chlorotica
CACACACACTGACTGGTTTGTGGAAAGGCTAGGTCTAGTGTATGCTCCTGTCACGTGACACAGTACACACTGACTGGTTTGTGGAAAGGCTAGGTCTAGTGTATGCTCCTGTCACGTGACACAGTACACACTGACTGGTTTGTGAAAAGGCTAGGTCTAGTGTATGCTCCTGTCACGTGACACAGTACACACACACTTACTGGTTTGTGGAAAGGCTAGGTCTAGTGTATGTATGCTCCTGTCACGTGACACCGTACACACACACTGACTGGTTTGTGGAAAGGCTAGGTCTAGTGTATGCTCCTGTCACGTGACACCGTACACACACACTGACTGGTTTGTGGAAAGGCTAGGTCTAGTGTATGCTCCTGTCACGTGACACCGTACACACACTGACTGGTTTGTGGAAAGGCTAGGTCTAGTGTATGCTCCTGTCACGTGACACAGTACACACACTGACTGGTTTGTGGAAAGGCTAGGTCTAGTGTATGCTCCTGTCACGTGACACAGTACACACACACTGACTGGTTTGTGGAAAGGCTAGGTCTAGTGTATGCTCCTGTCACGTGACACCGTACACACACACACTGACTGGTTTGTGGAAAGGCTAGGTCTAGTGTATGCTCCTGTCACGTGACACCGTACACACACACTGACTGGTTTGTGGAAAGGCTAGGTCTAGTGTATGCTCCTGTCACGTGACACAGTACACACACACTGACTGGTTTGTGGAAAGGCTAGGTCTAGTGTATGCTCCTGTCACGTGACACAGTACACACACACTGACTGGTTTGTGGAAAGGCTAGGTCTAGTGTATGCTCCTGTCACGTGACACAGTACACACACACTGACTGGTTTGTGGAAAGGCTAGGTCTAGTGTATGCCCCTGTCACGTGACACAGTACACACACACTGACTGGTTTGTGGAAAGGCTAGGTCTAGTGTACACTCCTGTCACGTGACACCGTTTTTTTCTTTTCAGCGATTCTCACAGATTAGTTGACGTAGTGAAAACGTGGTGATCAACTTACGTCTTTTATTAAGACGGGAGATTAGTTGGCGTAGTGGAAACCTGATAGTCAACTTACGTCTTTTATTAAGACGGGAGTATAGTTGGCGTAGTGGAAACGTGATAGTCAACTTACGTCTTTTATTAAGACGGGAGATTAGTTGGCGTAGTGGAATCTTGATGATTAACTTACGTCTTTTATTAAGACGTGAGTATAGTAGGCGTAGTGGAATCTTGATGATTAACTTACGTCTTTTATTAAGACGTGAGTATAGTAGGCGTAGTGGAAACGTGATGGTCAACTTACGTCTTTTATTAAGACGTGAGATTAGTTGGCGTAGTGGAAACGTGGTAATCAACTTACGTCTTTTATTAAGACGTGAGATTAGTTGACGTAGGGGAAACGTGGTGATCAACTTACATCTGAGTTGGAGTTTAACATTGTTTTATTGTTTATTATTTCTTTGTGTTCATTCTGCTCGCTGTCTTTCAAATAATTGTGTAGTAAAATTAAACAACAATAAGCAACAGACAGGCAGACAGACAGAGAGACAGACAGACAGACAGACAGACAGACAGACAGACAGACAGACAGACAGACAGACAGACAGACAGACAGACAGACAGACAGACAGACAGACAGACAGACAGACATAAATAGAGAACGGTAGTTACAATTCATAAATAACACAGCCGTGCATGTTGAACTAAAATGGACATGCTTTACCAAACCAGCCCTATCAGGAACTGGGGTAACTTTATCAGCAATGTTGGATAACTTTATTGAGATAAGGGCCTATATTAAACATTTCAACCTTAGTGACAAGGAATAGTGGCATTTCGAGTACAGGTATTTTCCTACAATCTGCTTCAGGACTTATTTTCCTTCAACAATTTGTTTTGAATTTCAGTTCCTCTCCTGACCTTGCTTGGTGCTCTATCCTTCAACCTATAGTTACATTATTTGTACATACCGATTATATGTCTTGTGTGTCTGCGGGTCATAACAGTATTGATGAAGCCCGTTGCTAGACCGTCTTGGTCACACAGACACAGGTTTATATGTAAACACCTTCCATCTCAAAAGTAAACAATGGCTGAGGTTTTGGCGTCAGAGCTCTTTGTGGTAAAAGTTGGAAACAATCGGTCATTAAACCGGAGACCTGCATATTTTATCAAAGTGTTGCGTGCATTTTACCCTGCATAGATAATGGCGGAATTGGCATCAGTGCGATCGTGCAAAAGTATAGTATTGATACATTTGTTTTTTTTTTTTTTTTTTGCTTCGCTCAAACAATTTTAACAGGCAGAATGAAGGGAAGAGAAGTAAAAGGCGGGCCAGGCAGGCAGTTCTACGACTACATAAAAGAGTTGGCAGGGACCCAGCCACATGACAACCATAGACTGACGCAAGGTCGTTTTACAGGAAAACATAATCATGGCACCCCAACCCCCAATATTTTCTTTGGAAAAGAGAGAGTCTCTCCTACACTTTAGGTCTCTAAGATTTTCAAGGGGTATTCTTTATGGTGGCGGGCCACAATGGTGCCGTCCGACAATTTTACTCGCTGCCTCGCACGAGACAGTGCTGAGATACCATGACTATGTTTTGTTGGACTATACACTGACACCGACCCAACCTCCTAATCTCATAATGCCCCATGCTTTTTTTCTGGTCAGAGTTTCAGCTTTTGGTCTAATTTCGATATTCTCAGGTAAAAATTTTGTATAGAAAGAACTTAAAAAGTTCATTTGTGAATGACATGAACATAACTTTTCAATTATTAGATTGGTTCAGCGTGAACACAATTTGTGTAGCCAGTACAACAACCCCGCCCTGTCTGCCTCCCATTGGACAGACAAGAGGCTCTGTCTCACTAGCCTCGCCTCTGTAACATAAACACCATCTAACGCTTCAACGCAAAAACGAACAATCAAAACTTACCACACAGTGATAGGGCAGGTAGAAAGTAAGCACAAAACCCAAAATGGCACCAAAAGTCCTGGGAATGCTTCACGTCTAGAAGGTAAACTTCGAGCAGCCGACGCTTACTGGAGTTTGGCTAGCTGGCCGGTGTAGCACGCCACACGGACTCATCGACTAACGGTACTCTGAGTAGCCTGGCGGGTGGGTCGGGGTGACGTGCTACACCGGCTCAGATAAGTCCAAAGTCGGGGCCCTTGCTTATCGGCGAGCTCGCTGCTGTTTTTCTATGGAACGTAATAACAGGCGTGTCACTTGAAAGCTGGGTCACCTTATTTCGTAATGCTAGTAGGTTTGAATTTGTACACTAGAAAAGTTGAGGTACATTCACGGCCCTCAATATTAAGAGGTCGCCTTCAAAAAACGTTCACAGATAGCTATACTTGCGGGGGAAAGCGCAAACAAAAAGGGAAAAAACTGGAAAACAGGAAGCAGCAAAACAATAGATGCACTACGAAAAGTAGAGAAGAGTGACACAAAAAAAGAATTTCAGAGGAAAAAGAAAAGTGGAAGTCATGAAAACGAAAGGTTTGGTTAGTTTGCGCAGACAACAGATAGACCTAGGAGCAAAGGTTGGTTGGGAGAGAGCAAGTAAGCGAAAACGGGTGTGAATTAAGGTAGAATATATATAAAGAGAGAGAGAGAGAAAGAGAGAGAGAGTGGGAGAGAGATAGAGAGAGAGGGAGAGAATAGGAAGAGACAGGGAGAAGGAACTCAAAATGTTAGACAAAGTTGTAGCTCACCTTGATCATTTGTATTTAGTGTCTCGGACTCCCTCCATCCCTGACTACAACATTGGTTTGTCTCCTCTGTATTTAGTGTCTCGGACTCCCTCCATCCCTGACTACAACATTGGTTTGTCTTCCTCTGTATTTAGTGTCTCGGACTCCCTCCATCCCTGACTACAACATTGGTTTGTCTCTCTGTATTTAGTGTCTCGGACTCCCTCCATCCCTGACTACAACATTGGTTTGTCTCTGTATTTAGTGTCTCGGACTCCCTCCATCCCTGACTACAACATTGGTTTGTTTTCTCTGTATTTAGTGTCTCTGACTCCCTCCATCCCTGACTACAACATTGGTTTGTTCTCTGTATTTAGTGTCTCGGACTCCCTCCATCCCTGACTACAACATTTGTCTTCCTCTGTATTTAGTGTCTCGGACTCCCTCCATCCCTGACTACAACATTGGTTTGTCCTCCTCTGTATTTAGTGTCTCGGACTCCCTCCATCCCTGACTACAACATTGGTTTGTCTTCCTCTGTATTTAGTGTCTCGGACTCCCTCCATCCCTGACTACAACATTGGTTTGTCTCTGTATTTAGTGTCTCGGACTCCCTCCATCCCTGACTACAACATTGGTTTGTCTTCCTCTGTATTTAGTGTCTCGGACTCCCTCCATCCCTGACTACAACATTGGTTTGTCTTCCTCTGTATTTAGTGTCTCGGACTCCCTCCATCCCTGACTACAACATTGGTTTGTCTCTGTATTTAGTGTCTCGGACTCCCTCCATCCCTGACTACAACATTGGTTTGTCTCTGTATTTAGTGTCTCGGACTCCCTCCATCCCTGACTACAACATTGGTTTGTCTCTGTATTTAGTGTCTCGGACTCCCTCCATCCCTGACTACAACATTGGTTTGTCTCTGTATTTAGTGTCTCGGACTCCCTCCATCCCTGACTACAACATTGGTTTGTCTTCCTCTGTATTTAGTGTCTCGGACTCCCTCCATCCCTGACTACAACATTGGTTTGTCTTCTCTGTATTTAGTGTCTCGGACTCCCTCCATCCCTGACTACAACATTGGTTTGTCTCTGTATTTAGTGTCTCGGACTCCCTCCATCCCTGACTACAACATTGGTTTGTCTCTGTATTTAGTGTCTCGGACTCCCTCCATCCCTGACTACAACATTGGTTTGTCTTCCTCTGTATTTAGTGTCTCGGACTCCCTCCATCCCTGACTACAACATTGGTTTGTCTCTGTATTTAGTGTCTCGGACTCCCTCCATCCCTGACTACAACATTGGTTTGTCTCTGTAGTGTCTCGGACTCCCTCCATCCCTGACTACAACATTGGTTTGTCCTCTGTATTTAGTGTCTCGGACTCCCTCCATCCCTGACTACAACATTGGTTTGTCTTCCTCTGTATTTAGTGTCTCGGACTCCCTCCATCCCTGACTACAACATTGGTTTGTCTTCCTCTGTATTTAGTGTCTCGGACTCCCTCCATCCCTGACTACAACATTGGTTTGTCTTCCTCTGTATTTAGTGTCTCGGTCTACAACATTGGTTTGTCTCTGTATTTAGTGTCTCGGACTCCCTCCATCCCTGACTACAACATTGGTTTGTCTCTGTATTTAGTGTCTCGGACTCCCTCCATCCCTGACTACAATGGTTTGTCTTCCTCTGTATTTAGTGTCTCGGACTCCCTCCATCCCTGACTACAACATTGGTTTGTCTTCCTCTGTATTTAGTGTCTCGGACTCCCTCCATCCCTGACTACAACATTGGTTTGTCTTCCTCTGTATTTAGTGTCTCGGACTCCCTCCATCCCTGACTACAACATTGGTTTGTCTCCTCTGTATTTAGTGTCTCAGACTCCCTCCATCCCTGACTACAACATTGGTTTGTCTCCCTCTGTATTTAGTGTCTCAGACTCCCTCCATCCCTGACTACAACATTGGTTTGTCTCCCTCTGTATTTAGTGTCTCAGACTCCCTCCATCCCTGACTACAACATTGGTTTGTCCTCCTATTGAAAACGTGAAATCACCAGGAGTGGCGGTTCTTTTTTTAAACTCTAATTCAGGATCAAATTGGCTCATAAAGCAAGAGTGGTATGTAAATGGTAAACTCTAATTCAGGATCAAGTTGGTTCATAAAGCAAGAGTGGTATGTAAATGGTAAACTCTAATTCAGGATCAAATTGGCTCATAAAGCAAGAGTGGTATGTAAATGGTAAACTCTAATTCAGGATCAAATTGGCTCATAAGCAAGAGTGGTATGTAAATGGTAAACTCTAATTCAGGATCAATTGGCTCATAAAGCAAGAGTGGTATGTAAATGGTAAACTCTAATTCAGGATCAAATTGGCTCATAAAGCAAGAGTGGTATGTAAATGGTAAACTCTAATTCAGGATCAAGTTGGTTCATAAAGCAAGAGTGGTATGTAAATGGTAAACTCTAATTCAGGATCAAGTTGGTTCATAAAGCAAGAGTGGTATGTAAATGGTAAACTCTAATTCAGGATCAAATTGGCTCATAAAGCAAGAGTGGTATGTAAATGCTAAACTCTAATTCAGGATCAAGTTGGTTCATAAATCAAGAGTGGTATGTAAATGGTAAACTCTAATTCAGGATCAAATTGGCTCATAAAGCAAGAGTGGTATGTAAATGGTAAACTTTAATTCAGGATCAAATTGGCTCATAAAGCAAGAGTGGTATGTAAATGGTAAACTCTAATTCAGGATCAAATTGGCTCATAAAGCAAGAGTGGTATGTAAATGGTAAACTCTAATTCAGGATCAAATTGGCTCATAAGCAAGAGTGGTATGTAAATGGTAAACTCTAATTCAGGATCAAATTGGCTCATAAAGCAAGAGTGGTATGTAAATGGTAAACTCTAATTCAGGATCAAATTGGCTCATAAAGCAAGAGTGGTATGTAAATGGTAAACTCTAATTCAGGATCAAATTGGCTCATAAAGCAAGAGTGGTATGTAAATGGTAAACTCTAATTCAGGATCAAATTGGCTCATAAAGCAAGAGTGGTATGTAAATGGTAAACTCTAATTCAGGATCAAATTGGCTCATAAAGCAAGAGTGGTATGTAAATGGTAAACTCTAATTCAGGATCAAATTGGCTCATGAAGCAAGAGTGGTATGTAAATGGTAAACTCTAATTCAGGATCAAATTGGCTCATAAAGCAAGAGTGGTATGTAAATGGTAAACTCTAATTCAGGACTCTAATTCAGGATCAAGTCGGTTCATAACGCAAGAGTGGTATGTAAATGGTAAACTCTAATTCAGGATCAAGTTGGTTCATGAAGCAAGAGTGGTATGTAAATGGTAAACTCTAATTCAGGATCAAGTCGGTTCATAACGCAAGAGTGGTATGTAAATGGTGAACTCTAATTCAGAATCAAGTTGGTTCATGAAGCAAGAGTGGTATGTAAATGGTAAACTCTAATTCAGGATCAAGTCGGTTCATAACGCAAGAGTGGTATGTAAATGGTAAACTCTAATTCAGAATCAAGTTGGTTCATAACGCAAGAGTGGTATGTAAATGGTAAACTCTAATTCAGGATCAAGTCGGTTCATAACGCAAGAGTGGTATGTAAATGGTAAACTCTAATTCAGGATCAAGTCGGTTCATAACGCAAGAGTGGTATGTAAATGGTAAACTCTAATTCCGGATCAAGTTGGTTCATAAAGCAAGAGGGGTAGGTAAATGGTAAACTCTAATTCAGGATCAAGTTGGTTCATAAAGCAGGAGTGGTATGTAAATGGTAAACTCGAATTCAGGATCAAATTGGCTCATAAAGCAAGAGTGGTATGTAAATGGTAAACTCTAATTCAGGATCAAATTGGCTCATAAAGCAAGAGTGGTATGTAAATGGTAAACTCTAATTCAGGATCAAATTGGCTCATAAAGCAAGAGTGGTATGTAAATGGTAAACTCTAATTCAGGATCAAATTGGCTCATAAAGCAAGAGTGGTATGTAAATGGTAAACTCTAATTCAGGATCAAATTGGCTCATAAAGCAAGAGTGGTATGTAAATGGTAAACTCTAATTCAGGATCAAATTGGCTCATAAAGCAAGAGTGGTATGTAAATGGTAAACTCTAATTCAGGATCAAATTGGCTCATAAAGCAAGAGTGGTATGTAAATGGTAAACTCTAATTCAGGATCAAATTGGCTCATAAAGCAAGAGTGGTATGTAAATGGTAAACTCTAATTCAGGATCAAATTGGCTCATAAAGCAAGAGTGGTATGTAAATGGTAAACTCTAATTCAGGATCAAATTGGCTCATAAAGCAAGAGTGGTATGTAAATGGTAAACTCTAATTCAGGATCAAATTGGCTCATGAAGCAAGAGTGGTATGTAAATGGTAAACTCTAATTCAGGATCAAATTGGCTCATAAAGCAAGAGTGGTATGTAAATGGTAAACTCTAATTAAGGATCAAATTGGCTCATGAAGCAAGAGTGGTATCTAAATGGTAAACTCTAATTCAGGATCAAGTTTGCTCATGAAGGAAAAGGGAGGCACTAGCAAGAAGCTATGTCTGGTGGCCGAAAATTGACTCTGATTTAGAACAAATATCAAAGTCGTGTTTGCAATGCTTATCGTCTAGAAATACACCACCAAAAGCTCCCCTACACACATGGGCATGGCCAGATAAGCCATGGAGTAGGCTCCACATTGATTTCGCAGGTCCATTTCTTGGTAAAATGTTCTTAGTAGTTAGTGACGCCCATTCTAAATGGATGGAAGTCTGTGTCATGAATAAAGTCACCGCTCAAGACACCATCTCACAACTTCGAACAATTTTCGCTACACATGGCCTACCTGATACCATTGTTTCTGATAACAAGACACCATCTCACAACTTGGAACAATGTTCGCTACACATGGCCTACCTGATACTATTGTTTCTGATAACGGACCATCCTTTACCAGTCTAGAATTTCAGGAATTCATGGTCTTCAATAATATCCATCACATAAAGTCAACACCATATCACCCTGCATCCAATGGACTAGCTGAGCGCGCTGTAGAGACGTTCAAGGCCAGTCTACGCAAAATGCCAGCAGGCAATGTTCACGAAAAGGTCAACCGATTCCTTCTCAAATACCGGACTACACCTCACTCAACTACTGGCATCACCCCAGCGGAACTACTATTCAACAGGAAGATAAAGACAAGGCTTGATCTTATCCATGATTCAGTCCATAAAACTGTTCGAAAGAAACAAAAAAATCAAAAACTTTACCATTATGTGCATGCCAAAGACAGACATTTTCTATTAATGACTCTGTGTTTGCTAAACAACCCAAATATATACCTGGTGTAACCATTGACAAGACAGGACCATTTACACAAACATCATCACACTCTACTGAACAAACACCAACGACACAGCTAAGACGTTCGACAAGACTCGGGAAGAAACCTGACAAACTGGACCTTTGATTGTATGCATTATTTTTATTACACACAGTAATCTTAGTGTGACTGCTCTCTCAAGTTAATTTCAAGTTAATGTCACTGTTCCTAAATACTTAAACCTGCTATTAGTATTTTTACAGCTAACTTGTTACGTTTAATTTTAAAATTGTTACCATGATTTTATCAAGTTCATTGAATTATTTGTTAAAACTGATTTTGAAGAGTTAACCTTAACTTAAACCCCTCAACCTTGGTATTCATGTATCTGCCTTTATTTTTCAAACTTCCTCTATTGACCATTTTGAGTATCGTAAGTCTAAATCAAATGGACTTGTTACTTAAACCAACTGTAATTTTAAATTGTGTATTTTCCTTGTAATATCCACCACCAATCTTGTGAACATTTAATGACCAGATTCTAAACTAAGGGTGGAGGAATGTAGTATATCAAGGGACGTAACACTAATGTTTAAGTATCTCCTTTATTTGTCTTACTTATGTCCCTTGGACTAAGACCGACATTATACGTCTATGTTTATTTTTAGTAACCATTGCAATGGCTACCGGCAGACCTGAATGTCAACATGACTGCTGCAAACACATGTACCAAACCTGATCAGATATATTCAATTAAATACCAATCATTCTAATTTAACCACTGACTCTCATGGATCAATTTATGTAATATGTCAAGTTATTACAATCTGTGATATAAACATAACATTGAACATTTTTAACATTTTTCAGTGATTTATTAAATAAACAAAAAAAAATATGTATACATGTGTATATATTTATATATTTAACAGGTATATTAAAGGCTTAATAAATTACAGCTCAAGTCCCGAAAATTTACATTCATTTTCCTTCTGATTGATTCAGTCATGGACAAAAAGTTTAGAAAGACATGTGTGCGATTTCTTGAACTCAAAGGCAACAACAAAAATATGTAGACAGTGTAAGGTTTAACAGTAAAATGTGGAGATTCACTTTAAGATAAAAGACTAACTATGTAAGTAAACGAACAAAATGTACAAAATATAGTTCACTTAACCAAGATTTGTGGAGAATATAATATAAAAACCATCAATGTAAAACTATGTAGCGTTTAATGCATAATTGCCATGACATTTTGATACTGTGAGGGATAACACATATTGTCAACAAAACTTTAAATAAGTACATACACAGCAAAAAAGTTTTTAAAAGTTTCCATAGCAAATAAAGACGCACTCCTTTACAAAGAACTAGTGTTTTAACAGTTTTCATAGAAAAAAAGACTGACCCCTTACAATGAAATAGCGTGAAGAAAAAACAAAGTGTTGATAGAATGGTACCATATGAAATAGAGTGCTTTCAGTCCTTTACCCTCCTACAACAAAGCAAAAAAAAAATGTTCTACATGTAGTAAACCATTTGTCTTGCCTGAATGCCAACATTTTTGTTGTGCATTTTTTTTTTTAGTTTATAAGCCTTATACCTAAGATGGATTATTGGTAGATTGAGGTTTGCATATTGCTTTTATGAGTTTAAAACACTTTTTGTTTATTATTTACTACACTATGTCATTTTGTTGTTTTTCTAATATTCAAAGGTTTACCTCATTAAAGACATTTCTCTTTTGAAGCTTGTTTACAAAATAAGCTCGTCTGTGAATACATGTAGCATTTGAGCAAAAGTATCTGCTCTATGAATCATACCCAAAGAGCCAACGTATGAATCCGAAAATCTTTCCGATCCAGCTACTGTCTGACTCAGACTTGGCCTGTGCGTATGCGGTCTGGTCAACCAGGGCCTGCTCCGTCCTTTGCGATGCTGCTTCAGTAGCGGCATGTTGCTGCTGCTGCTGTACACGCGCGCTATCATCTGCTGCTCTGGCCTGCGTGTGTTGCTGCTGCTGCTGTACACGCGCGCTATCATCTGCTGCTCTGGCCTGCGTGTGTTGCTGATGGTGAGCGGCAAGTGCATTCTGCTGGTTTTGCTGCTGTAATTGAATTTCTCTCTGGTATCTTGCCATCATGTCCCTCTGTCTTATTTCCATGTCCCGCCTATCCCTTTCTTGGATGTGTTGAATACGCAGAGACTCCTGCACTGCGCTACGCACGTTGACAACCGAGCTCCTCAGGTCGTGCAGCGCACCGGTTCCTCTGTCCTGTGCTACGAGGGCCTCAATGAGCGCGTCACAGCGCGGCAGCAAGCCCTGCAGGCTGGAGATGGCGTGCTGGCCATTGTAGGTCTGGTCCGCCGCTCCAAGCCTCTGCAAGATCAGGCTGGTCTCCTGTAGCAACCACTCTTTGATGACAGGCTTGTTTGACTCTACCACTGCTCTGTGCCGGGCGGTCTGTGCCAGCTCAAAGTTCCGGTCCGTGTAGCGGAGTCCCTGAGCCTGAAGACTGCTCACCACGCTCAGCAAATTGTCGATCTGGGCATCCCGCTTCGCGTTGTCCCTCGTGTAGTTATCAAACAGCACTATACGGTTGTTGCACTCTCCCAGCAGTTCTTGGAAGACGCCAGTCTGTGCTGAGCACCACTGGCTAAATGTCTGACCCGTCTCCTCACTGTCCAGCTCAAAGTTGTCCCCACAAGTCATCACCAGTATGCAGAAGTGGCGCACGAAATCTTGTCCAAATATGTCTTTCAAAAAGCGTATGACGTCCTGGTCTTCCTCGCCGAACCGCCCCCCAAAGCGCACGACCAGCAGGAAAGCGTGGTAGCCGCGGGTGTTGGCCGCGATGGCCTGCTCCATAGCACTAACCACCAGCTTCGCAGAGCCGTGGGTGTTGAGGCGAGTGTCGCCAACGCCAGGTCCATCCACGACCTGTGCCAGTCAAGGACAACAACTTTTTTTGAGTTATCAATTTCAGACTGTTGTTTGCCAGTACAACAGACTTTTTTTTAAAACATCAATACATATAATTTTATGTGTACGTGATAACTTTAGCCTTTTTAGAGGTTAATATTTTGGAAATTGGACCTTTTGGTCTCTTTTTTTTTAACATCAATCAACAAAATTTCGGAAAAAGATGCCCTATCACATTATTTAAATTTAAGAAGAACATTTCATAAATACTATATGACTGCAGCAAAATTCAGTCTGAATTGATAAACGTATAAATTACTATCTTGGAGCTGTTGGTCATTTAAATACGGGTACTAAACTTCTCATAGGTTAAATCTTTATGCAATTGTCATATTTTATGTAATTTCCTAAGTAAGGCTTGTTTTAGTATTTTACTCCAAAATGAAAAGATAATTATTATGTGACAATATAAGCATTATAATATTATCGCGTTAATTGTGACCCATTAGATTTTTTAAAATATCTAGCAACGTATACACATCTTGTGCGAGTAGGTTCCAGTTGATTATATCACAAACTATACAGATTCTCAGAGTATTTTTCTATTGGAATTGGTAACTGATTGATTCCTCAATAGATTTTGGATTCACCTTAATGATTTTTCCCTTGTATTCGGAAACCTCATAGCTGATTTGTGTTGTGACCGACTGCGTGCTTGACTTGGACACAAATGCTTTGCGCTTCAAAATAGCGTTACCCAGCGCGCTTTTTCCATTTCCAGTTTTGCCAATGAGGAGAAGATCAAGATCTGTTGGTTCCATCATTTTTCTGAGAAACAAACTGAAAATATGTATTGCCTTTTAAATGGATAAATTGATAACTTTTTTTTATAACATTTCAGTGACAGACCCTTCTCTTCGCAGGGTTTTTACAAATTAAAATAGAGGGAAATTAAAATATCAGTCATGTTACTTCTAGATTGTATCAATCATTTGTGCCTAAAAGAATAATGTCCATATGAAAGTCTAAACATTATCAAAACTGTGTGTGCTACTGGTAGCCTATATGACAAAAATATGCTGGGTTACAGTTACTGCTTAGGCCTACAACTAATACAAAAAAATGTTCTACATCCTACAACAACATCAACAACAAGAACAACTCAGTGACCACTACTGCGGCTTCTGCTCCGGTTGCTACTGATAAAGCTCCGATGTTTATTTGTTTAAATTGAACTGAACTGAACGCTATTCTCTATCAAACTATGTATATAGCCTACATATCTAATATAGATCTAATGACATTCTGTAAAAGTCTAATAAAATCGAATGTATTGATGATCTTCGATATCTATATATAGCTCTAGATCTAGATAAAAAAAATCTTTTTAAACTTTAGAGCATTCGATACTAGTAGATTCTAGTAATATATGTAGAATCTAGATCTAGATCTATAGATATTTAATCATATCAAAATCCCGATCTAGATCTTGTCTACATAAATAGAAAACTTACAATCGGCTTGCTCAATGGTATGTGGGACTGGTGGTCAAAAGAAAAAGTAGAAAGATCCACAGACTACTAATCTGTAGAAATTGTGGACTGTAAGTATATACTTTGACCAAACCCATCTTACAACTATTCATCGGAATCAGAATCAGATCCATGTCAGTCAATGGGGAAAACCTGATCGGCGAAATCCGTTTCCTCAGGAGAATTTCTCTTCGGGTTTTCCAGTCCTGGCCCACCTGCGCATGTTGCAAAACGGGGAATCTCTTTTGAAGTGTCCAATCAACGAGAAACAGACAAATCGTCAATTTTAGAAAAATGCTCTAATTTTGTCGTTTGTCATTGCTTTGTCATTTTGTCTATCAGTTGTGTAAAAATGATGTGATTACATTTTGGGCGAAAAGTTGGCGCGGAGGTATAGATCTAGCCCATGGCCTATAATTAGGCCCAGGGTTTTACATGCGGCAAAGTAGTAGTGGTAATGATAATAATGGTAGTAGTAGTGATTATAATATTAGTGGTGATAGTAGTAATAGTAATAATAGTGGTAATAGTAATAATAATGATGATAATGATAATAATAATAATAATAATAATAATAATAATAATAATAATAATAATAATAATAATAATAATAATAATAATA
>RQTK01000462.1:164461-210132 GCA_003991915.1 Elysia chlorotica
CTACTACTACTACTACTACTACTACTACTACTACTACTACTACTACTACTACTACTACTACTACTACTACTACTACTACTACTACTACTACTACTACTACTACTACTACTACTACTACTACTACTAGGTTAGAAAGGGACAGCCACAAACCTAGGTCTAGCTGAGACCAACAGATAAAACAAGTAGACAAAGACACATTTTAGACTGATGACATGGACGGGGATCGAACCCGCACCTTCTACTCGGCACCCATCGCCTTGTGAGTGGTTAAGCACACTGGTCTTCGCCTTGGCAAGGTCTCTCTGTCTGTCTGTCTGTCTCTCTCTCTCTCTCTCTCTCTCTCTCTCTCTCTCTCTCTCTCTCTCTCTCTCCATGTTGCTAACTGATTTACAGTGTTACCCTTTTCCCGTTATTTACTTACTGATAGTATGGTAGCTGTGTTGGTGGGTTAGGGTTGGTTGTGGTCGCCACAGTGTAGATTTTGTGTGATTTTGTTCTTAACCCCCATCCCCCTTAAACCCCGCAATATTATTTTTGTACTTGTACACTCCACATCTACTTTTTTTTCTTATTTAAACTGATCGACTACAGACTACCATTTTCAACAAAGACAAAGTCTATTTTTGGTAATGATAAATGCTAATTGATAAGCAAGTAACCAAAGGTCACGTTATGACTTCTGTGGTGAGGATTATAGAATCGGAAAAACCATTAACTTACAAAGAAGAGATTCCAAAAAAATAGTTCGTTTTGCAGCGGTTCTAATATTATCCAAAGTTGAGACCGAAGCGCTTTTTTAAAAAACATTTTGGTCTGTCTTAATTTTTTCTTTCTTTGGTGTTTTATGTGGTTTTCTGATGTTGTTTTTGTTGCTTTTATCTTCGTTTTTTTTTTTTCATTCAATGTGGTGTTATTGTGGCGTTTGTGAACATGTATGCATCTTGAATGTCAAACGCTTAGTAAAATAATTGTCGTGATTTCTCACGATTTTCCTAAGCCTTGGCGCTCAGTAAGCCAAGCTTGCTCATTTTTTCAGTTTTGTAAGATTAGCAATGAGCCATAGACTCTAGCAACCTTAGTGCATGTACAACTAGGCTACATACTTCTACCATCATCGCCATTACAACCACCATCTCTAATCCACCATCACTGCCGTCGCCAATTAATAGTTGGAACATGGCAATTTAAATGGAAAAATATAAATCGAGGATTTTCGTTGTTCGGTTATTGTTTTTTTTTGTTTGTTTGTGTGTTTGTTGTTGTTACTTTTGTTGTTGGTGTTGTTGTTGTCGTTGTTGTTGTTGTTGTTTTGTTTGTTTGTCTTTGTTTAGTTATTTGGTGTTGTTTTTTGTTGTTGTTTTTTTTTTTTTTTTTTTTTTTTTTTTTTTTTTTTTTTTTTTTTTTTGGGGGGGGGTGCTACATTTTATTGAAAATAAAAATGTTAATTGTAATTTAGCGTTGCTGTTGCTCCTTGTTTGTTGATCCGACACGGTGAGTTTTTCTTAGACTCGCTGACTTGTCGACATTTCGGGTTTTCCCAGAAGCTGGTTTTCCCAAAGGCTTGCGTCTCTCCTCGGGAAATCGTTACTCCAAGTACAAGTATTTGGAACAAGTTTGGAATGCACGAAACACTCTTCCCAAGGAAATTAGACGCGAGGTTCTGAACTTGGGTTACCCTCATTTAAGTACAGCTCTAGATTTATAATAAAGTTTTCTACACAGGCTATAACACATCTAGATCTAGATCTGCATCTTATTTATAATCCTGAAACTCACTTCTAAAGGACTGAAGTAAGGTAATCGATTTATTACTTGCATCTCAAATCTAGATCTAGTCTAGGGATCGTAAGCATAACGCCACGGGAGCTTACAACTCGTATTAAGCCTAATTAATCTTATATCCTAGATAATGAAATATGGACTAGAATACTTTATGGTCCAAGATTTAGTGTTTCTGCCACAATATTGCTGTATGTAGGCCTACAAATTTTGTTGTAGGCTAAATGCACATGATCTAAATCTAGATCTAGATCTAGTTATCAATAGGCCTAGATCTAGATCTAGATCTGTGATGTTTTTCTGTACAACTTTTGGCATATAGATCTATATCTCTAGATCTATCTATCTAAATTCATGCACTAGATATCGATTTCATAGTGTTTCTGTCCATATTTTGCTATACACACATTATATTTTTCCTTTTCAGACTAATGGACATACACGTTGTGTATCGCAATTATTTTACTTAAAACACAGCAAACAATCTTTCTTTAGACCTAGGATAGTAGGAAACATTAAATTAGGAGAGAGCTTAGCTTCATTTGACGGTTCGGCCAAAGAACTTGATTTTAACAAAAACATTTAGATCTAGGCTAGATCTATATCGATAAGATATATGGCAAAATTTAAATAAACAACTACATATATCGGATATTTATAGCAAAATTTTGGCTAAAACCTGAATATGCAATACAGAGGCAGAAACACTTAGCCTATGTGTAGACAGTTCCATTTTTGTTTTTAAAAACAAAATACTTTGGTAAAACTGTCGAATAAAGTGAGGCTGCTCTCTCTTTGCTGCTTATGAATCCACTCCATTTTAGTCATTGATATCCTAGTGAAAAATTTTTTTTTCTATGGTATTACTTGTCAGGCTCTTGGTATTAAAATTTGTTTTAAAAAACCTGTAGAAGAGAAAAGGTTGGTTTGTATTTTTCTTCATCTCTTTATATTTTTTTTTACTGGCCTGAAGTATTCATTGTTTCTATTTTACCTAAAACTGTCAGGAGTTTTTATTTGTGTGTGAGATTTCTTTGATCTTCCGCCACAGGGCTTACTCCTGGACTACATTTACCTCTTTTTTGCACCTCTATTGCTCTCGTATGCATAAAGAAATAAACAAAGGACTCAATTTGATACCGATTTTTATGTTTAAGAGATGAATTTTCAAATATAGAAAAGAAATTCCTATCTAGCAAAGATGAAATACAAAGCTTGAACCTATCTATTACAGCATTAAAAATAAACACAGATTTTTTTCTTCTCCTTAGCAGATCAAAATCATAATGAGGCAGATCAGCGATATTGATTTACTGCTCATCGGCAAGACTGGAAATGGAAAGAGTGCCCTTGGCAATGCTATTTTAAGGAGGAAAAAGTTTGTGTCCAAGTCAAGTGCGACTTCTGTGACAAAGGAGATTGACTATGAGGTTTCAGAGTTCAAAGGAAAAATTATAAAGGTAAATTGAATCAGTCTCAGTCAACGGATCACTAACACATTCTTAATTTGATTTATTCAGATGTATTTACAGCGCATCTGCCTAAGAAAAGACTTTGTTATCAGGGACTTTCACATTTTTCATCTCTCCTCTCTGAGCTCAGGCTGATTGTTCAATGAAAACATACCTGAAATGTAAACTTTATAAATTAAACAAACATGTACAAACCCATAATGTCCATGTGGAACCGGACACTGTGTCTCGGTATAGCAGCATCCTGGAAACATCATGGATGTAAAAATGAGCAGTAATAATTTATGTCCTCTATTTCATGTTTATCCAATAACAAGGACATGATACTTCTACTAGTTCTAGCAAAATGTCAAAAGCAAACTGAATACTCATAAAGGGGTGTATGCTTAAATTCTTTCAAATTTAAGGGCAAGTGGGTCAGTGAGCTGAATTGGTGATGATGATGACGATGATGATGATGACGATGATGATAATGATGATGATGATGATGATGATGATGATGATGATGATGATGGAATATGGATTTACATAAAACATACAAAATTTTTGGGGGTTGAAAAAAAAAAGCTTTTCAGGATCCCCAGGTTCAAGTCACAATTTATACGACTTTTTTATATTTCAACTGTGATGTCTTTTTTATATTTCAACTGTGATGTCTTTTTTATATTTCAACTGTGATGTCTTTTTTATATTTCAACTGTGATGTCTTTTTTATTTCATACGTTTTGTCCCACTTATGATCTTATTGTCATCATGTTGGCGTGTGGATGTTGTCGATGACGTACAGTCTGCCTGAAGAGTTTTCTGTCTCGAGCGACCCTTCCTGCCTCGCTGGGCATCCTTTGTATGTCCATCCACCTTTTTGTAGGTCTGCCTAGTCTTCGCTTTGGTCGTAGCTTTGCTTCTAGGATATGTCTTTCCACACTTTCATGTCTTTTCAGGTGCCCAAAGTATTTCAGTTTTCTTTCTTTGATAGTTTGCAATTAAAGCCAATTTGATTTTATCTTAAGTTCTTTTAATATGTTGTCATTTCGTCTGTGTGCTGTCCATGGAACTCTTAGCATTTTTTCTGTAGTATTTTAATTGTAAAGAACAGTTTCTTTTCATCTGTTTTTGTAATTGTCCAACCTTCACATCAATATGTGTCATAGGGGAATATGCAAGATCTTACGATTTTCAGTCTTGTCTTTTTCTTGTCTCCCTTCCAGAGTTTGTTAAGTCTTTTATTTGTGCCAGGGCTGTTGATATTTTTAAAATTTATTTCTGTTGAGCATTATTTTGTCACCTCCGTCAATTCTAGAACTAGATATTTAAAGTGGTTTACATGCTCCACCTTTTCTCCGTTTGCTATCACATCTGTAATAGAGAAGCACCTGTTGATGTTAACAATTTTCAGCAGCAGTCCTTTCTTTTCGTCGTCCTCTTTAAGCACTTGAGTGGGATCAAACCGTTTTTATCTACCAACGTGAATGTACATAGGGCTTTTAGCCCAGCAGTGCAGGGGTCAACTGTTTGGGCCAGCCTGTCCAGTCCCCCAGTGGTCAACTGTTTGGGCCAGCCTGTCCAGTCCCCCAGTGGTCAACTGTTTGGGCCAGCCTGTCCAGTCCCCCAGTGGTCAACTGTTTGGGCCAGCCTGTCCAGTCCCCCAGGGGTTGTAGAAAGCAGTGGTCAACTGTTTGGGCCAGCCTGTCCAGTCCCCCAGTGGTTGTAGAAAGCAGTGGTCAACTGTTTGGGCCAGCCTGTCCAGTCCCCCAGTGGTCAACTGTTTGGGCCAGCCTGTCCAGTCCCCCAGGGGTTGTAGAAAGCAGTGGTCAACTGTTTGGGCCAGCCTGTCCAGTCCCCCAGTGGTCAACTGTTTGGGCCAGCCTGTCCAGTCCCCCAGTGGTCAACTGTTTGGGCCAGCCNTTNNAGTCCCGCAGTGGTCAACTGTTTGGGCCAGCCTGTCCAGTCCCCCAGTGGTCAACTGTTTGGGCCAGCCTGTCCAGTCCCCCAGGGGTTGTAGAAAGCAGTGGTCAACTGTTTGGGCCAGCCTGTCCAGTCCCCCAGGGGTTGTAGAAAGCAGTGGTCAACTGTTTGGGCCAGCCTGTCCAGTCCCCCAGGGGTTGTAGAAAGCAGTGGTCAACTGTTTGGGCCAGCCTGTCCAGTCCCCCAGGGGTTGTAGAAAGCAGTGGTCAACTGTTTGGGCCAGCCTGTCCAGTCCCCCAGTGGTTGTAGAAAGCAGTGGTCAACTGTTTGGGCCAGCCTGTCCAGTCCCCCAGTGGTCAACTGTTTGGGCCAGCCTGTCCAGTCCCCCAGTGGTCAACTGTTTGGGCCAGCCTGTCCAGTCCCCCAGTGGTCAACTGTTTGGGCCAGCCTGTCCAGTCCCCCAGGGGTTGTAGAAAGCAGTGGTCAACTGTTTGGGCCAGCCTGTCCAGTCCCCCAGTGGTCAACTGTTTGGGCCAGCCTGTCCAGTCCCCCAGGGGTTGTAGAAAGCAGTGCAGTGGTCAACAGCAAACTGTTTGGGCCAGCCTGTCCAGTCCCCCAGTGGTCAACTGTTTGGGCCAGCCTGTCCAGTCCCCCAGTGGTCAACTGTTTGGGCCAGCCTGTCCAGTCCCCCAGTGGTCAACTGTTTGGGCCAGCCTGTCCAGTCCCCCAGGGGTTGTAGAAAGCAGTGCAGTGGTCAACAGCGTACCTGAGATCCCTCAGTTTAAGTTCTTATGACCTTATAACTACATGTATAGTATTTAGGACCAATTTTCCTGAATTTCTGCATTTTGTTCTTTTGTTTAATTGGAGAAGAGAAAAAAAACTGGCTTGCTCAATAATTTATGTGAATTATGTTTGCTGTTGATTCTTTTTATTTGTGTTCCCTTATACCATATCATTTGCAGTGTAAGGATGATAATTTGTTGTTTTTTTTATTAATCTGTGATGTTCATTTTTCAAATATCAGCATGCGTTCTTTGGAGTTTGTGTTGCTCCAAAAGATCTATCTGGAAAATAGAAATGTCTCTGTTTTATACTCTTTAAATTAGCAAAAAACTAGAAATTGTCATTACTTTTTTTTTTTCTTTGGGGGGGGGGGGGTTATTGTAAAAAAAAAAAAGTGTTCTTGATTTGAACGCCTCATTTCCCCTTATACCCATGTGAGAAAGTTTGTGCTCTGTTTTGAACAAAAGTCAGTGTATGTAAAAATATGTTTCATCTTGTGTGTCCCACGTCATTATTTCTTCTTGTTTTACAATTAGCAGAGAGTACAGTAACAAAAATAGTTGTGTAATACCATTTCTTCTTAACGTGACATTAGAAACAGAAATTATTTTTCAAGAGAAAATAAAAGGCATAGTGTCTAAAGACTGTTATGAAAACTTTAGGCTGTTTTCTCACTGATTTTAACTTTCAGCATGCGCGTAGATCATTCTACAATGGTAAAGTATCAACAAAGTTTAGTGTTTCACTTAGGTTTTTGTCCATCATTTTATATATATGTGTGTGGAAATTTAAATGTAATTTTTTCTCCTCTGTTCTTTGTAGGTGGTTGATGGCCCTGGTGTTGGAGATACTCGACTCAACAACGAAGGAGCAGTGAAGCTGGTTGTCCAATCTATGGAGCAAGCCATGGCTGCCAACCCTCGGGGATACCACGCTTTCCTTTTGGTCGTCCGCTTTGGTGGGCGTTTCACTGCAGAGGATCAAGATACAATAGCTTTCCTCAAGAACATGTTTGGTACAGATTTCGTGCGTCGCTTTTGCATACTTGTCTTGACTTGTGGAGACAATTTTGAACGTGATGCAGAGGACAGTGGTGTAACATTTGATCAGTGGTGTGGTGAGCAAAAAGGGGTCTTTCAAGAACTTGTCAAAGAATGTGAGTATCGAGTAGTGCTTTTTGATAATATCACTAGAGATGAAGCTAAGCAGGAGACTCAGATTGACGATCTCCTGAGAGTGGTTGACAGTCTGCAGGCCCAGGGCTACAGGTACACTGATGAACATTTTGAACTGGCCCAGGCTGCTCGAGACAAAGCCATGGTCGAGTCCAAGAAGCCTGCAATACGAGAAGAGATTTTTCAGGAAACCAGCCTCATTCTTCAGAAGCTTGATCAAATCAGAGAAAACTTTCAGCGTGAAGAACAGATACCATCCCTTCAACAGCTGCTGACAAGATGCAGTGAACTTATCAAGGGAGTGAAAGATCAAGACCAGGGAACTGGTGCTCTCCGCGACCTTGAACAATCGATATCCTCGGTACAGAAGTCTGTAGAGGAGGCTATTCGTGTGCAGACGACTGTAGCCGAGGAAAGAAGACGCATGGAAGCCAAAGAGAAAGAGATCAAGGAAAGGATGGATCAGGAAATGCAGAGGCAGAGACAACAATTTGAAGAGATGATGGCTCAACAAAAAAAGAATGAAGCGGAACGGAGGGAAATGGAGAAAGAGTTAGACAGGAAGCGTCAGGAGATGGAGGAAGAAAGGATGAAGGCGAGAGAGGCCAGGGAGCAAGAACTCTACGCCCAGCTAGAGAAGGAGAGGCAGCTGTTCCAGCAACAATCCCAAGAACTGGAGAGAGTGTACCGGGACGCACGGAAAAAACAAGATGGGGGCTGGCTGGGAAAAGTTGTTGGATTTGTTAGAAAAATTTTTGGATTCTGAAAATATGTAACAGGTTGTAGGGGATGGCAATTGTATTTCATGCTTACGATACTTATCTTACGTGGCAGGGAAAGATAAGGATTTTGTTGTTGTTTTCCAACAAGTGCTGTCTGGTATGAAGTAATGAATTTAGCTCAAACTCAAATGTTTCTAATGTTGTTATCTTAATGCTGCTTTTTCTTCGAAAATTCATGTAATTATCTTTTTTTTTCTTTTTTGAACACTTGAATAATAAACTGTGTTTACATGTATTTGTAGGCATGAAAGAACAATATGTAATTTTTAGCATGCATGATTGAGAAAATGAGCTCGGCATTACCTAAAACAAACTGTGGACGCACTGATTTAGACTTTAGACTTTTATTGTGTGGGAAAAATCATTCTTGTTTTTAGCTTTCCTATATGTATATAAAAGATTTTTTTTTCCTTCGTATGATTAGAATAGGATCACTGTTGTAAATGTGAAACTGTGTGGTATCCCGAATGGATACCAACTTGGACGGGACCTCAATGCTTGTGAAATGATTGCCTACTGAGCGGACACATTAGCCTTGTTAGAAGGTTAAAGTGGTAAACAAACTAAATTGATTTTGAGTTAAAATCAACAAATGGTTGTTCTTATTCATTTAGAAAATTGAGACATCAGTCGTTTGACAGATTGAGAAGGAAAACACTAAAATCAGACAATGGACCTGTATTAAGGTTACTTGCTTCAGGTTGGGTAAGCTATTTATACAGCTCAAGGCAACGTTTTTCACTAAAAAGCTAGAATTGTTTCTGTAAGTTTGTTTATACAGAGAATTAAATTCATTTTGTAATTGTTTTTAATGAGAGAGTTTTGCATTTATCTTAAAATTCTGTATGTACATGTAACTATGTAATTTACTACTGTAGTGTATGTGTGAGATCATGCAATACAGAAAAGCACCATGTGAAAATAAAATTTATTGGAAAAAAAAAAGATTAAAACAAAGAAGATAAAAATTAATTATTATTGACTTGGTTCATTTTATTCCAGTAGGCCTATTTCTTCCACGCATGAAACATTTCTGTTTCTGCCCGTGTGTGTGTGTCGTCTGTCTTTCTGTCCGTCTGTCTGTCTGTCTGTCTGTCTGTCTGTCTGTCTGTCTCTCTCTCTCTCTCTCTCTCTCTCTCTCTCTCTGTCTCTCTCTCTCTCTCTCTCTCTCTCTCTCTCTCTCTCTCTCTCTCTCTCATAACCCGATGGATTTGACTGCATCAATACAAGAACAACCAAAGTCACTGATTTTATAAGTGTCATTAAATCAATATTTATTATTGTTTGTTGCATCCTTCAGAATGCATGACCAAACAAACTGTAAGAACACAATAAGGGTGACGTCCAGATAATCAGCTGGAAAAGAAGAGGTACTGCCCCATTCAATGAAACAAATACAGTCTAATAAGACTAATAAGACTTTTCACACATTCCAGTTAAATCAGCTGGAAAAGAAGAGGTACTGCCTCATTCAATGAAACAAATACAGTCTAATAAGACTAATAAGACTTTTCACACATTCCAGTTAAATCAGCTGGAAAAGAAGAGGTACTGCCTCATTCAATGAAACAAATACAGTCTAATAAGACTAATAAGACTTTTCACACATTCCAGTTAAATCAGCTGGAAAAGAAGAGTTTGTTGCATCCTTCAGAATGCATGACCAAACAAACTGTAAGAACACAATAAGGGTGACGTCCAGATAATCAGCTGGAAAAGAAGAGGTACTGCGCCATTCAATGAAACAAATACAGTCTAATAAGACTAATAAGACTTTTCACACATTCCAGTTAAATCTGCTGGAAAAGAAGAGGTACTGCCTCATTCAATGAAACAAATACAGTCTAATAAGACTTTTCACACATACGGCTCTGAGCGTGTTAGGTCCTGATATCACCAAGTCCTATTCGTATAATGCCATAATAATTAATATAATGTGGACATTTTGAGGACCTTCATTCAAATAGGCCATGAAAGGTCAATTTTAAAGATATTGATAGACTTCATTGATCCCTCTTGGGAAAACTGAAACTGAAGCTCTAACCGTTCCTGCAGTCCAACTTGATTACCTGAGAGTAAGGTTACCTGTGGACTGGTATTCATGGACTAACTATGTAACTGTTGAATTCATGTATCAAAGGACAGCTGTTCGTGTTGATTATGCAAGCGCTTTGCTTTTTCTAGGTTAAAAGCTTACAACGAGAAACAGGATTGCTTCTCTCTTCAAGGTGCCTTTTTAAAATGTTTACAAAATCGCTCATTGCGAATTCTCGAAATACAATGTATGAACTGATTTAAAAGAACATAAAACAAAATCTCGAAGTCTAAAGGTCACCTTGAGGTAACTGTTTAAGCGCTTTGTGCAAGTACATGGTAAGGTTGTGGGCTAGGTTTGTTTGTGCTGCTTATATATAATTAATATTGTAGCTTTCTTATTGTTTTTGAAGAGGTATTTAAAAAAATCTCCTTTATTTTTTTGCAGCCACTTAATGTTGAAACCACCAAAAAGAACAAGAAAATTTTTCAAAATTATTTAAAAAAAAACAACGTACATCAATATTAAGAAGTGGGGGGGAAACGGACAAGTTTTAAAAAAAAAGATAACAAACTTAAAATGAGTGACAATAAAGAAAACTCACAAACATGGCCGAGAGCCAGCTGCTGTACAAACAACGACATAAGAGCTACACTGGCAAAGTACAAATATGACATGACATATGAAGGCAGTAACTATCTCAATACATCCACTAAAGTTCTTCCTCCACTAATAAAGCTTGTACATGTAACATTTTACATCTAGAACCAACCAAGAACTTGTATATCAAACATAAGAAACATTTAACAGGTTGTGTGATACCAGAACTCGCTTATATGACCTTTAAACTTTAAAACTCTTAACGAGAAAAAAAAAATTGAAACTATTAAAATCAATTGCATCAATTGGTCACAAAAATGTAATTGTTTCTCATTATATGTGCTTAATATCAGCAACACCATTTCAAAAAGGCACAAAGAGCATACATAGAGCAGATCACCACATGTGAAAAACTTTAAAAAAATTTTTTATTTCATTTAGTTCTTATCTTGGTTTCAAAATTAAAGGCACAATGTAGTTAATATGTTCCACATTTACAGTCAGTGCCCTGACTAGGAATCTGGTAACACTAGGGGAACAAGCCACACTATTTTCTTGTTTAACACAAGCCATACTATTTTCTTGTTGTTTAACACTAGCCAAACTGTTTTCTTGTTTAACACTAGCCACACTATTTTCTTGTTTAACACTAGCCAAACTATTTTCTTGTTTAACACTAGCCATACTGTTTTCTTGTTTAACATTAACACTAGCCTAACTACTTTCTTGATTAACACTAGCCTAACTAATTTATTGATTAACACTAGCCTAACTAATTTATTGATTAACACTAGCCTAACTGCTTTCTTCATTAACACTAGCCTAAGTACTTTCTTGATTAACACTAGCTTAAGTACTTTCTTGATTAACACTAGCCTAAATACTTTCTTGATTAACACTAGCCTAAGTACTTTCTTGATTAACACTAGCCTAAGTACTTTCTTGATTAACACTAGCCTAAGTACTTTCTTGATTAACAATAGCCTAAGTATTAACACTAGTCTAACTGCTTTCTTCATTAACACTAGCCTAAGTACTTTCTTGATTAACACTAGCGTAAGTACTTTCTTGATTAACACTAGCCCAAGTATTAACACAAGCCTAACTATTTTCTTGCTTAACACTAGCCCAAGTATTAACACAAGCCTAACTATTTTCTTGATTAACACTAGCCCAAGTATTAACACAAGCTTAACTATTTTCATGCTTAACACTAGCCTAACTACTTTCTTCAGTAACATTAACCCTATTGCATAATATTGAATAATGCTTCTTTAAAAAAAACAATTTCCATTTTCCAAAAATAGATGTAAAAAAAAATGAAACAGTCAAGTGATGCAATACATCATTATTGTCTAGGGCGCTCTTGAAAGTTTCTCTACATTAGCCCTCTGTAGGTCTACATAGCACTAATTGCCATCTGCATGTCTACAGTTAAGCACTAATTACTATCTGTATGTCTACATAGCACTAATTACTATCTGTAGGTCTACATAGCACTAATTACTATCTGTAGGTCTACAGTTAAGCACTAATTACTATCTGTAGGTCTACATAGCACTAATTACTATCTGTAGGTCTACATAGCACTAATTACTATCTGTAGGTCTACATAGCACTAATTACTATCTGTAGGTCTACATAGCACTAATTACTATCTGTAGGTCTACATAGCACTAATTGCCATCTGTAGGTCTACATAGCACTAATTACTATCTGTAGGTCTACAGTTGAGCACTAATTACTATCTGTAGGTCTACATAGCACTAATTACTATCTGTAGGTCTACATAGCACTAATTACTATCTGTAGGTCTACATAGCACTCTACATAGCACTAATTACTATCTGTAGGTCTACATAGCACTAATTACTATCTCTAATACATGTGATGGTGTACTGTGCTTAACGCCTCCCACCCTGCACACTCTCCATTGAAACGGAAAGAACAAATAATGAATGCTCAAGGTGGAGACCTTGTAAAACAAATATCAGCAAATCAAGTTGTTATTTGTGCTTATTTTTTTGTATATTGTTGATTCCAATTTTTCTTTTTATTTAACTAAAATCTTCAGAAATACTCTCCTCGACTCCATATTGACAGTTTCTCGGGAAATTAATAATAACCCATGTGTCTCAACAATTCATCTATTGGTACATTAAAAACCCATGTATCTCAACAATTCAGCCATTGGTACATTAAAAACCCATGTATCTCAACAATTCAGCCATTGGTACATTAATAACCCATGTATCTCAACAATTCAGTTATTGGTACATTAATAACCCATGTATCTCAACAGCTCAACAATAATTGGTACATTAATAAACCAAGAAGCAGCAGTTCAATAAAAATGTTTAAAACTTAATAAGCAGCAGAAACTAATGATTAAGTTTATAACCTGAACCAGTCATGAAATATTCACATGGAAAAAAAGAGCAAAAATCCCCCCAACCAAAAAGAAAAGTGTGTGTGTGTGTGGGGGGGGGGGGGGGGGGGAGAATGCATTTTAACTCAATATAAAGAAAATACTCCAAATAAGTTTTTTTTGTATCCATATAAATGATATATGCAGTTTAGTGAAAATCCACTGAAAACCAACTGGATCAAAGTAAGCTCTATGTCAACCAATTTTTTTATTTTTTTTTATAGTTTTGCACTGGTGAAACTCACCTTTTTCTTTTTTTTTTAAGTCGAAACATTATTTTAAGTGTTGTCTTTAGCCTGACTTCAACGCACATAACAATTATTAAAAGGCAAGCAGTAGAGTAGATTTACTGTGCACAAGTAATACCTGATAGAAGGACGTATTAGAGATTCTTGTCAATAACCATATGAGATTGAAATTTCCTTTCAAGGGGTTGAGGAGCTGAATTCTCATTTTGGCCATCTTGTAGGTTTACTGACTGGGCCATATGGCCACTCAGTTCTTAGATCTCTACATTTTATTTGCATTAAAACTACAACAAGTATAAATTGTCATAGAAACCAATGTAATTACAATCAAAATAAATTCAATGTCTGTTAATCTTTTTTTATGATAGATCTTTTTGGTTCTCCAAAATGTTTGTTCATTAATAATTAACAAAAGCACCACATACCATTAAATGCTGCTTTGAATGGTACAATTAATTTTGTAATAGAGCCTTTCTAAATTTTTCTTAAAAAGACAAAATTCAATACTAACTTCTCTCTAAAAGAAATATAATTTTTACCTGGTTCTTTGAAAAAAAAAATGTTCTTCTCATCTCTGACAAAGTGACATTCAATTGGAAATATGACATTGCAACAATTGGGATTGAGTTTCAGTGACATTCAATTGGAAATATGACATTGCAACAATTGGGATTGAGTTTCAGTGACATTCAATTGGAAATATGACATTGCAACAATTGGGATTGAGTTATTGAGTTTCAACTGCTTTGGTAAAATATGCCTTGTCTGTTTTATGAAGCAGATTATAAGGAACGGCACATTCTTCACTCAGCAAAGTCAGTGCCAAAATAGCGATCACCAAAGTTACCTGTAAAACATAAACATACAATGCATACTGCAATGATCCATTTTTAAATGCAAGATATAAAAAAAAAAGTTGTATGTCATTGTGACAAGTTTGTGTTTGTTTGTTGGAAGAAAACATTAGAGAGAGTAACGGGAGATGAGAGAGATAGAACGCGAGAAGAACGGAGAAAATATGGGCCTAGGTCTAGATCTAAACTTAGATCTAGTCTATGCGTTGTTAGTTTGTTCTCTGACCTTGTATGTCCCAGTTGTGAGGATCATTCTATATTAGATTTATGCATTGTTAGTCTCTTTTCCTACTTTATTTGCCCTAGCTGTGATAAACATTCGAGAAATGTGTCAATCTGATAAACAACTTATTTTTAGTGTCGGTTTGTTTACAATCTAAGGACTCTAGTGAACTGGAGTAATGTCCCTTGTAGTCTCGCAATTTCTAGATACTTGTAAAACATACTAGAAATATATTGAACCCTCTGGGCTACAACAAATCGGTACAAAAGGCTCGTGCGGGAAGAGAGAAGGAGGAAGAGAGAAGGAGGAAGAGAAAAGAGTTCCGTGAGCAGTTCTCAGCTATAGCGCATTTGTTACTGTTATTATAAGCCGTTGTGTTATGATTAGGAATTGCTATTTCAGTTGTGGAATTGATCATAGATTGTTATTGCAGTTGCGGATTTAATTACTGTCAACATTTTATTATAACACTTTCAATACCCTAGACGTGTTTGTAGTTAATAAAGTTATTCTTCAATATTTCTACAAGAAGGAGTTGACTTTATTATTTGTGTTGAGCCAGTGAAATGCATGTATGTCACTGTTTCTATCATAGTGATAAAATGTTTTCAGTTCGGTCAAGGCAGCGAAAATGTGAGTGTGTGAGAGAGAGAGAGAGAGAGAGAGAGAGAGAGAGAGAGAGAGAGAGAGAGAGAGAGAGAGAGAGAGAGAGAGAGAGATGGAAAAAAGAGCCAGTCAGACAAGCAGGCAAACTTGAGTTGAGTTGGTTTTAACGTCCAAAATCAGCACTATATAGGCTATATTGGGGACGATCCACAAGACCTACGTCTGACATAATAAGAAAGTAACATTATGCCAGTGTGTCATTTATATAAAAGTTTTTTTTCGTAAAACAGAAAATAAACAAACAAATAGCCTTCTTCCAGGCTCATCCACATCCACATAATTACTACTACAAAATGGACACGTTCTTGTTAATATAAAGGAATACATGGGAAAATACAAACATGTGCACAAGCGGAAGATGACCTTAACACAGACTAGTCTGTGTTAGGCTTAGAATATAGTTCGTTGACACACTGGCATAACAGATAAATTTCACTTGCTGCTACACCTGAGACAGAGCAGGGATGACATGGTCACATGAAACTGACACCGACTCAACCAGTAGGGAGCGAAATCGCCAGGGCTCGAATCAGGACCTTCTGCGTCGGAAGCTGATGTCCTACCCCAGAGCCACCGCGCTACCCAGGCAGACAGACAGACATACAGAGAGAGACACACAGACAGGGAAGTAGAGAGAGAAATATGTTCGATCCCAGGTTTGGATAAATTAATTTTTTTTGTCAGATACCGTTCCCTACTGGTTAGGTTGGTATAGTCTAGGTAAAACGTAATCGCTGTTATCCTGACATTACATAAATTTTATGTTTGCCAACAGCTTAATCTGTCAGAATCCCAATACAGCCTAAATGATGACGGTAGACTTTAAGAAACCAACATACTAAATCAACCAAAACTTAGATTTTGGGAAAAGTTCAACTGCAAGCTGTGACCAAAATTTAAACTTATTATGAGTCACTTCATATCACAGCACTTACTGGACAAGTTGCTGCGACAGCGGTGCATAAAAACAAAACAAAAACAAAAACAAACATAAACATCTATATTTTTGTCCGTGCGTAGTTTGAAATTTTATGTGCGGCTCTGTCCAATATTGTGGACTGCGCGTATTACTTTTTGACAGAATAACCATTAAAATGTCTGTGCATACAAATGCATCATACTTTTTGTTTAAGCAATAAAAACAGGTGTTCACCTAGATTGCATATAATTATGTCAAAATTAATTACTTAGTTTTCACAGTATTTTGTGAGTCCCTGTCTAATTTTATGGACTGCGCGTATTATAGTTTGACAGAAAAACGCATGACAAATTTTAATGCCTAAAATAAACTATGCTTTTCATTGCAGCTATGAAAACCCTTGTTCATTAAAATGTTTGTTTATATTGCTTAATCAGACAGGCAGCAGATGGCAAATATGGTTGGTGGGCGGACATATATTTATTTTTACTGTCTGGCTTTTAGATTTTGAGTTTGTTTACAATCTAAGGACTCTAGTGAACTGGAGTAATGTCCCTTGTAGTCTCGCAATTTCTAGATGATTGTAATACATACTAGAAATATCTTGAACCCTCTGGGTTACAACAAATCGGTACAAAAGGCTCGTGCGGGAAGAGAGAAGGAGGAAGAGAGAAGGAGGAAGAGAAAAGAGTTCCGTGAGCAGTTCTCAGCTATAGCGCATTTGTTACTGTTATTATAAGCCGTTGTGTTATGATTAGGAATTGCTATTTCAGTTGTGGAATTGATCATAGATTGTTATTGCAGTTGCGGATTTAATTACTGTCAACATTTTATTATAACACTTTCAATACCCTAGACGTGTTTGTAGTTAATAAAGTTATTCTTCAATATTTCTACAAGAAGGAGTTGACTTTATTATTTGTGTTGAGCCAGTGGATGTCGGATCACTGTCTGAAGCCCCGCTGCAATATATAATTTTATAACCGATAGCTGGGCTCTACAACAGAGACTGTGCAACTATACCCCAACAATCCATGTTACAGTCATCTATCTAACTTGGTCTCGTATAACAATGACAAGAGAGAGACAAAAGGTCAAGGTCATATGCATCAGATAACAAGGAGTAGGTCCTTAGTGTAGAAATCGTGCTGTATATAGAGGGAGAGCGGACAACACCAAGCAAACCAGAAAAAAATCCAAAATTCCTTTATTTGGTTTAATTTTGTTTTATTCAACTTCAAGTGCTGAATTTTGAAATATTTACCGTTTAACATTAAGTGGCGTAGAGGGGTTGCAGCAACAGTTTCATTTCATTCACTGTTTTAGCTCAGGAGGTCAGGACTCAAAGGCTCAAGTTAAAACAAATCATGTCATCGTAAAAAAGAAAACAAACAGTAAAAATTTTGTAATGTCTTACCTATTCCAGGGAGAATATGAAACTTGTCGTTCACGTCTTTATCCACCGCCGTTGTCACAATTTTTACCTTTGGGAATGCATAAGCCACAGTTTGTACACCTGAAGAAAATCAGGAGAGCACAAAAATTACTCGAGATGCCTCCCTGAATCAAAGTGCAGGGTAAAAAAGGTTCAACTCTGCTGTCAGAGTTTCAATGCAAAAATATGCTTTTTGATAAACTAAGGGGAAAAAAAATTCTATTTTGATTATTAACAGAGTCTCGAATAGATAAGAGTTCATTTTTGCTTATGAAGTCATATATATTTAAAAAAATATATATACTTGACGATTCTAAAAAAATTTCATCCATATTTTGATTTATATCTGTTGATTATTTATCGGTTTGAAACTAGATATTAGAAATCATCGTCCACATTAACGTAAGTTCTTGTACATAAACAGAGAGAGATAGAAAGAGACAGAAAGACGGATACAGATAAATAGACAGACACAGACACCTACAGAGATAGACAGAGACATACAGTCAAACATGAAGAGAAACAGACAGTAACACATACAAACAGACAGAGACTGTCAGGCAGACTGTATGTGTGCTGGGGGGAGCTGCCACAAGTCTTTGAAGTTGGGGCCACCTATGGAAAGGTACCAAGTTCAAACCCACAGGCCAAAATTGAAATGTATTTGGCGGATTTCATCTCCTACTTTTTGGCTTGGTGTTCCCGTAGTAAAACTTGAGCTAGTAGTATCCTACACATATGTCTCGCTGCTTTAATTCCGTTTTCGCCCGGAGTTAACTGCTGGCCTCACCCGATGCAGCCATGAGCAGGGAGCAGAGGAATATCTTCTCCTCAGGCACGTCGTGGTCCAGCAGCACGCGGATAGCCATCATGGCCGCCGCACCCGTGGCGACTGTCGCATCCAGCAGGAAGATGTACTCGTCTTTTATATCCTTGGGCAGGCGGATGTAGTGCAGCTACAGGGACACATGTCAGCAGAGAGACAAAGCTCAGTCAGTATGAGAAGACCAAAAAGTGTTATAAGAGAGAGTAGAACAAACACATTCACTATCTTCCACTTGTGAGTCTGCGCCCCTTCTTTCCTCTCTCTCTCTCCTCATTCTGTCTGTCTGTCTCCTATTCATTACTTTGCTATCCATACTACTTGGGTAGATAGACAGACCTCTGGCTCCCCTGTGTCCATGTCTGTCTGTCTGTCTGTCTGTCTCCTATTCATTACTTTGCTATCCATACTACTTGGGTAGAGAGACAGACCTCTGGCTCCCCTGTGTCCATGTCTGTCTGTCTGTCTGTCTCCTATTCATTACTTTGCTATCCATACTACTTGGGTAGAGAGACAGACCTCTGGCTCCCCTGTGTCCATGTCTGTCTGTCTGTCTGTCTCCTATTCATTACTTTGCTATCCATACTACTTGGGTAGAGAGACAGACCTCTGGCTCCCCTGTGTCCATGTCTGTCTGTCTGTCTGTCTCCTATTCATTACTTTGCTATCCATACTACTTGGGTAGAGAGACAGACCTCTGGCTCCCCTGTGTCCATGTCTGTCTGTCTGTCTGTCTGTCTGTCTGTCTGTCTGTCTCCTATTCATTACTTTGCTATCCATACTACTTGGGTAGATAGACAGACCTCTGGCTCCCCTGTGTCCATGTCTGTCTGTCTGTCTGTCTCCTATTCATTACTTTGCTATCCATACTACTTGGGTAGAGAGACAGACCTCTGGCTCCCCTGTGTCCATGTCTGTCTGTCTGTCTGTCTGTCTCCTATTCATTACTTTGCTATCCATACTACTTGGGTAGAGAGACAGACCTCTGGCTCCCCTGTGTCCATGTCTGTCTGTCTGTCTGTCTGTCTGTCTGTCTGTCTGTCTCCTATTCATTACTGCTATCCATACTACTTTGATAGACAGACCTCTGGCTCCCCTGTGTCCATGTCTGTCTGTCTGTCTGTCTGTCTGTCTGTCTCCTATTCATTACTTTGCTATCCATACTACTTGGGTAGAGAGACAGACCTCTGGCTCCCCTGTGTCCAACAGACAGACAGACAGACTCTCCTATTCATTACTTTGCTATCCATACTACTTGGGTAGATAGACAGACCTCTGGCTCCCCTGTGTCCATGTCTGTCTGTCTGTCTGTCTGTCTGTCTGTCTGTCTGTCTGTCTGTCTCCTATTCATTACTTTGCTATCCATACTACTTGGGTAGAGAGACAGACCTCTGGCTCCCCTGTGTCCATGTTTGTCTGTCTGTCTGTCTGTCTCCTATTCATTACTTTGCTATCCATACTACTTGGGTAGATAGACAGACAGCCCTCTGGCTCCCCTGTGTCCATGTCTGTCTGTCTGTCTGTCTGTCTCCTATTCATTACTTTGCTATCCATACTACTTGGGTAGAGAGACAGACCTCTGGCTCCCCTGTGTCCATGTCTGTCTGTCTGTCTGTCTGTCTGTCTCCTATTCATTACTTTGCTATCCATACTACTTGGGTAGAGAGACAGACCTCTGGCTCCCCTGTGTCCATGTCTGTCTGTCTGTCTGTCTGTCTGTCTGTCTCCTATTCATTACTTTGCTATCCATACTACTTGGGTAGAGAGACAGACCTCTGGCTCCCCTGTGTCCATGTCTGTCTGTCTGTCTGTCTCCTATTCATTACTTTGCTATCCATACTACTTGGGTAGAGAGACAGACCTCTGGCTCCCCTGTGTCCATGTCTGTCTGTCTGTCTGTCTGTCTCCTATTCATTACTTTGCTATCCATACTACTTGGGTAGAGAGACAGACCTCTGGCTCCCCTGTGTCCATGTCTGTCTGTCTGTCTGTCTGTCTGTCTGTCTGTCTCCTATTCATTACTTTGCTATCCATACTACTTGGGTAGAGAGACAGACCTCTGGCTCCCCTGTGTCCATGTCTGTCTGTCTGTCTGTCTGTCTGTCTGTCTGTCTGTCTGTCTGTCTGTCTGTCTGTAGATAGACAGACCTCTGGCTCCCCTGTGTCCATGTTTGTCTGAATGAGGATCTTCCCAATGCTGACATCTTTACAAACTTCACAGAGAGCTTGCTCCATAGTCTCCCCCGCCCTCAGAATAGACACTCCCACAATCTGGTAGCAAAAACAAAATAAAAAACAAAGCAATTTTTAAATAAAAAAACAAAAAGACATAAACAATATACGTAAACTGCTGCAGTCATATACAAATATAAAAATCAATAAACATTTTTTTTTTGGTGGTGATCTAAGGTCTAGCAAGATGAGGTGAGTGGTAAATTAAAGTTATTCTCTCATCCACCACAACAAGTTTACAAAGTAAGTCATTTCCGTACATTTCAATCATAAGGTGCCAATTTTCAAGTTAGAAAATCGTTTTCATCAGGCACAATATGTTACTTGATATGCACAAACATAATTTTATACTGATCAAACTGTAGGCAGCATTGTATCAACGGTACAAGTGTTTACTAATAACTTCATCAACTAGGCTGTCTTGCTAGTAGAGGCCCAGAGCACGACACTCAGGACTTCCGTCATCACATCATACTGACATCCACCCAGACACTCAGGACTTCCGTCATCACATCATACTGACATCCACCCAGACACTCAGGACTTCCGTCATCACATCATACTGAGGTGACATCCACCCAGACACTCAGGACTTCCGTCATCACATCATACTGACATCCACCCAGACACTCAGGACTTCCGTCATCACATCATACTGACATCCACCCAGACACTCAGGACTTCCGTCATCACATCATACTGACATCCACCCAGACACTCAGGACTTCCGTCATCACATCATACTGACATCCACCCAGACACTCAGGACTTCCGTCATCACATCATACTGACATCCACCCAGACACTCAGGACTTCCGTCATCACATCATACTGAGGTGACATCCACCCAGACACTCAGGACTTCCGTCATCACATCATACTGAGGTGACATCCACCCAGACACTCAGGACTTCCGTCATCACATCATACTGAGGTGACATCCACCCAGACACTCAGGACTTCCGTCATCACATCATACTGAGGTGACATCCACCCAGACACTCAGGACTTCCGTCATCACATCATACTGACATCCACCCAGACACTCAGGACTTCCGTCATCACATCATACTGAGGTGACATCCACCCAGACACTCAGGACTTCCGTCACATCATACTGACATCCACCCAGACACTCAGGACTTCCGTCATCACATCATACTGACATCCACCCAGACACTCAGGACTTCCGTCATCACATCATACTGAGGTGACATCCACCCAGACACTCAGGACTTCCGTCATCACATCATACTGAGGTGACATCCACCCAGACACTCAGGACTTCCGTCATCACATCATACTGAGGTGACATCCACCCAGACACTCAGGACTTCCGTCATCACATCATACTGACATCCACCCAGACACTCAGGACTTCCGTCATCACATCATACTGAGGTGACATCCACCCAGACACTCAGGACTTCCGTCATCACATCATACTGACATCCACCCAGACACTCAGGACTTCCGTCATCACATCATACTTTTTTGACATCCACCCAGACACTCAGGACTTCCGTCATCACATCATACTGAGGTGACATCCACCCAGACACTCAGGACTTCCGTCATCACATCATACTGAGGTGACATCCACCCAGACACTCAGGACTTCCGTCATCACATCATACTGAGGTGACATCCACCCAGACACTCAGGACTTCCGTCATCACATCATACTGACATCCACCCAGACACTCAGGACTTCCGTCATCACATCATACTGAGGTGACATCCACCCAGACACTCAGGACTTCCGTCATCACATCATACTGAGATATGACATCCACCCAGACACTCAGGACTTCCGTCATCACATCATACTGAGGTGACATCCACCCAGACACTCAGGACTTCCGTCATCACATCATACTGAGGTGACATCCACCCAGACACTCAGGACTTCCGTCATCACATCATGTGACATCCACCCAGACACTCAGGACTTCCGTCATCACATCATACTGACATCCACCACGACACTCAGGACTTCCGTCATCACATCATACTGAAAAAACATCCACCAAGACACTCAGGACTTCCGTCATCACATCATACTGAAAAAACATCCACCAAGACACTCAGGACTTCCGTCATCACATCATACTGACATCCACCCAGACACTCAGGACTTCCGTCATCACATCATACTGAACATCCACCCAGACACTCAGGACTTCCGTCATCACATCATACTGACATCCACCCAGACACTCAGGACTTCCGTCATCACATCATACTGAGGTGACATCCACCCAGACACTCAGGACTTCCGTCATCACATCATACTGACATCCACCCAGACACTCAGGACTTCCGTCATCACATCATACTGAGGTGACATCCACCCAGACACTCAGGACTTCCGTCATCACATCATACTGACATCCACCCAGACACTCAGGACTTCCGTCATCACATCATACTGACATCCACCCAGACACTCAGGACTTCCGTCATCACATCATACTGACATCCACCCAGACACTCAGGACTTCCGTCATCACATCATACTGAGGTGACATCCACCCAGACACTCAGGACTTCCGTCATCACATCATACTGACATCCACCCAGACACTCAGGACTTCCGTCATCACATCATACTGACATCCACCCAGACACTCAGGACTTCCGTCATCACATCATACTGAGGTGACATCCACCCAGACACTCAGGACTTCCGTCATCACATCATACTGAGGTGACATCCACCCAGACACATGCTCAAACCCGGACCCCTGCCTAAGAAGCCAGCAATCTAATCCCAGCACTTGAAAGCTCCTCAGCTTTGTACTAATGTGGCAACATTGGAAGGCATTATTTGCACTGTTCATTTCTTTGACATTTCCTTCTGCTTTTGAGCTAAAAAAGCTGCAATTAAAGTGGAGAAGGCTTACGATGTAACAGCCGAAAAGCACGAGATCTAAGATGAACAACTCCTAAAAAAAAAGGATCAAGTTGTCTCTATACTGAGCTTGCCGTTGACACATCACGCGGCACATTTGTTGTTTGCATTGATAAGCCCTTTGTCTAGCACCTCTTTGTATTGATCTGAACAGGATCAAGTTGTCTCTATACTGAGCTTGCCGTTGCCCCATCACGCGGCACATTTGTTGTTTGCATTGATAAGCCCTTTGTCTAGCACCTCTTTGTATTGATCTGAACAGTTTTCATTTGGACATGAAGACAATCAAACGAGTTACCGTTTGTCCGTTTTTGAAAATTGAACAAAAATAGGGCCCCCACGAGGATGGCCTTACATAGTGGGATGTGAAAAGCTTAAAATAATTATTCGCGTTAAAATTTGTGAACGTACCCTTTTGACAGAAGTTTTTCTTCCATCATAAAATATTCCTTGTGGTGTTTCAACAACAGCATCCTGAAAAAGTACCATTGCAAAATGTCAAGAGCAAAAAAAAAAATCCAGTTTTGCCGCCGTGATATCAAATCTTAACTGACACTTGATTTCATAGATTAGTTTGTAGGAATTTCACAATTGTTCATCAGTGTAGCATAAAATTTTACTTTATTCGAAATGAATGTATAGCAAATTTGAAAATGTACTATTTTTTTCAGGTAAAACTTGACCAATGTTCCATTGAATACCTTGAAAGGCAGCATTGACAAAGCATGCATTGAATACCTTGAAAGGCAGCATTGACAAAGCATGTTCAAAGAGAAGCCGCATCAGCCGCTTGGAGTAGAATATAAATTCATCTCTTGATGTGCTTTTGTCTCTGGGACAATAAAAATAAAACAGAAATACATTCAAAATTTAAAAGTCTAACAATGTAAAAACAAAGTTAAAAAAAAAATCTAAACAAAACAACAAAATAACATTTTAAAAAAAATTAAAATAAGCAATCTACAATAAAATGTTAAAATTGACTTCTTCGCCACTTCAGAATATGCACGGCGGTGCTGGTTTCTTTAGTTTTTTCCTATTCGAAGGTAATAGAATAGACTTTGAACTAAAACAAAATTCTTAACACAAAATGAATAACTGACCTAATAAAGGAATGAATGCCATTTATTTGAGCTGTTTTTTCTAGAATGTGCAGAGTGTCCGGCATAGGTTGGCCGTTGTGGGACGCTTGGGCCTGCTTGTTTCTCAGCTTGAAGCCACGCTGAAACACGGGAACTGGCAGTTAGCATCTAATCAGAGCAACCTGCTTGGACTATGTGCCAACAATGTCTATGCCATCCAAGAAATGTAGTCCAAATAAATATTTTCTTAAAAAATAACACTAAACTTAAAAAAATAAAATCTTTGAAGTGGTTAGTAGAAAAACCAATGAGATCCAACTAAAAATTGACCTTAAAAATGCATTGATGAAAACAAGGCTTCTCAACCTTTGGGATGTTTCTTAAAAAGCATACTGTCTTTGTGACCACAAAGTTTCTATAAAAAATCAAGATAATTTTTTATTTCAATACAGTAGAAATGGATTAGATAAGAAATCTAAACACTTCAATAGTCGACATACACATGAAAGTTACTAGCGAGTTTTCTGAAGAAACAAAATTGATTTCGATTTTCTAATAAAACAATGAAACAACAGCAGATCCAAACTTTCATGTTTGCAGCTTATACAAAGATGGGGGAAACCAAATAGGGATTTTATTTCTTTATTGACTTAACCCTGATTCAAATGTGAAGTGTTTAATTTATTTATTATTAAACAAAAAACAAAAATGTATGTTTATATTAATGTATCACTTATAGACATTAGGTTATATTAAACTCTGCATAAATGAGTTATGTGTAGGACTGTTGACATTAGGTTATATTAAACTCTGCATAAATGAGTTATGTGTAGGACTGTTGACACATCGCTTGCAGCTGTTATATTAAACTCTGCATAAATGAGTTATGTGTAGGACTGTTGACATTAGGTTATATTAAACTCTGCATAAATGAGTTATGTGTAGGACTGTTGACACATCGCTTGCAGCTGTTATATTAAACTCTGCATAAATGAGTTATGTGTAGGACCGTTGACATTAGGTTATATTAAACTCTGCATAAATGAGTTATGTGTAGGACCGTTGACATTAGGTTATATTAAACTCTGCATAAATGAGTTATGTGTAGGACTGTTGACATTAGGTTATATTAAACTCTGCATAAATGAGTTATGTGTAGGACTGAGCGCACTGAGCCAGGCAGTGTCTTGGGTGTTGCGGTCTATAAAAGCCATGTATTATTATCATTATTACGACCGGCGACCCACCGCTTGTGTTGCGGTCTATAAAAGCCATGTATTATTATCATTATTACGACCGGTGACCCACCGCTTGGGTGTTGCGGTCTATAAAAGCCATGTATTATTATCATTATTACGACCGGGGACCCACCGCTTGAAGAAAAAAAAAAGAATGTTGCGGTCTATAAAAGCCATGTATTATTATCATTATTACGACCGGAGACCCACCGCTTGAAGAAAAAAGAAAAAAATGTTGCGGTCTATAAAAGCCATGTATTATTATCATTATTACGACCGGGGACCCACCGCTTGGGTGTTGCGGTCTATAAAAGCCATGTATTATTGGGTGTTGCGGTCTATAAAAGCCATGTATTATTATCGTTGTTACGACCGGGGACCCACCGCTTGCAGCTGGTTGTGCACATGCAGCACTATCAGGTTGACGGCCACGTCGTTCTCTCCCCCTTTGGGAACGATGATGTCTGCAGACTGCATGTAAGGCTCAATGTAGTGCTCAAACGACGGCTTCACAAACTTCATGTACTGCTTCAGAACACCCTGGGGGTCGCGACCTCTCTCGGCAATGTCTCTCCTGAGCCGCCTCGCCAGACAGATGTCGGAGTCCGTGTCCACAAACACTTTCATGTCCATCACCTGGGGGCCACAACAGTTGGGGGGGGGGGGTTGTTAGTTTGTTAATGTTCTTTATCATTTTTTTTTTATTGAAGGTAAGATGAATACCACAGTAAACATACAGAAAAAGGAATTAAGTGCCAATTTGCTGTTTAGAATAAAAGGTTCAGCTCTAGCCAAGAAACTGCATGATCCATTCAGATTTTACACTCTAGATATACAGATCCTTCACAATCCAAGAAACTGCATGATCCATTCAGATTTTACACTCTAGATTTACAGATCACCCACAATCCAAGAAACTGCATGATCCATTCAGATTTTACACTCTAGATATACAGATCCTCCACAATCCAAGAAACTGCATGATCCATTCAGATTTTACACTCTAGATATACAGATCCTCCACAATCCAAGAAACTGCATGATCCATTCAGATTTTACACTCTAGATATACAGATCCTCCACAATCCAAGAAACTGCATGATCCATTCAGATTTTACACTCTAGATTTACAGATCACCCACAATCCAAGAAACTGCATGATCCATTCAGATTTTACACTCTAGATATACAGATCACCCACAATCCAAGAAACTGCATGATCCATTCAGATTTTACACTCTAGATATACAGATCACCCACAATCCAAGAAACTGCATGATCCATTCAGATTTTACACTCTAGATATACAGATCCTCCACAATCCAAGAAACTGCATGATCCATTCAGATTTTACACTCTAGATTTACAGATCCTCCACAATCCAAGAAACTGCATGATCCATTCAGATTTTACACATTATATTAAACTCTGCATAAATGAGTTATGTGTAGGACTGTTGACATTAGGTTATATTAAACTCTGCATAAATGAGTTATGTGTAGGACTGTTGACATTAGGTTATATTAAACTCTGCATAAATGAGTTATGTGTAGGACTGTTGACACACCGCTTGCAGCTGTTATATTAAACTCTGCATAAATGAGTTATGTGTAGGGCTGAGCGCACTGAGCCAGGCAGTGTCTTGGGTGTTGCGGTCTATAAAAGCCATGTATTATTATCATTGTTACGACCGGTGACCCACCGCTTGCAGTTGGGTGTTGCGGTCTATAAAAGCCATGTATTATTATCATTATTACGACCGGTGACCCACCGCTTGGGTGTTGCGGTCTATAAAAGCCATGTATTATTATCATTATTACGACCGGTGACCCACCGCTTGGGTGTTGCGGTCTATAAAAGCCATGTATTATTATCATTATTACGACCGGTGACCCACCGCTTGAAGAAAAAAAAAAGAATGTTGCGGTCTATAAAAGCCATGTATTATTATCATTATTACGACCGGTGACCCACCGCTTGTGTTGCGGTCTATAAAAGCCATGTATTATTATCATTATTACGACCGGTGACCCACCGCTTGGGTGTTGCGGTCTATAAAAGCCATGTATTATTATCGTTGTTCGGTCTATAAAAGCCATGTATTATTATCGTTGTTACGACCGGTGACCCACCGCTTGCAGTTGGGTGTTGCGGTCTATAAAAGCCGTGTATTATTATCGTTATTAGGACCGGGGACCCACCGCTTGGGTGTTGCGGTCTATAACACAATCCAAGAAACTGCATGATCCATTCAGATTTTACACTCTAGATTTACAGATCCTCCACAATCCACTGTTTGTCTACATGTCCCTGTACACCACACAAATAACACATTTTAAAGCTGAGTTAAAATGTCTCTTTTTTACTGTAAATTTATGGCTGCGGTTATTCTCACCCCCAGAATAACTAACTATGATTATTCTCACCCAGAGGGTGAGAATGTGAGAGTAACCAAAAGCCAGTCCAAATTTTATTCTCAGACCACCCCCACCCCCACCCTCACATTTAGTTAGGGGGGAGGGGGTCTGGGAATAACCAAAAGACTGTGATTTTTACTCTCACCCCCTCACATAGAGAAAAAGATAGAGCAAGAGAGAGATCTAAGAGAGTAAAAGAGAAAGAGCTATAGAGGGAGAAAGAGAGAGAATGAGAGAGAGAGAGAGAGAGAGAGAGAGAGAGAGAGAGATTAAGAGAGAAAGAGCTATAGAGGGAGAAAGAGGGAGGGAGAGTGAGAGAGAGAGAGAGAGAGAGAGAGAGAGAGAGAGAGAGAGAGAGAGAGAGAGAAATAGAGAAATAGAGGGAGTAGAGATACATTATCTAGATACAAACCAGACTTATCTAAAGGTAAATGAGGTTTAGACAGGAGCATAAGAAGTGAGAAAGGTCTAATAAAGAATGAGCTAGCTATATTATTTCTTATGCTGTTTTTTTTTTATAGGTGGATGGTGATCTACACCAAGGGCTTGTGAATTTTAAACCCATTTTTGCAACTAACATTATAGGGTTGTTTTTTCTTTTCCAAACATAATAACAATGCTCACCCAGGGGGTGAGAATGTGAGAGTAACCAAAAGCCAGTCCAAATTTTATTCTCAGACCACCCCCACCCCCACCCTCACATTTAGTTAGGGGGGAGGGGGTCTGGGAATAACCAAAAGACTGTGATTTTTACTCTCACCCCCTCACATAGAGAAAAAGATAGAGCAAGAGAGAGATCTAAGAGAGTAAAAGAGAAAGAGCTATAGAGGGAGAAAGAGAGAGAATGAGAGAAGACTCTAAAGGTAAATGAGGTTTAGACAGGAGCATAAGAAGTGAGAAAGGTCTAATAAAGAATGAACTAGCCATATTATTTCTTATGCTGTTTTTTTTTTATAGGTGGATGGTGATCTACACCAAGGGCTTGTGAATTTTAAACCCATTTTTGCAACTAACATTATAGGGTTGTTTTTTCTTTTCCAAACATAATAACAATGTATATCTAGACCAACAGACTCATTGTTTTGAAATAACACAACTCAGAACAGCCATTTTTTGTTGCTGCTGCTGCTATTAATGTTGTTGTTGTTGTTGATGATGATGATGTTGTTGCTTATTTCTTTTCTTTATTTTGATTTGAGCGTATATGTTTGGCAGTAGAGTCAAACACCCTAGATCTAGGTTATAGGTCCAGATTTTTAGATTTAAATCCTAGATCTAGATCTTGAACCTGAATCTAGTTGCAATTTGAGAATGCACACTACTAGAAGTCTTGATCTAAGTTCAGAAGGAGCAATTTGAAAGACAGCTCTAGATATCAACCAGAGACTGTAGGCCGTATATTGAGGGAAAAAAATGAACATATCATTTCAATACTTTCTAAAGGCGTATTATTGAGAAGGAGGGGGGTGAGAATAAAGTTTAGGAAGAATTTTTACTATTCTCACTCCCGGGGATGCGAATAAATAAACTTGATTATTCGTGCCCCGGGGATGAGAATAATCACATCGAAATTTATTCCTAGCTCGACTTGCCAACTATGCAAACAAAGACAAATGTACACGAGTCTTTTGTCTCCGTCAAAACAAAGTAAAATGTAGTGAGTGCTATACCTTCAGAAGCTCCGGATTTGCAAAAGCCATGATACCCTCAAATATCACAACATTGGCACCATAGATGGTTTTCTGAAAGAATACAATTTGGAACAGAACCAATATGAGCAATTGCTTGAACTGTAGTATTGTTTCATTTTGAATAATAGTTTTAAAAGAGTACAAGCTTAAGTGAAATCTTTTTAATTCCTTTTTTTCTTTAAAATCATTTTAAAGCAAGAGCTTTGAGCTCCTCTGTGCAAGAACTTGTTCGGATTATCATTAAAACATTCTTCTTTTAATTGTAAATAAAAATTTTTAAAAAAAGATGATGTGCATGCTCTGTGTCTATGGAATCAATTGTTACCATTTGCTTTTCCCTGGAGTGCGTGGCAAAGTTGTATATTGGCACATTGACACTCTTCCCTTCTTTGAGTCGCTTCAGAGTGGAGATAACAAGGTCAAAGTCGAAAGCGTCTGGGTGATCAAAGTCATACTCATTGGCCACGGCTTTTTTATGTTGTTCCTCGTTCAAAACCTGGGGAAATGGCGACAAAAGGTGACAAAAATACTAGAATTTTCTATGGGTTTCTTAATTGGAACAAAAAATAGGTATATAACCCACCTATGCATGATTAAATCAAAACCTATGTACTCACAAAATCTGCTTTAATAGGCAAAACTGCACAAAATTATATACTTCCTTTGGGGAAATGAAGTAACAGTTTGTGTATTTGATCAATACAAAGTAGTTACATAACTGGCCCTGTCAACATTTCCGGAACTTAGGTAGTGGAGAAGGGGCGGTCTTAAAATGTTCAAGATTTTCATCTGTTTAGAAAGGCTCTGAGAAAGTCCCTGAGGTGATAGATGGTTACATTTATTAAAGGAAACAGAGGTAATACATTCACTATTACTCGTTGACGGACATTTAACTGCCAAAAATGTACAATGGATTTTCTTCTTTACTGGATTTCACTTAGATCTAACTTAGATCTATAAATTCAAGATTGCATATGTATTTTTTTTTAATTATGTAGCAAAATTTGCCTCAACAAAGTTTATTTGTATTCTACCTCTGATCTAGTTTCATATTGATAAAATTTTAAGTGTGCAGAGTGTGTCCATTTCTTGAAGAAAAAAACAGAGTTGTTTCTCTTTAACAAAAAATTGGAGCAAAAATTGTGGATATCAGACCGAAACGTTATTAGCAGAAGTCTAGATCTAAATCTAGAATTAAACTGTATTACAAGCAGAATGTTGCGATCCTCCAATACAATGTAGCTATCTTATAAGATAAAATTCAGTTAGATCATGCCGTAGCTAGATCAAGATCTAGATTCATTTTTTTTTAAAGCTAGCAGACTAGAGTGCATGATTATTGTCGCTAAGTTAATTCTTAATAAGCTAAGAAAAGTTCCGTCGTTAAAATAGTAAAAAAATCTTTGTCAGATCAAACACACCAGTAAGAATCAATTTGTCAGAGGAGACAGCCAGGACTGGATGAAGATGGACGGGTAGGTATTATTCAGAAAAATAAACGAGATCAATCAGATAAACTAGAGGTTGATATCGGTGACGGTAAATGAGATCAACTGCAGTGCCAATACTGTTGAAAATATGCTATGAAAATTTTATTTAAAAAAATGAAAAGATTAAGATATGGCATGTGCATTAACATTCTTCATTACTTTTGTTTTCTGTACACGCAGAACTCTAGTTTATTTCTTTTTCTGTTTGGCTTTTAGTTGCACAATTAACCGTAGTTGTATAATAATCAGGAACAACATTGTTTTGCTATGCGCGGTGGAGTCAATTAGGGCGCCTGTTTCAGAATTAAAGCGTATTAATTTTCACTTGTACATAACGTTCAATATGCGAGATGTGATCTTGGAAAAGGCTGGTTGATTGTTTCTTGAGTTCGGACATAGACTCTCATAAGCCAATTGAAGAAAAGAACAAAAAACTATGGTCTTAGCCACTGTGGATCTAGGCGTAGGAAGGCCGAACCGGACATAGCAAAGGGGATTTTTCCCAGTCAAAATAAATACGGTAGCATGGCAAACTTTATTGAATTTTCAACAAAACGTGTTTTCCGGCCATAAGACTCAATTAGAAACATTTGCGGAGGATCCGGACACAAATTTTATTTCCGAAATTCCCGGAAAAGTGACATCCCTGCCATTTACAAAAGGCACACTACAATGATAGAAAAATAGAATGTAAGATAAGGCATGGCAATGTTCATCTTCTTCTAATCATGTCTAGGCATGGCAATGTTCATCTTCTTCTAATCCTGTCTAAGTTGTTACAATGTTCATCTTCTTCTAATCCTGTCTAGGCATGGCAATGTTCATCTTCTTCTAATCCTGTCTAGGCATGGCAATGTTCATCTTCTTCTAATCCTGTCTAAGTTGTTACAATGTTCATCTTCTTCTAATCCTGTCTAAGTTGTTACAATGTTCATCTTCTTCTAATCCTGTCTAAGTTGTTACAATGTTCATCTTCTTCTAATCCTGTCTAGGCATGGCAATGTTCATCTTCTTCTAATCCTGTCTAGGCATGGCAATGTTCATCTTCTTCTAATCCTGTCTAGGCATGGCAATGTTCATCTTCTTCTAACCCTGTCTAGGCATGGCAATGTTCATCTTTTTCATCATCTTCTAATCCTGTCTAAGTTGTTACAATGTTCATCTTCTTCTGATCCTGTCTAAGTTGTTACAATGTTCATCTTCTTCTAATCCTGTCTAAGTTGTTACAATGTTCATCTTCTTCTAACCCTGTCTAGGCATGGCAATGTTCATCTTCTTCTAATCCTGTCTAGGCATGGCAATGTTCATCTTCTTCTAATCCTGTCTAGGCATGGCAATGTTCATCTTCTTCTAATCCTGTCTAGGCATGGCAATGTTCATCTTCTTCTAATCCTGTCTAAGTTGTTACAATGTTCATCTTCTTCTAATCCTGTCTAAGTACAATGTTCATCTTCTTCTAATCCTGTCTAAGTTGTTACAATGTTCATCTTCTTCTAATCCTGTCTAAGTTGTTACAATGTTCATCTTCTTCTGATCCTGTCTAAGTTGTTACAATGTTCATCTTCTTCTAATCCTGTCTAAGTTGTTACAATGTGTATAAACAGCTTACCAACTTTACTGACCTTATAAAAGGAGTCCATGCTGAGGAGACTGACCCATGGAACATCAAGGTACTCAATAATTTTTCTGGCCACTGTGGTTTTACCTGACGCACTACCACCACATAATCCTTAAAAAGCAATAAAATTACTTCAGTACACAAGATCAAAATATTCTTTTATATTGTGCTCAGTTTGTACCTCATGAACTGTTTGCAAATGCATATATACTTGCTAAATTCAGATGACATTTTTAATTTGTTGATTACCCTTCCCCCCTAAAAAAAAAAAAATTTAATGTGTGATAAAATTGGTAAAATAACAGCAGAGTGAGAGTAAAGACTTAATTTTCCTTTACATTTATAAACAGACTTTTCAAATGAGCTATTCATTCAGTAGCAGTCACTTAGAATAACTAACACAAACAACACTCTCCACATAAAAGTCATTGACCGGAGTTAGAGTGTTTATGTAATGAACTTTATTTAGTTTGTAAATGGTATTTGAGTCTTAAAAGCATTGATAAATTTAAAACAACTTTATTTCAAACACTAAGAGAGACATATATCCAGACAAGCTGATATACTGGCCAGGTAAAATTCAAGATTTTTTTTTTAAATTATTACAGAATTCAACTGGTGTATCATCTTTCACCTTAGTTTGTACAACTGTGTTTATTGGACTGTTTCAGCTTACTTCTAAAGTTTATCTTGAACTTTAATTTCTTTCAATTTTTTTTACTTTTTACTGGAACGCAGTTGGTGTCAAATTCTGTTTCATATACATGTAAAACTATTGTAAAATATTTAATTTTGTTTCCACAGAGAGTCATAGCTTGATTGGATAACTGTTGGTTGGTTGGTTGGGTTGGTTTAACGTCCAACATCAGCAACTTATAGGCTATATTGTGGACGGGCCCCAAGACGGACGTCTGACAATTTTATGTGCTGCCACACACGAGACAGGGTGGGGATACCATGACTCCTGTCTCAGCCGGTCACATTATACTGACACCGACCCAACCAGTAGGGATTGCAACAGCCAGGGTTCGAACTCGGGACCTTTTGCGTCGGAAGCCGATGTTCTACCCCTGGACCACCGCGCCCCTCATATAGATGGATAGATAGATAGATACTTGAAGATAACTTTCAAGATACTTTTTACTGGAACGCAGTTGGTGTCAAATTCTGTTTCATATACATGTAAAACTATTGTAAAATATTTAATTTTGTTTCCACAGGAGATGTTTTCCAAAATAATGCTTTATTGCATCACCATTTTGAGTACTGGAAATGATGCAGGCCTACATTGTTGGTGATCATGACTTGCCTATGACGAAGGCGTTTTTGAGTTGGCCCTCCTTGTTGTACCAGGGGGGCCGGCCCGCCGTGTACAGCGTGCGTCTGCCGTGCGTGTGCAGGACGCGGGTGCCCTCTGGTTTGTGGGAGCCTGGCGCTCGGTGCCTCTTCTTTAAACAACTGGCAACCTTCGGACTCTTCGGTGTTCTTGGGTTTGGGCTCAGATTGTTGGGTAAATCAGTGCACACGGAGAGCGGAGTGACCTGGTCCGAGTCGCCCTCTCCACCATCCTCACTTCCTCCACTGCAAACATTCACAAAACAAGAAATTGAAGAATGAAAGGTACACACAGAGTAAGCATCATTTCTCAATATACATTAAAATTCTGTTATCCGTGCAGCTCAAATTGTCATTAAAAAAAACAACTAAGGTAATTATACTGTCTCTGTCTCTCTCTCTCTCCTTCTCCACAGTATGGCTGACTCCAATCTAATCGAATCCTACCTACTCACCCCTCAAATATTCCACGCACCCACCCATTTGATCACCCACAGGCTACCGACTACAAAATTCAAGGATTGCCTTTTTTTTTATATCTAGTTTTGTGTCTGCTGAGGATCTAAGTGATCTATTTGGCACATAGACAGTGAGCGATTCACTGAGGTACTCAGGGCCTGTGCCATTTAAACATTTAAAACAGGTAAGGGCTATTTTGTACTTAATGCGCTCTTTAATGGGAAGCCAATGCAACTCATAAAATAGGTTTGGCGTGGTCTCGTTTTTTACGCCGATAGCTTACCCTAGCAGCGTTATTTTGGGCATTCTGTAATTTATGTACAGTTTTATCAGGAAGGCCTGCTAGTAAGCTGTTACAATAGTCGAGTTGATGATGCCATTAATGTTTTTGTAACGCTCGTTGTTAAAAAAGATGGTATAGAAGAAATGTTGCGTATTTAAATCAGGACTTAGCACCTCCCAACTGGGTATTATGGGGTGCCCACAAACTACCGCTGGTAGTGGGCCTTCATTCATCCTTTATCCCTTTTCTATCACACAAGAAAGTCTGTAGGAAACCGATGGGACATAACATTTTTTGAAGATGTCATTTTTAGCAATATACGTCACCAGATATCTCTAGCATTAGTGCTCTGGATTAAAAAGTAGGATGTCAAACATTTCGATCCTCAACTGATATTTCCATTTCTGTATTGTATAACTTTCAGTTGGGGCTACAAGGGCTCTAAACACTTAAACCTTTCAGTCAAGAGACGCATGCACACAGACGGAATGTTGTTCTATATAAAAAGGATTTGAAGTGAAACATAGCCACACCCACAGCTATTTAACATATTTAAAGTTTCTTTGTGATAACCTGCAGGAAAGAAAGTAAAAACTGTCTCCCCCCCTGTATTCCTACCACACAATTAGTAAACGATTAATAAAAAGCAGAAACAAACAAGATAGTGAAATCTAACAACTTCTCAGCCAATACAATAGTTTTATGAACTTATAGATAGAAATAATGGAAAATAATATCAGTGATAACAGCGGAACACTTAATCAGTTAACCAGGTGAATAGCCATGTCACAGCCCATTTTTTCACACCCAGTCACTCGCGTCAGTCAGTTAACCAGATGAATAGCCATGTCACAGCCCATTTTTTCACACCCAGTCACCCGTGCCAGACCCAGACTGGCCATCTGGCCGTAGGGCAGCCTTCAATGTGTCGCAGGGGGTCCTAAGCCCAAAACCATGTAAATCAGGGGAGACAGAAGGAAGATTGTTCCATAATAAAATTTCAAAACTGCATTACATCACAGATGATCAAATTATATAAAGTTTTTAATTTTGATAAACCAGAAATAAAATGATGGGTTTCCTTTTCTTCCCCTATAAAATTGTATAGGTTAATGCAAAGTAAAAACACAAAACAGTGAATTTCACAAAATGTTCAGCTGCAAAGAAATATATACTTTTATTAAATGTATAGGCCTACAAGATTTAAAATCGATTTAATCCTGCTAGCCCTCTGCCACACCCAATTGTTTTCATCTAGTTACCCATGCCAGACCCAGCCTGGTCAGCTGGCCGTTCCGCCACACTACAGAAAGCTTACGTGTTTTGTGTCATTTTGTATTCCAAGAGCTGCACTAGATCTAGGCCTACCTATTTTTGTAGTTTTTGGTGCCTTGCATATAGCCTATTGTTTACCAAAACTCTAAACTGCCACATTCACATTTAGTTGATTTAACATGATTCATAGTTTAAATGTTTAGATCTAGCAAAAATGCTCACCTATCTGACGCGGAATTCGCACGGGGTTGTGCTTTAAAGTCAAATACGTTGTCAGTCATGCCTCAAGTGTAGACCTTCCTTGGATCTCCCTTAGGACTTAGAATCTAGATTCAAAGTTACACGCCGTTTGTTTCCTTTGAGGCTTTAGTAGTCTCTAGGTTCTAGATAGATCCCTATGTCTATAAACAACCCTATAAACCATTATATTTAAAATTTAGGGTTTGAAATCTAAGTTTAAATTTAAAACCATTTGAAATATAAATCAAATGTTTCTCAGAGGAGTGAACTCCGTGGAGCGTGTTTACTTCCAAATTTCCAGCAATACTAGGTGTGATACTGTGATGTATCAACCAGTCGATGCAGTCAGGTGATAAACTGAGGTACATCAACCACTCTAGAATAACCGAGGTAGTGCTTCGGTAGGTACACGTATGCCCACGAAGAGCTTGCTTCGGTAGGTACACCTACACATTACTTCAAGAATAAGCTTGACTTGAACAATTCGAAGAATTACGCTTGTATGAACATGATCTTACTATCTAATGTTAACTTGATTATTCTATTTAATTAATTTAACGAATTTAAAAGTTCGAAACGATTACTCGAAATGCTATTACGAATAACAACTCCGAAATGAACAATTTATTCGGAATAGTTGCGAGCAGAAGGACAATATGGTACGATGCAAACTTTGGGCAAGATCTACAGTCGTATATATAACTAGATCTAGATGCAGACTGACTTTTTTAATGACGAATTTCGAATATTTACGTTATTTTAGCCATTATAACATAACTAGCCTACATGGTTCAACCTATGGTTCAATCTAGTGATACAGCGGTTAAGTGTATGTATGTATGTATGTATGTATGTATGTATGTATGTATGTATGTATGTTGTTTTTTATATATATAACCGAAAGATTATGCCCACATAAATCTATGACACTAACTTTGTCAAATGTATCGCATATTTCGGTCATTGCACTAATAAGCCTTTACCCATATCATATCAATTTTTGGGTTTAGCTCCATTATTCGTGGGTATTGTGGTATGGACAAAGCTGGAGGATTACAGATAGGGCCTACATTGTAAACGAGAAGTGTGCTAAAAGTAAACTTAAAATTATGTTTCTTCAGAGTATATAATACTTTTACAAAGTAAGGGATTGCAAGGAAATTAATTTTTTTACACGTTGAGACCCAGCTCTTTGAAAGGGAAAATCATTAAGTACAATCGTTTTTAATGAGAATGACTACATTGAGAGTCGTTAGGGATCGGGCACGAAAATGAGCATTATATTCCCAAAAAGAATACGTACGGTACAAAAAATTATGTCTATTTAGATCTAGACCTACATCCAGATAATTATGGCTAGGCCTAGTAGGTTATATCCTTGCCAATCTAAGGGTTAACTATGTCGGTTAAAGTCTAAAAAAAAAACAAAAAAAAAACAACAACAACAACAACAACCAAACAAAAAAAACAACACAAAAAACAACAACATAAAAACACACAAAAATACAAAATTTAAAACGTTCAAAATCGATTTAAAAAAAGCGTTTCCATTTACGTTACAATCCATAGGGACCTACATAATTTTATGTGAACATTTTTTTTACTTTTTACTGTTGAACACACTTAATATTTTCTATAACTATTCAATAGATTTCCGGCCGGTTGTCGCGGTGAAAACAAGATGGATTTATAAATACGGTTGATTACATTGATTATGCGATGATGTTATTAGTTTTATGAAGTTAAAAATTCTCTGGCGCATTTGTAATTTGTAGAAGATAGATGAGTAGTTTTCACATAACTCTATTAATAGCACATCCGTGGTAGTCACGCCTTGGTGGTAGTTGTTAGTCATATCTATCGCTGATTGGTCGTATGAATCAGCAGAGAAATCAGACGGACAGTGAGTGTGAAAGGAAAAGTAGAATGGGACTCTGCTTTACGTAAGCCGAGCCAGCTAACTCTAGACTAGTCTAAAATCTAGTCTTTAACAGTGAACAGCTGGGCGAGATTTTCGCTCGCTCCTTGGCGATACATGTACTTAACAAGCACCCATCCACTTCTTATTTCTTACAATTTTCGATCTAGATCCTAGAACTCAATCATCTCAACAAAATTTTAATTGTCTGTCCTTTCAAACATATTTAATTGCTTGTAAATTGATAGATCTATGCCGGAGTGAAATTCATAGGTGACATATATGATATATATAGATCTAGCTACTTTTTCTCGAGAGGAAAGGTGCCGCCCATTCCAAACTCCTAAGGAATAGATCTATGTCTACTTTTCAGCGGATCATACTGTCTGGTGTCTAGATCTAGATCCAGGTCTAATGAAATTTAATTTCTACTAGACAATTATTGAAATGTAACCAGATAAAAGGTGTTGGTTCTAAAAATCTAAAATCTCAGTCAATGTAGCCTAGATCTAGAGAAATCTAGATTAGATCTATACATCAACAATTTCAAAATGATCTCGAGCATGATTCGTATGGGAAGTGAATGGGCCTTTTCTTATTTGACAATGGGCACTATCCTGATATCTGCACTTGTAGCCATCACGGTGTGCCTGTCAGCAGGGATACTTTTCCTTCTCTACCTACCTAAGAAGGTAAGCTTTGGTTTCTTCTGCTTGTTTCTGATCATCGTGCAGCAAAGGATCCATAATTTTGGGATTCCGGATATATAATTCCGGTAATCTTTCTTCCTGAGTCCAATGTGTGGAAAACACTTTTTTCAAAAAGATTTCGAAAAGTTTGCCTCGCCACAGGATATATTTTTCCTGTAATTAAAAAATCTCCGTTACTATGTGCCTTTTATTCTTCTTTGCTATCATTATCTGGATGTAGATCTAGATCTAAATAGACATAATTTTTTGTATTGTACTTATTATATACCAAAAACATGCATATTTGTAAGCATTTAAAAAATGTCTTGCCTTAATTTTTACATGTTGATGGTTTCTTTTGGGTTTCTAGCTCTAGGTACCTAAATACATCTTTTATTTCTCTTCTTCAGCGGCCGCAAGTGTTGAAGCCAAGCAGAGAGTTCACGCCAAATGATCCAGACATCATCATCATCGGCTCTGGAGTGGCTGGTTCAGCGATGGCATGTGTGCTTGCCAGAGACGGCAGGAAAGTCACTGTCATTGAGCGGGATTTGAAAGAGCCCGACAGAATCGTAGGAGAGTTGCTGCAACCTGGAGGTGTTCGAGCGCTGTCTACGCTTGGATTATCGGGTTTGTATGAGCAAGTATTTCAATAGAGAGAGAATATATATGAACATTTGTAGAGAAAATGTTGATTTAATTGTCTTTTTTTTAATTGCATTATATCTTATATTTATCAGATTACCTTTTACCAAAATGCTATACTAGCTAGTGCTAGTTCTAGAATGACCTAATTAAAAAAAAAATTGTTTTTAAATGTTTACTGTTGTGAACGGTCTGAAGTATGGTTGCAACATATTAAGTTTTTTTTATGACTCTAACATTACCATTTTCTGTAACTGTCTGGATCCCTGAAAATTGAAATTTTTTTAAACAGCGGGAGAACTAAAAGCTTGATAGGGAGTGTGTATGTCTAATTATTTATTCTCTAAACAAAGAACAAATTCCGTAAGGGAAGCTCTCAATGTCCATCAGAAAATGTTGACATTTCTTCATTTTTAAAATTTGGTTGTCCTAAAATAAAACAAGACATTTTTTCACAAAATACTTAAAAACCAATCTATGTATTATATATCTAATTATGTAAAAGCAACAGAGTAATAAATGCACGATTTTCCATGTTCTCTCTCTGCAGTTTGTACTGAAGATTTGGATGCACATGAAATCAAAGGTTATGTTATACATAACTTAGAAGCAAAAACAGAGGTGGTGGTACCCTACCCGAAAGAGCTGGGTAGCAACAAAGAGACAAAGACAACCATATCTGGGAGGGCGTTCCATCATGGAAGGTTTATCATGTCCTTGCGTAAAGAGGCACAGCAGGAACCAAAGTGAGTGATCATTATCTGGATATTTCGGACAGGATGGACTCATGTAATTAACTTTAAAAAAAAAAAAAAGAAGCAACGAAATATTCAACTTATTTTCTTTTCACTTTTTCTTAAAAGAAACAACATCATCTATTATTGTGGTATTGTCTTACTGTGTCCTCTATGTAATTTCAGGAAACCTTTATTTTTATATAAAATTTGAAGAAGAAACTCTCAGAAAGCAGTAGATGGTGTCGCATATTTTTTCGAAATTCATACACTTCCGAATCTTCTTTTGCACAAAAGTGAATCTTTCTTAGATGAGTATTTTTACATCATGTGAAATTTAATGCTGAATTTTTTTGTGTCTGCAGTGTTACATATATTGAAGGGACAGCAAGCAAGCTTATTGAGGACAATGGTGTGGTCGTTGGAGTGCAATATAAACCCAAAACAGATGCAGAAGCTAAGGTATTCATTTTTTTTGTAGTTCTTTCTTATTTCATTCAGTTACTTTTTCCAATGTCCTTCATTTCTAATCCTAATCTTTACATAGAATATAACTTCATAGCACTTTGTAATTTTTGTGTGCTATATATATGAACATTTTTTATTTAAAACTCTTATTAAGAAGAAAAAGAGCATAGTATGTGCGTAAACGATTAAAAATCATTATATTCCTTGTTGCAAAATACACAGTTAAGTAATCTAATAAAAAGGACAATAAATGTTTATTTTTATTTCTAGGTATCAATCAAGAGTTCTGGTTAAACACTTACAATGAAACTTCTGTTTATGTTGATTAATATTTCTCAGCTTGAACATTATTTTGTTTTTATGTTATTTGTTATTATTATAACCTTTTCTCCCACAGAATTCTAAAAAATTATTCAGTTTTTTGTTTTTGGCAGTTTCATTGTTGCATTTGAATTTGATATTGAAAAAAAAAATGCTTTAGAAATAATTTTTTAGCAATAACAAATTTTCTCTCTCTTAGTTACATATTTATCTTTGTCAAATCTATTTCTCATGTCCAATTCTATGTCTGGTGAAAAAAAAATGTGGTAAAGTGTATTTGTTTTTTAAAAAAAAATTTGTTTGGGCAGAGTGGCAAAAGATTAAAAAATCAACTAGCTTGGAAACAACTTAGCATTATTTTTACCGATGATGGAAACTTAAAATTTGATCAGTTGGTTTCAATAACTATTTTGTAAATGATTTTAACATGGAAGTTATTTTGTTTGAGTAACTTATGTAACAAAAAAAAATTAACATTTCATTCCTCCTTTGCTATTTCTCTGCAGATCATTTTTGCTCCACTGACATTTGTCATGGACGGATGTTTTTCCAAGTTCAGAAAATCACTAGTGAAGGAGCCAGTTCATGTTGCCTCCCATTTTGTAGGATTTCTGATGCACCACTGCCCTCAGAAAATTTCTAATCATGCTGAGTTGGTGTTAACTGATCCCAGCCCCGTGCTGGTTTATCAGATCTCCTCAGACTCCACCAGGATTCTTGTAGACATCCGAGGGATCATGCCAAAAAACTTGAAAGAGCATTTGCTGGACTTTGTTTGCCCTCAGCTTCCAGGTTTGTAACAGAAGCATCAGTATTTGTTTTTGGTTGTTGTTGATGTTTTTAATACTGTTCATAAGTGGGGAAGTAAATGTACCCCCTTTTTAAAGTAAAATAGCTACAGACATCATAGAATTTTTAGAGAGAAACATAAACTTTTATAGCCCTGATTCCACCTATCCAAAAATAGTTATGAAAGAAAATTGATATTGTCCCTTAGTCAGCTTGCAGGGCAGTCTTGTTTTTGTTTTAATGATAAAATTAAACACTGCTGATTAGATTTATATTCCATATATAAACTTTTTTCAACCTATTTGGTTTTTATTATTTACTCATCCTGGTGAGTTTCCATAACAGTGTCTTTAAAATAGAGCTTTCGTTTTTCATTAAGCACACAATTTTTTACAACGATTTGCAATGCAAGGCTGTTGTTGTTAGATAGGAACAATAAGATCTTTGCAGAACACAGCTCTTTATCCTTTGAAATTGGCTCTTTTAATACTTGATCCAGAATTTTTGTTTCTGGCGCAGTTTTTTTTTTACGCCTGGTGTGAGTTTTTTTTTTATGTTGTTTAACGTTGCATTAGCTTTCCTTATGTCATAAATTAAAAATTAATGATTCACTTTACGGTGGAAACATCCTTTGAACACAGAACACATCCAAGAGCCGTTCACAGACGGAGTAATGAATGGAAGAGTGAGAAGCATGCCCAACAGCTTCCTCCCTCCAAGTCCGAATGAAAGGCCGGGAGTTCTAGTCCTTGGAGACGCCTACAACATGCGGCACCCCCTCACAGGGGGAGGCATGAGTGTCTGTCTGAACGATGTCGTCATCTGGAGACAGCTCCTCCAGGGGATTCCAGACTTCACGGACTACGCCTCCATCATCAACGCCTTACGAGTGTTCCACTTGAAAAGGAAGAACAACCACTCCTTCGTTGTGAACGTCCTAGCACAGGCGCTGTATGAACTTTTTGCTGCAGAAAATAGTGAGTTTGTCTTAGTCCAGGCGCTGTATGAACTATTTGCTGCAGAAAATAGTGAGTTTGTCTTAGTCCAGGCGCTGTATGAACTTTTTGCTGCAGAAAATAGTGAGTTTGTCTTAGTCCAGGCGCTGTATGAACTTTTTGCTGCAGAAAATAGTGAGTTTGTCTTAGTCCAGGCGCTGTATGAACTTTTTGCTGCAGAAAATAGTGAGTTTTCACTTTTGAAAGAACCAATCATCTCCTGTGCTCCTTTTTATAAAGAGAATCGCTTTTTTTAATTGCTTGTGCCTTTTATTCCAAAATAATTCAAAACTATTACGGTTAATACATCAATAATATTTGCAGTGATCAAAATATGACAATTTACTTGCTCTATGTTACTACAACCGTCAAGTGTTAGAGCATATTGGGCTTCTTTTCCGGAGGTCCTTGATTTAGTCCTCGGTGGGGCAAAAATATTTGTCAGAATTTGTGTACGACTGGTTGGGTCAGTGTCAGTATAATGTGACTATCTAAGGTGCAAGTCCTGATCCCCCCACACTGTCTCTATGCGACAGTACTTTAGAGTGTTCATGATCTAGTATAGTTGCGGATATTGGACATTGAGCGATTAACTGGCAAAGCATCACACAATCATGATATGAAGTAATGATAATGGACCTAGCTTTCCAAAGATGGCACTTACTATAGTAAAGTTATAAGATGTCTCATGGCATTTTATGGGTTTTAATCATTTAAGATGTTTCCAACTTGTCTACCGTTTTTCTCACTGAACGGCATTGCATAAAATGTAAGACATTTAATCCAAATCACAGCATATGCAAAACAAGCAAAAATTTTCTTCTCTAATTTTTGGTTGTTGACGTTTTTATAATTACTTCAGACTTTTGTGATTTGTAGTCATATTTATATGATGAAAAAGAGGAGTAGATTGGCAAACATATTAAATATAGAGACTGAAATTAGACAATTCTTTTTTTTTTTATTCTCTTGTTTCCTTTGTTAATCTGAGTTTTACAATGTTACTTTTCTCAATATTGATAAAACAGACTGCATCTTTTTTTAAAGCATAAATGTTAAAACATTTCTTAGAATCAGTGCTTACGTTTCCGCTGCATTAAAACAAATTTGGTTTGCTATGTGAATGATTTGATACTCAAAACATGAAAGTGAAATGTTATTATAGTTTTTTTTTCATAGAAAAATTATAGAGAGGAGAATGATGAAGTTTGGGATTTCAAGAGCCTGAACGGGCTTCTTTACAGGCATAGCGTAGAAAGATGACGACTTATGACTCTAATCATAGTGTTGTGCAGTACACAAATCTCTTCCAATATGGTGCAATGTTTAAGATTGTGCAACCTGGGGCATTGTTAGCTCAGTAGGTTAGTTCTCTTGGCAGGTGAGCAGGATGTCCAAGGTTTGAATCTTAGTTGGTATCTGTCTTGGTATAGGCTAAATGAAGGTTACTCTTTTTTTTTCCATCGTATCATTACAAAGGTTCTGTCAGGCCTTTACATGATTTTATTGTAAAAGTCCTGAGCTATTTAAGGCTACTATTGGAGTATTACAGCTTGATAGTATTTCTTTTAATGTTATTAGGGAAAAAACCCAACAATGTATATATTGTCTTACTTTGATAGAGATGAGGGATGAAAACTGTAGCATGTAAGGCCATTTTAAAAGGAATAAGTGACGTTGATTCGATGAAGTTGGTGCCTGTTGTAGGTCAGTTGTTGAATAATTATAATTGATGTAGTCTCGAACACACTATCTTATCAACATGAATAAAATCCTTTGTAGAAACGCAGTAATTTAACTTTATTGATAAACGCCCAGTTTGTGGATCAAGAATACAACTCAAGAAGGTCTAGATCTAAATCAGCACTTGCCAATTGTTTACATCTATAATGGATCTCAACAACAGCAAAATAACAGCGCTCACTGTGGCAAGATGTTACAACACGATCAGAAGCATAAACACTCCTCTTTCTACAAAAAAAAACCCTACCAATCAATCTTCTTTCACTTTACCGCCCTCCGCTCTTATATACACAAAGCACAGATCTAGAAATCTTTAGGCCTATCAAGCTATATCAAGAAAGGTCCGGTATGTAGCTTACATAATTATTCACTTAACGCTACTCGCCCCCTCTCTTCTTAACCTTTTCACTTCGCACAACTTTAGGCCTCTTCCTTTTGTGCGCACTGTTTTAGGAATTTCCAAAAGTTTGAATAGGTAAAAGCTTTGATTTTTATTATTTTGAAACGGAAGGTGTGTAGATCTGTACAAAAAGGTGCTAGCACAAGAGTCTATAAACCCGCACAACATGTATGCAATCATAGACTACATGTAGTAGCCTACACGTAAGCAATCATAGACTACATGTAGTAGCCTACACGTAAGCAATCATAGACTACATGTAGTAGCCTACACGTAAGCAACATAGACTACATGTAGTAGCCTACACGTAAGCAACCATAGACTACATGTAGTAGCCTACACGTAAGCAACCATAGACTACATGTAGTAGCCTACGCGTAAGCAATCATAGACTACATGTAGTAGCCTACACGTAAGCAACCATAGACTACATGTAGTAGCCTACACGTAAGCAATCATAGACTACATGTAGTAGCCTACACGTAAGCAACCATAGACTACATAAAGTAGCCTACGCGTAAGCAATCATAGACTACATGTAGTAGCCTACGCGTAAGCAATCATA
>RQTK01000462.1:227225-270547 GCA_003991915.1 Elysia chlorotica
AACTTGTTAACAGCCAGGTGAACTTGTTAACAGCCAGGTCAACTTGTTAACAGCCAGGTGAACTTGTTAACAGCCAGACGAACTTGTTAACAGCCAGGTGAGAACTTGTTAACAGCCACGTAAACTTGTTAACAGCCAGGTGAACTTGTTAACAGCCACGTGAACTTGTTAACAGCCGGGTGAACTTGTTAACAGCCAGGTGAGAACTTGTTAACAGCCAGGTGAACTTGTTAACAGCCAGGTGAACTTGTTAACAGCCAGGTGAACTTGTTAACAGCCAGGCGAACTTGTTAACAGCCACGTGAACTTGTTAACAGCCGGGCGAACTTGTTAACAACCACGTGAACTTGTAAACAGCCAGGTGAACTTGTTAACAGCCGGGACACCGAACTCACAAAGGTCTTGCTAATCAACACACGCCTCGTGCATTCAGAGTAGGATTACCTCTCGAATTGTCTTATTATGTTTGTTTGATGATTTTTGTTTTTGTTTTGTTTTGGTGTTGTTTTTTTGTTTTTGTTTTGTTTTGTGTGTGTTTGGGGGATGGGGCACGGAAAAAAAACACAACCTGCAGAGTAGAAAAGGAATTCCGATGCATCAAAAACAGCACGTATCGGCGTTCAGGCTATCTGGTGAGGACCATCCGAACTGTAAGAGACGCTGGATCTCGAGTAACGCTGGAACCCGTGGTAGCAGACGTTATACTATGGCAGGTAAAATTTCATCCCAATTGCGTTTGGTTTAAACCTGTTCAGTGTTCGAGTCAGATATCTACAATGAATAAGATATTTGGAAAACAAAGCAAAACACAAATCAAAACAGCACTTTTGAAATCTAGCTAAATGAGCCGTAAAGCATGATCATTCGGATTTTGTGCCACCATCAATATCGTTGTCCCCGCTCTAGAATCTTTGACCGGTTAGACCAGCAGCATCTTTTTTTTTTATCACCATTGGATCTTCTAAGACAATCGTTAATCCCACCCCTCCCCCTCTGTTTTTTTCTTAAGTTCTCTCTCCCTCTCTGTCTTTCCTCTGTCTCTTTGCCTGACCCCCCCCCGCCCTACTCTCTCTTCCCCCTCTCTGCCCCTTCTTTTGTCTGTCTGTTTGTCTGTCTCTCTCTCTCCGTCTGTCTGTCTGTCTGTCTGTCTGTCTGTCTGTCTGTCTGTCTGTCTGTCTGTCTGTCTGTCTGTCTGTCTGTCTGTCTGTCTCTGTCTCTCACCCTCTCTCTCTCTCTCTCTCTCTCTCTCTCTCTCTCTCTCTCTCTCTCTCTTTCTCTCTCTCCTCACGTGTCTCTTACTGTACCCCATTCGTGAGAAGTGAGAATGTAACAAAACCAGCTCTCTCTCTCTCTCTCTCTCTCTCTCTCTCCTACAAACACTACGCTTAATGAATGATGCGAGGTTGCACCTTTTCTGGTTCCTCATTAAATTTCTTAGTTACTTTTCCCAAAGCTCCTTGTATAAATCGATTGCTTGTGGTCTAGGCTTATTTGAAAGGAATCGGACCTTAACTTTAAAAGTAATGATCCCGATGTTGTTCGCCCTTTATTTCAAATCGTGTCTAACCTTCACCTTCAATCCTCAATGCCCTATAGCTCGATTCCATGTATGTGAATTTATTCCTCTCCTTCTGTTTGATTTTCTTTCCCTTTGTCTCGATTGCTATCTTTACGTCTCTCTGTCTTTCTTTCCATTCTCTGATGGCGGTGCTAATGCAACTTGAAAACCATTAGATCTTTTTCGTGTTTTGTCACAAAGTCGTAAGCTGTTTTAAAATCTTTCACATAACTATTATGCTCATGCAAACAATCACGAGTGTCACTGATTTGATGTCTCTTAAGTCCTGACATCATTGACTGATGCATATGAATCTCGCTCTCTTTGTCAAGAGTGTAAATTTGTAAACAATTTTGCTTCAGTGGTGTCTTGTGGTTGAAAAGAGACAAAGAGATGGCAAACCTGTCCTTGGATTCGAAATGTTGGGTTCCATCCTCTTGCTCTTACTTCGTCGCATCCAAAGGACGTCATTTTGAAAGATGGAGTTGTACTAAAAAATGTTTGCTTTCAGAACTATGCCGATGGAGAGCTGAAAGGAAAAAATCCAACAAAACGCTTTTGTTTCACCTTTAAATTTTAATGCTTGACAGTGAACACATCTTTGGTCAAGGGGTCCTATGTTTATTACATTTTGGAAATAATTCATGTTGTAGAAATAGGCTAATCGTTGATCTGGTATCGGTTGAGGCGGTGCGGCTGGGTCATTATCATTAGATCTAGAGCTAGATTTATCGCCGATAGATTCTTGACGTTTTCTTTTTGCTGTAGACACTCTCTTTGCGTTGTTTGTTTTTCGACCCAAGTTACTTTTTGCAGGAGTGGGCATGATTAAACTAAAGCTCTAGATTCTACACATCACCAACGAAACGTAATCCAAACGCGAATCAAACAATGCGCCATATATTGACTGAATAAACACTGAATTAAATTCAGCAAAACGAAAACGGCAAGAATCTATCGGCGATAAATCTAGATCTAGATCTAATGATAATGGCCCAGCCGCACCGCCTCAACCGATACCAGATCAACGATTAGCCTTATTCTACAACATTAATTATTTCCAAAATGTAATAAACATAAGACCCCTTGACCAAAGATGTGTTCACTGTCAAGCATTAAAATTTAAAGGTGAAACAAAAGCGTTTTGTTGGATTTTTTCCTTTCAGCTCACCATCGGCATAGTTCTGAAAGCAAACATTTTTTAGAACAAATAAATCTTTCAAATGACGTCCTTTGGATGCGACGAAGTAAGAGCAAAAGGATGGAACCCAACATTTCGAATCCAAGGACAGGTTTGCCATCTCATTGGCTCTCTTCAACCACAAGACACCACTGAAGCAAAATTTTTACAAATTTACTTTGTTGAAAAAGAGACCGAGATTGATTTGCGTCAGTCAATGATGTCAGGACTTCAGAGACATCTAATCAATGACACTCGTGATTGTTTGCATGAGCATAATAGTTATGTGAAAGATTTTAAAACAGCTTACGACTTTGTGACAAAACACGAAAAAGATCTAATGGTTTACAAATTGCATTAGCACCGCCATCAGAGAATGGAAAGAAAGACAGAGAGACGTAAAGATAGCAATCGAGACAAAGGGAAAGAAAATCAAACAGAAGGAGAGGAATAAATTCACATACATGGAATCGAGCTATAGGGCATTGAGGATTGAAGGTGAAGGTTAGACACGATTTGAAATAAAGGGCGAACAACATCGGGATCATTACTTTTAAAGTTAAGGTCCGATTCCTTTCAAATAAGCCTAGATCACAAGCAATCGATTTATACAACGAGCTTTGGGAAAAGTAACTAACAAATTTAATGAGGAACCAGAAAAGGTGCAACCTCGCATCATTCAATAAGCGTAGCGTTTGTATGAGAGAGAGAGAGAGAGAGAGAGAGAGAGAGAGAGAGAGAGAGAGAGAGAGACAGAGAGAGAGGGGGGGAGGAAGACAGACAGACAGACAGAGAGACAGACACAGAGAGACAGAGAGACAGACAGACAGACAGACAGACAAAGAGACAGAAAGACAGACAGACAAGAGAAGAAAAAGAAACAGAGACAGAGACAGAGAGAGAACGAGAGAGAGAGGGGAGGAGAGAAAAAGAAAGGAAGAGAGAGTAGGGCGGGGGGGGGTCAGGCAAAGAGACAGAGGAAAGACAGAGAGGGAGAGAGAACTTAAGAAAAAAACAGAGGGGGAGGGGTGGGATTAACGATTGTCTTAGAAGATCCAATGGTGATAAAAAAAAAAAGATCCTGCTGGTCTAACCGGTCAAAGATTCTAGCGGGGACAACGATATTGATGGTGGCACAAAATCCGAATGGTCATGCTTTACGGTTCATTTAGCTAGATTTCAAAAGTGCTGTTTTGATTTTTGTTTTGCTTTGTTTTCCAAATATCTTATTCATTGTAGATATCTGACTCGAACACTGAACAGGTTTAAACCAAACGCAATTGGGATGAAATTTTACCTGCCATAGTATAACGTCTGCTACCACGGGTTCCAGCGTTACTCGAGATCCAGCGTCTCTTACAGTTCGGATGGTCCTCACCAGATAGCCTGAACGCCGATACGTGCTGTTTTTGATGCATCGGAATTCCTTTTCTACTCTGCAGGTTGTGTTTTTTTTCCGTGCCCCATCCCCCAAACACACACAAAACAAAACAAAAACAAAAAAACAACACCAAAACAAAACAAAAACAAAAAATTGAGACGAAGACAAATATAGATAACCACATGTTAAGTCTTTTTTAGCCATTATACAAGCTTTTTTCTCTTTTACCCAAACACTGACACTCCTCTCTCTCTCTCTCTTTGACTATCTCTCTCTCTCTCTCTCTCTCTCTCTTTGACTATCTCTCTCACTCTCCTTTTCTCTCTGTCTCTCTCACTCTCTATTTCTCTCTGCCTCTCTCTCTATTTCTCTCGGTCTCTCTCACACTCTCTCTCTATTACTCAGTCTCTCACTCTTCTATTTCTCATCGCCTCTCTCAATTTTTCTCACTCTCTCTCACTTTCTGTCTCACCCTTTCACCCTTTCTCACCCTCTCTCACTCTCTATTACTCAGTCTATCACACTTCTATTTCTCTTCGTCTCTCTCACTTTTTCTCACCCTCTCTCACTCTCTTCACTCTTTCTCACTCTCTCTCTCACTCTTTCACTCTCTCTCTTTCACTCTCTCTTTCACTCTCTCTCTCTCTCTTATTCACTCTTCCTCACTCTTTCTTTCATTCTCTCTCTCTTTGTCTCTCTCACTCTATATAAACCTTTCTCACTCTCTCTCTCTCTCTCTCTCTCTCTCTCTCAAATTCTCCCCCGTCCCTCAGCTGCCTGCATTTCAACCCATGTCTGTCTGTCTGTCTGTCTGTCTGTCTGTCTGTCTGTCTGTCTGTCTGTCTGTCTATATGCCTATATTTTATACTTTACAGGGGGGGGGGGGGGGGGGCAGTGGTCCTGAGGTAGAACACCGGCTTCCGATGCAAAAGGTGCGGATTTGAGTCCTGGCGATTGCGTCCCCTACTGGTTGGGTCGGTGTCAGTATAATGTGACCGGCTGAGACAGGAGTCATGGTATCCCCGCCCTGTCTCGTGTGTGGCAGCACATACAATTGTCAGACGTTAGTCTTGGGGTCCGTCCACAATATAGCCTATATAGTGCTGATGTTGGACGTTAAACCAACTCAACAACAACAACAACAACAACAACAACAACAACAACAACAACAACAACAACAACAACAACAACAACAACAACAACAACAACAACAACAACAACAACAACAACAACAACAACAACAACAACAACTGGTACTTTACCTTGCACCGTTTATTTATAGATGAACAAATTTCAACAACACAATTTTAGTTTCAACCATTGTAAAATGTGAAAACTTTAAAAATGATTAAAAGTGTTGCGGAATATTTATTTTTAGACACTGTGACATTTTGAATTGATTTTTTTTTCTTGTCTATCAAGTCATCCATCCAGGCTTAGCGATCTTTTAGCGCATTGTAAATTGTTGTATTCAACGTAGCCTCTCTATAATAGATCTAGATTTTTTGGTACAAATAATGGGTTATTGTTTATTTATTTATTTCTCTGTACTTCGCAGTCTCTCCACCCTCCCTCTCTCTACCCCCCTTTTTCTGTTCCCCCCTCTCTCTTTCTCACTCTAATATACATCTATCTGTCTCTCTACCCCCTTTTTTCTTTTCCCCCCTCTCTCTTTCTCACTCTAATATACATCTATCTCTCTCTCTACACCACGTATCTGTCTATGTTATTATTTTTCTAACTATCTTTCTATCTATCTAATGTATGTATATAGAAATATTGGGGCAAGACCTCAGACCGAGGCTCGCGCTCAGGTATGGGAACCAGGGTTTGTCTGCCCACACACGTATACAACACGTATACAACACGTATACAACACGTATACAACACGTATACAACACGTATACAACACGTATACAACACGTATACAACACGTATACAACACGTATACAACACTTATACAACACGTATACAACACGTATACAACACGTATACAACACGTATACAACACGCATACAACACGTATACAACACGCACGCTCTCTTGTACTAGAAACCACAGACTACAACTGTGTCATAAGAGCATCAGGACAATTTTAAAATTCATATATCGATGAAAAAAAAAACCGAAACTTTCTTTATACTACCATTACACATCGGCGCAAACTCCTCTACCCATCGTTATCGTCACGCTATAGACCCAGTGACCGCAATGTGTCCACTTCTGGGGCTATAAATAACTCAGCAGACTTCACCACTCCTGTCTTATTGATTTTCGGAGGAAACGTTTCCGAAAATAGCTGGCAACTCTTGTACGTACAGTCTGCAGCCGCTGCCGATATGCACCCAAGGCAACTCTGCATCTTTCGATTTCATTTGTTGTGGTCCAACAATACATACACGTTTAATTGTGTAGAAAATAAGGAATTGTCTAAAAGCAGAAAAGAACATGAGATAAAAGAAAATTCTAGCCTACTGATCTATTTATCAATGTAAAGTTGTTTTTTTTACAAGAAATGTAGGGAAACGCAAGTGATGGACATGTTGAAATGCGTTTGTGTTAAGCAAAAATTGCCTTTGAGCGAGTTTACTTTCAGCGCATCCATTGTATTGTTTCATTCCTCCTTCTCTAATCCACTAGCCTGAATCGCTTGCAGCAATGATCAATGATAAGTTTTGTCTCAAAAGATACAAGAACAAGAGATGTAACAGCACTGAGGGCTGCTCATCGGTTTATTATTGTATCGGGCACTTGTTTTACTCACACGCATTATCCTCGTGTGGTGCGGGTTTGTCCTGCGCAAACATATTCTGTCGTCTTATACGTCTATCTATTTTACTTGCGCATACGGACTATCCTTAGTTTTACAAGTTCATGTGTACCAATGACTAAGACCAGAGTCGTTCAAAACAAGACTCAGAAATGCATGTTATTTTGCACTGTGTGCAGTCTCCGTCAAACATTTTGATTGACTGTGCTTATTTCGTGGATTCCTTCCACAGACTTGAGCGTAGCCACGTGACCTGCCAGGATGTCCAAGATGTCTACGCGGGGTCAGGTGCAGGTGATTCGAATCAATGGGACGGTTCGCCACCTCTCGGGGGATCCCACGCTCATCGTCCTCAACGACACCGTGTTCGAGGTGCGCGTGGACCAGCCGTTCCAGGACAGCCAGCTCAACGAACTGCTCTACGTGATCATCGTGATCGTCTTCTACGCCACGGCGCTCATGACGCTCATCATCACGCAGATCAAGCGCCAGCGCCGCGAGGGCACCGAGATCGACTACTACGACGAGTACCTGCAGCGGAACTCCGAGGTGAAGCGCACCTGTCAGACGGCTACGTCTCTTGTCTCCCGGCAAGGGAACGCTAGCAAAGCCCGGGCCGCCGGCAAGACGTCTGGCCCGCCTCCCAGAGCTCTGGCGACCGCGGCTTTCGCGGCAGCTGCGGCGGGAACTCTGCTGGGCAAGACGCCGTACATCCCCAGCGAGGACGGAGCCGAGGACGCCGCCTTGCTGGGGACCGAGCGGCGCGTTTGGCTCGAGCGGCGCGTTTGGCTCGAGCGGCGCGGAGCTTTCCTGCCAGGTGGGCTCCGCCGCCTCGCGAGTTGGACAGCGTCCCGTTACAGCGGAGGGCGAGGCGCTGGGGCTAGCGGGCGGGGCGGGGGAGGGGGGACACGGGCCCACGAGGGGAGGGCTAGGTTTGGGCGCTCTGGCTCCATTCAGCTCGCCTAGAATGATTCACTCCCGGGAGAGGTCGCCCATGTTGGAGAGTATCCCGGATGAGGAACTGTGAACAGGGCTGGAATCGCTCCCTTCATGGCTTGTCAACATTTTGTTGTTTACGCAAGCACGTTTGAGTAAGCAATAGACAGTTCTGTGTGTACATTTATTTATTTATTTATTTATTTATTTATTTATTTATTTATTTATTTATTTATTTATTTATTCATTTATTTATTTATTTATTATGTTGTTAGTATTTGCCTCACATTGCCCGTACTCGGGCTGTCCTGTCACATTATTTTGAGTTGTCCCTTACAGTACATACATTGTTTGTTTTTGTTTTTGTTTGTTTTTTTGTTTTTTTTGTGGTTTTTTTTTTTTTTTTTGGGGGGGGGGGGGGGTTTTTTTGTTTTTTTCGTTTTTTTTTTTTTTTTTTAGGTTTTGTATCTGCTTATTTTTCCATTATGATTATTTTCTGTTCATGTTAATTTTCTTTCACTTTGAACAGAGCCAAAGGGGTGCTTGTAACACACCTCGTGATCATTATAAATGCAGAACGCAATTTGTGGATTTTCCAAGAGTTATGTAACATAGTTGAAAGGCTTTAGTTGTCAAACTTCTTTCAACACGGTGCGATACGTTTTGCTCAAATCACACTTTGCTATAGATAGTTTCTGTGCAACTAACTTGTCTGCGGATATAAGAATACAGGTAATATTGCGGATGGCGCCTTTGGCGGTCCCCAGGTGATAGAGAATAACCATCTTGGGAAAACATATGGGCATGATACGGGCATATAATGGGACAAGGACTACTATAGTTTAGAAATCCATGATACGGGCATATAATGGGACAAGGACTACTATAGTTTAGAAATCCATGATACGGGCATATAATGGAACAAGGACTACTATAGTTTAGAAATCCATGATACGGGCATATAATGGGACAAGGACTACTATAGTTTAGAAATCCATGATACGGGCATATAATGGGACAAGGACTACTATAGTTTACTATAGTTTAGAAATCCATGATACGGGCATATAATGGGACAAGGACTACTATAGTTTACTATAGTTTAGAAATCCATGATACAGGCATATAATGGGACAAGGACTACTATAGTTTACTATAGTTTAGAAATCCATGATACGGGCATATAATGGGACAAGGACTACTATAGTTTAGAAATCCATGATACGGGCATATAATGGGACAAGGACTACTATAGTTTACTATAGTTTAGAAATCCATGATACGGGCATATAATGGAACAAGGACTACTATAGTTTACTATAGTTTAGAAATCCATGATACGGGCATATAATGGGACAAGGACTACTACTAAGAATGTAGACACTTTTAAGAATTATTTGTGACAAGATGAGGAGTTTTCAACTTTTAAGTTTATACTGGAATTGAAGAAAAGGGAGAACATGTTTATAATGGAATAGGAGAAAAAGGAGAACATGTTTATAATGGAATTGAAGAAAAAGGAGAACTTGTTTATAGTTGCCAACGTTTTAAGATGTCTTCCTAAATTCCTAGCCCCAGATTCCGCTAAATTGGTAGAATTTTCAAAAATATAACGGACACGGCTATTTTCGTATTATTATGTTTTTATACTTTATAGTGTCGCTCTTTCAACACTTTTGAACATTTTGAAGCCATAAGGAAAATACAACCGTGACTTATGTACATGTTTAGATAATATATTCAAATAGTTCGATAATCTATTGTGCTACGTTTCATTTCATGCGATTGGAACGATTGTGCAGTCTAAATAACCACTGAGCTCATGAGGAAAAAAACACGAATATTCTGGTGTATCCTCAAACGTTACGGACTTGCACGAAACATCTAAACTTTCAGATAGCAACGCTGACTGTCTTGTACATATGAAACTGTCCTATCTGCAATATTCAGTGTATCCTAAATTATTTTGTGTGTTGAAGTACGTTTTATCATGTTGTCTAAAGTCGTGCTGAAAATGCAACATATTGTCATTGTTGTACAAAAAATATGATGATTCGATAAGCAAATAAACATTGATTGAAGATAAAACCCGTCATACTTGTTATGCAAATTATTTTGATTGGCATTTTCTTTTCCTTCTCAATATTATGAAATCCTTAAGACACGTCCCCTTTCGTAAAAATAAAATTTACCCGAAACATCAAGACCTCCCGATCTTTATAGATTAAGGCTGTAATGGCGTGGCTTTGCAGCTCTGGCCTGTCTCTGACCTAGCATGCATTGCGCCAATGGGGTCTGTCTAACCAGCCTCAGAGCGATGTAGGCACACAGTGTGGATTGTGCAATGCTTGTACTCAGATACAGGTCAGAGCGATGGGATATTTAGCCTGAATGTGGTGTAATTTTGCACTTATTTTTAAAACATCGGTATTTATCTATTTTAGGGAAATTAAGGAGGAAAACTTCAGCTTCCCAAACTCAGAAACTAAGAACAAACAGCCTAAAATTATCTCAAAATAAAACATTCTGTCTATTTTTTGTTCGTTCTCTGACAACTGCATATATGATAATTTACATGATTGCTTCAACTTAAGGAGTTCAGAGCATTTCAATAATGTCGGTTTAGTTTTGAAAAGATTCCATAAAGTTCAAAGGATTGAGCTATATCAAATGTATGTAGTACTAGTAGGACTAGGTGAAACATTTTCTAAAGTAACTCTTGTGTGATTTTTTAAACTAAACTACAAATGGTTTACGATACCAATCCCTTGAACTAAGCAAGCCAGTCATATACATGTAATGATGTCACATTTATTACTCTACTTGATATTTTCTACTCATCTATATCACTAAATTAAAATGTAAGAAATTAACTCTGATTCTACAGTCACAATTGTTTCAGTTCTTCTGTACACTCATGTCATAAATGAGTTATTAAATCCTTCTTATAAAATGACATTGGAATAAATAAACAAACAACAATACAATGTAAGACACACAAAAAACATTGAAAAAAAATATCTAACACTTTTAAAACGTATTTCTGAATGATTTGTTTTAATAAAGTTATCAATTAATAAAGCATGAACTTGATGGTTTTGTAAAATTTAGTACATGTATTTAATAATAATATGTAAGTATGTAAGTAAAGGCCTGCATAATAATATCAATATCATATACCGCCATGAATAAACAAATTTTCAGCAGCTTGACAATTTTACAGTGTAAATAAATCCTAGAAATGTGTCTGGAAGATCTCTTAGTCTTGCACTTACAGTATTATTAATAAACTGTGTTTTCAGTTTTTAAATTATGCATTTTGATTGACAAAAGAGCAATGGATTTTCCCTTGAACTATTACACATTATTGTAAATGGAAGCCTTCCCGATGCCATGACGCATCCTGTTCAGATCATTATTCTCTCAGAGTCCTAACACCCAAATCACGTGATACACTACATTCTGCTTATTACATGTATAGGGTGCAACTAGTGTAACGTATTGGATAATGGGTTCTCTTTCAAGAATGTACACAATTCTTTTTTTTTTTTAAAGATCTTTACAAATTAAGCAAGGGGTGGACCCAGGATTGGAACAAAATCCTTAACTTTTGCCTGCCATTACTATCAACCAACTTAAAACAACAATAATAAACTGGAGGTATTAGTCGGATCACGGAAATGGCTATGGGGTGACTTTGTGACCGCTGACCCCACGGGTTTTTTAAAATTCTTGACAAAATAGAAAAGCAGATGATTAAGTTTCAAAATCCCTCCATAATCCGTTTTGAAAAAAAAACACTGTAAAAGTATAATATTTAGCAATTAAATAGAAAGTATTAAAAAAACCTTAAATATAGTGCAGATGAGAGAGACAAAACGAGAGAGAGAGAGAGAGAGAGAGAGAGAGAGAGAGAGAGAGAGGGGGGAGACAGAGAGAGAGAGAGAGAGAGAGAGAGAGAGAGAGAGAGAGAGAGAGAGAGAGAGATAGACTGAGAAAGAGAGAAGATGAAGAAGATGATAAAGCCTGCAGAGAAAAATAGAGGAACAGAGGGAAAGCGGCTTAAGAGAGTGGAAGAAGAAGAAGACCAATAAGACAAAGAGTAGAAACTAAAACTAGGGAAAGAGAGAGGGAGACAGAGAGAGAGAGACAAAGAGAGAGAGAGAAAGAGAGGGGGTGGAGGGGAAAGAGAGAGGGGGGGAAAATGAAGAATAATGAAGAATAATCTTGAGTGTTTGAGTTGGTTTTCACATCCAACATCAGCACTATATATGCTATATGAATAATCTACAAAACATAGATAAAGATACAGTTTCCTGGGCTCGGGTCAAGATCTAACCTTTAGATATATATTTTCTTTTTTTCTACCGCTGCTATACTGTATTTGCAATTCAAGAAAAAATGTCCGACGTTTAACTTAAACTCTGTAATGGACTTACTCTACATGTCTATTTCTCTTTTTCTCCGCAGACTTTTGCTTCAGATTTGAAATGCCCAAATTTTTAGATTCTTAAAAAAGCTGCAGACTGGTTCAACCCCTGATTAGTTTTTTGTTCAAGTGTCAAAATGTTAGGAATGACGATCAATCTCGTCTTTTTTTATTATAGACCAGAAAAGCTTCAGTTTAAAAATAACCTTTAACTACACTACACCATGTATTGAAATAAACAGTATTTTACATAATTTGAGAGCCATGTCTATGCATGTTTATGAAAAAGTTATCAATTGTCTATTTCTTTTCTGGACAGCATGAATTGTGTTGATTTCTCCTTTTCAAAGGCTTTTGGTTTCTTCTCGTTTTATGATCATTAAACAGCATCTTGTAAAATTAAGTGTGTAAAAAAGTAAAGAACTGTTGCACGATTCTGAGACAAAGTGATACATGTACATTAAACCAGTTGCATAGCACATGCGTCCAGGATAAGAAAGTCCTCCACATGCCAATCGTTACCCGTGCAAAGACTTAAATATCAGGCACATAAACTGAGACAGAAATGAGGGAATGTAAAATGTATATTTTGTTCCATTGCTCATTTGAAAATCAATTTTTCTTTCTTGTGTTATAACTGAGACAGAAATGAGGGAATGTAAAATGTATATTTTGTTCCATTGCTCATTTGAAAATCCATTTTTCTTTCTTGCGTTTACCTGAAGTTTAGTTCACAATAAAGACACATTAGAACGCTAGTGGTCTTCTAGGAAATCAGACACACAATAAAAACATTAACACTGACTCAGTCACTCGTGCACACAAATCCTGAAACCGGGACATTAAAAAGAGAAGAATATAAAATTCTCTATATCATGATACGGAAAACTCATTTTGGAAATTTAAACTATTCTCAATTAGAGTAATTGTTATATTTATGTTGTAAGATAAATTTATGGGGGAAAGAATTTAATCTCTTCAACTCCGTCTGACTTCATCACAAATATCGAGAAAACGTATTCTTTGGGTATCTACTTCAAGATGATAATTTTTTATACTTGTATTGAATAAGAATCAATTAATGTACTGCATATTTCCCCCAGACAATTTGTCATCAATGTCATGCCATGATTTATGTAAAGACTTTTTTTTTCACTTAAAAACAAAAATTGAAAAAAAAAGTACAGTTGGGCACAAATAACCTAAAAATAACTATCAGCCACTGTACAATTCAAAGTATCAGCATTTGATATAAAAAAACAAAACAAAATTAACCTATACACCAAAATGACATGAAATGCAGGCAAGTTATTTAATCTGAACCAAGTCAAACGCGTCCTAAAACAAGATTTTGAAAAAGTTGGAGGTAGCGAGAAGCTGTTCAGTCTGAGCTCAGTGGAACTAATACATGTATCACTAAACAATTTCATTTTACAGAAGAATGAAGACAAATCCATGAATTTATTGAGACAACACAGCCTGAAATGCACTACTAAAGTGTCTTTAATTTTGTCTTCTCATCTATACATTTTTTTTATTTTTTTCTTTATTTCCATGACACTGCCTAATACAGGAAGATGACGAGCAGCAGAGGATATGTCCTCCAGCCACAGTGCTGTAGTACCTGTAGCTGCCTGTAAAATCTTCATACAGCTAAAAGCTCTATCGATTGTGGCCAAACTCAATATGTCATGTCAATTGTTACTTCATTGCTTGAAAATAGCACTATTCAGTCAACGCAAAAAGTGTAGAAATGTCTTTACATATGTTTTGGAATTTGTGGCATTGAATTTTGAAAAGATTCATGTACTAAATCTTGTATGAAAAGCAATGAAATTCATTGGATAAGTTAATATAACTAGAACTAATGTTTCAGCTGAAAACATTAAATTAGTTGTTACATAAGATTAAATGTGAAAAAGCGAAAATTAACACAGATCTTACTCTTTGTTATACAATACTGAAAATTTCTTTAAGCTTTTTAGGGGGGTTTGCACTCAGTGTTACATGCTGATTTCAGTACAAAAAAAAAAAAAAAATGTTTCTATGAAATAGTTTTTTTGTAAAAAAAAAAAAAAAGGTCTTTGAACATTTCAGTCAATTGGTAGAGCAAGTGTATCACATTACAGTCATCAATATCACCACTTATTTTTGCTTTTCACTCAAAATCTAAACAAAAATTTTTTTTTTTCTTCTCGAAGGTTAAAAGAAGAAATTTAGGTACAAAGCTATTCAGCCATTTATATAAATGAACAGCAATGAGATTTTTTAATGACAAAAAAAAATAAGGCACGGAAAATTTGAATGCATCAACCATTTGTATGAATGTATCACAATAATATAAACATATACGATATAGTTTGTAACCCTTTCTCCAAGTAAAAAAATGTCTGTATAAAATAAAGTTGACTAAAAACCGCATGGCAAAATCTGCACACATAACTCAGCCTTCACCCAGCGCAGCATAACGCATAAAGAATAATAAATAAAATAACTGGTAAGTACACAGGCATATAGTTCAAACATTCTGCATATGCACATTAAGTGGTTGATATAGTCCATCGATTATGAAAATCATTACAGACTTTGATTGGCTAACATAACAGGGCTTGCAGAATTTTATCATCTACGAGAACGGTTTTTTTATCAACTACGAGAATGGTACATATGGACTATGGTGAGTCAATGTACATTTCACAGCTACAAAAATCCTGCAGTAAAATGGAAACAGCACCTGATAAATGATTAAAGCCTGTGTACAAGTTGTATCGGCTTGGAATGAAAAAAGCATTTTATGTTTTGATTCAGTACAGAGAAAAAGTGTCTTAACCTTTTAGACATTAAGAGAAAAGGGAAAGTATAATTTTCAGCTCTAACCTTTACACAAGCAAAATGCAATCACCATTCTGTAAATGTGTAGCACAATTTTTTAAGCAAACGCCCGAGGCAGCAATTTGTATTATCACAAATGTAACAAATGAGGCTCTCAATTCGTTCAGTCTAGAATGTAAAAGCTGTAAAACGGTTTTGTTGCTTTAGAAATCAACAAACATTTAAATATGTGCAGGAAAACCTGCATTCTGTATAGACATAACAAGTTTCTTATCAATGTACATTGTTGCGTATAAATATTTTGATATGTTGTTGTTGTTTTTAAAAGATCTTTGCATGTAAAATAATCTTTTTTTTTTTCCCAAACTCCTATTGGCAACGCTGAGACAGCAAGTAGAAGTTCTCCTGTTTTGTTTTGTTTTACAGTATGACATGAAAAAAAAAGATGGCAACAAATGGCAATGGACTGTTCTCCATACAATTAAAACAAACAAAACCAAATAAGAATACAAAATATACTGCAAGCAATATAAAAAAGTTTGGCTTCACTCAGATAAAATTCGAACTCTAATTTTTAAAAAAAAGATGGAATATACAAAATAACACCAGAAAAAAATATTAGTAGATCAAACTGTTTGTTAAAATAGACCTAATCAAATAAATCAGGGATACTTTGTACCAACACAACAAAACAAATTTACTTTTGTGCTGGAATGTATTTGTAGATTGTACCTGAGGTAAATAAAACAGCCTTGTTCCCAAACCACAAGTTACTCTTGTCATAAAAACACAAATGTTCAGTGCTATAAGAAAAAACAGAAGCCTATCATATAAGACACTTGTGGGTGAACACGGATTTTTTGCCCTGGGTCCTTCGTTTACTTGGCTCAAGACTGATTGTCTGCTTGTTGTGCTTGTTCCAGCTGGGACTCTGGGAATCACTGTGCATCAAGCCTGCGGATAAAACAGCAGTAAACAAATATTGTCAATGGTAAAACTGGCAGATGAGATAACTTTTAGCAGTAAACAAATATTGTCAATGGTAAAACTGGCAGATGAGATAACTTTCAGCAGTAAACAAATATTGTCAATGGTAAAACTGGCAGATGAGATAACTTTCAGCAGTAAACAAATATTGTCAATGGTAAAACTGGCAGATGAGATAACTTTCAGCAGTAAACAAATATTTTCAATGGTAAAACTGGCAGATGAGATAACTTTCAGCAGTAAACAAATATTTTCAATGGTAAAACTGGCAGATGAGATAACTTTCAGCAGTAAAAAAATATTGTCAATGGTAAAACTGGCAGATGAGATAACTTTCAGCAGTAAACAAATATTGTCAATGGTAAAACTTGTAAATGAGATAACTTTCAGCAGTAAACAAATATTGTCAATGGTAAAACTGGCAGATGAGATAACTTTCAGCAGTAAACAAATATTGTCAATGGTAAAACTGGCAGATGAGATAACTTTCAGCAGTAAACAAATATTGTCAATGGTAAAACTGGCAGATGAGATAACTTTCAGCAGTAAACAAATATTGTCAATGGTAAAACTGGCAGATGAGATAACTTTCAGCAATAAAGAAAATATTGTCAATGGTAAAACTGGCAGATGAGATAACTTTCAGCAATAAAGAAAATATTGTCAATGGTAAAACTGGCAGATGAGATAACTTTCAGCAATAAAGAAAAAGTCTGAGTGCTTGTGTTTATATCCAATGTTCTCATGCAGCAGCTGGCAGTTTTCCACCCGCGTGCTAACTACATCACTATCTATCTATATGGAAGGACCGGTTGATCCCATAAGAGACACAAGTGCTACATCTCGCATACTGCACTAGGGTATATGGCGATGACCAAATTACAATTTATACGCTCTCATAAACTTTTGCATGATTCTGTTAGTGCTAATTCAAAGAATATCTGACACATGGTTTTGACTTCTAAACCAATAGCGAATATTGTGTAAATGGTTAAATCATTCATATGCAATTCCTCACATTACAACTGCTACTACCACAATTGGAGTTTTGCTTAAAAACAACAAAAATAAAAGGAAAACACAAAAAAACAAGTCAAATTCATGCTACATGTGTTATACATCTATTTCTTTTAAGCCAAAACAATGTTAGAAATATGATAAAGTGTCATGTGGATAAAGCTATAGCCACGATCCTTGATATGTTAGCTTGGTACCAGTTTGACTTAAAAATCCAACTAAGAATTCATTATTATTATAAAAGACCCTTTTCTGAGGGATATTTCAGATCAGGCGTACCGAGGCTATAAAACAATTTTACCTTTATCGTGGTTACGTCTCATTAACAAAATCTTACCAAGGCGACAACAATTTTATAGTTTTTGCCAATGTCAATAAATAAACCTCTTAAAAAGAAAATTCAACCAAGCAAACCTTCTCCTATTTGGTGGCTGTTTGTGTCTGCTTCAATCACTGAATTCATTCTTTCCAAATGTTTTTCCGCTAGGTACTTAAACACTGAAAGGAAAACAAACAAAAAGAAATTGGTAAGGGTTATGGTGACGTAAGAAGCAGAGGAAGATTTCAGCACCACCAAATAATATCTTCACATAGTAAAATAAAACACTCAACAAGCAAAAACACAAACAAATAAAAGAAGATTTCAGCACCACCAAATAATATCTTCACATTGTAAAATAAAACACTCAACAAGCAAAAACACAAACAAAGAAAAGAAGATTTCAGCACCACCAGATAATATCTTCACATTGTAAAATGAAACACTCAACAAGCAAAAACGCAAACAAAAAAAAAAAATTGGTAAGGGTTATGGTGACGTAAGAAGCAGAGGAAGATTTCAGCACCACCAAATAATATCTTCACATAGTAAAATAAAACACTCAACAAGCAAAAACACAAACAAATAAAAGAAGATTTCAGCACCATCAAATAATATCTTCACATAGTAAAATAAAACACTCAACAAGCAAAAACACAAACAAATAAAAGAAGATTTCAGCACCATCAAATAATATCTTCACATAGTAAAATAAAACACTCAACAAGCAAAAACACAAACAAATAAAATAAGATTTCAGCACCACCAAATAATATCTTCACATTGTAAAATGAAACACTCAACAAGGAAAAACTCAAACAAATAAAAGAAAGGCTTCAATTTAAAAATCAAAATATATATCCCTTTTAGTGGGTTCCAATTTCAAGATAGTATGGCATCCAAATGAAATTTTCTCCTATTTTTTACCTTCCTCAACATTCAAATTCTCTTTGACTGAAGTTGGGTAGAAGCGCAGTCTGAGTTTTTTGGCAAGATCCTCAGCCTCTGTCCTGTTGCAAGAAAGTAAAAAAAAACAACAAAGTGAAATAGCACACTGAAAGATTTGTCTCTCAATAATCTACCTCTCAGTCACACTGCAAAACTGTTTCTAAATTATCACTCAACATTTTTATATTAACAATAACACAAAAAAGGATCCCAAGTTCATTTATATAAGATATTTTTTATAGTCTTTTTTCTTTGCATAAAGAAACAAAAAACAAAACAAAAGTAACAAAAAAAAAAACAAAAAAAAAAAAAAAAAAAAAAAACAAAAAACAAAAAAAAAACCCATCTAAACTTAAAATTGACTAAGCTACAAACGTTTTTGCAATTTATACCCAAACAGTCTATTTTTTACTATTTTCAATGCAAACAAAAGCCTATTGCAATATAAAATTTATAATCGGGAATTTCTAAAGATTGTTATGAATTTTTTTATTTTTTAATACTAAAAAATTCAAAGGCACATGTAGAATATTTTAGTAATGAAAAATGCACTTAGGTGTTGACATATGTAGAGAGAAATTTATTTCCTACCTCTATGGACTTGCCACAATCTCATGATTAGAAGCAGTGGCTTTTTAAAATACATGTATCACTTACTAACGCGTTATATCACTTACGTGTGTACTAACGCGTTATATCACTTACGTGTGTACTAACGCATTATATCACTTACGTGTGTACTAACGCATTATCACTTAAAAGTGTGTACCAACGCATCATCACTTACGTGTGTACTAACGCGTTATATCACTTACGTGTGTACTAACGCATTATATCACTTACGTGTGTACTAACGCATTATCACTTACATGTGTACCAACACATTTTATGTGTGCACTAACGCATTATCACTTACGTGTGTACTAACGCGTTATATTACTTACGTGTGTACTAACGCGTTATATCACTTACGTGTGTACCAACGCATTATATCACTTACGTGTGTACTAACGCATTATATCACTTACGTGTGTACTAACGCATTATATCACTTACGTGTGTACTAACGCATTATATCACTTACGTGTGTACTAACGCATTATATCACTTACGTGTGTACTAACGCATTATATCACTTACGTGTGTACTAACGCATTATATCACTTACGTGTGTACTAACGCATTATATCACTTACGTGTGTACTAACGCATTATATCACTTACGTGTGTACTAACGCATTATATCACTTACGTGTGTACTAACGCATTATATCACTTACGTGTGTACTAACGCATTATATCACTTACGTGTGTACTAACGCATTATATCACTTACGTGTGTACTAACGCATTATATCACTTACGTGTGTACTAACGCATTATATCACTTACGTGTGTACTAACGCATTATATCACTTACGTGTGTACTAACGCATTATATCACTTACGTGTGCATTATCACTTACAAGTGTGTACCAACGCATTATCACGTACAAGTGTGTACTAACGCATTATCACTTACAAGTGTGTACCAACGCATTATCACTTACATGTGTGTACCAACGCATTATCACTTACAAGTGTGTACCAACGCATTATCGCTTACAAGTGTGCACCAACGCATTATCACTTACAAGTGTGTACTAACGCATTATCGCTTACATGTGTGTACCAACGCATTATATCACTTACGTGTGTACTAACGCATTATCACTTACGTGTGTACCAACGCATTATCACTTAGAAGTGTGTACTAACGCATTATCGCTTACATGTGTGTACCAACGCATTATCGCTTACAAGTGTGTACTAACGCTCACTTACGTGTGTACTAACGCTCACTTACGTGTGTACTAACGCTCACTTACTTGTGTACTAACGCATTATCACTTACATGTGTACCAACCCATTTTATGTGCTCACTTACGTGTGTACTAACGCTCACTTACGTGTGTACTAACGCTCACTTACTTGTGTACTAACGTATTATCACTTACGTGTGTACTAACGCTCACTTACGTGTGTACTAACGCTCACTTACGTGTGTACTAACGCTCACTTACGTGTGTACTAACGCATTATCACTTACGTGTGTACTAACGCATTATCACTTACGTGTGTACTAACGCATTATCACTTACGTGTGTACTAACGCTCACTTACGTGTGTACTAACGCATTATCACTTACGTGTGTACTAACGCTCACTTACGTGTGTACTAACGCATTATCACTTGTCTATTGCATTGTGTATAAGTTATGTTCAAGATGTAGGTTTTTTATATATGCTTTTATCTTGAAAAATGTAAAGCGCTTTGATACTTCGGTGGAAGGCGCTATATAAGTAAAATTATTATTATTATTATTATTATTAAGTGTGCACTAACGCATTATCACTTACGTGTGTATTAACGCTCACTTACGTGTGTACTAACGCATTATCACTTACGTGTGTACTAACGCATCATCACTTACGTGTGTACTAACGCATTATCACTTACGTGTGTACTAACGCATCATCACTTACGTGTGTACTAACGCATCATCACTTACGTGTGTACTAACACATCATCACTTACGTGTGTACTAACGCATCATCAATCAGATCAATTTTGTTCTGCACTATCACCATAGCAATCTCACCAACTTCATCTTCAACCTGAAAAGCACAAGGATGTAAAATTTAGGTAGAAAATTAAACTGAAGTAAACTGACAGAGAAAGTTATACTCAGAAATAATGTTGGTTTTCACGATGCTGATGTAACCTTCTAAAACTTGCTAAAATAAATCTATTAGAAATTTCTTTTTTGTGTGTTCATTTTAATATTAACACTGCTGCTAATTATGTAGACAAAATATCTATTGATATGATTTATGTGAGGCTATCACTGAAATAAAAAAAACAACAACAAAAACACAAGATGCCAGTGATGCAACACTTTTTATTGATCGAAGTAACCCAATAATGAAAAGCCATTCTTCAAACTCATTCATCAGTCTGCAATGTGCTACAGGACCACACCATAGCCAATACAAACAGTTTTAAACAACGACAACAACAGGTGCAGGGTAAACAACCTTCTACGATGCGATTTTGTTAGCCAAGCCTAAGAGAAAAGAAAGCTTGCCTTTTGTTTCCAAGACTCGATGGCTTCAAATGATTCCCGATCCACGGTTGAAAATGTCAGAACACATGCCTGTGCACCTAAACGGTGAGATGAAAACATGAATACATGAATACACACAAGTAAAAACAAAAATCTACATGCAAATTAAATTTTGGTCTGGGACAAAGAAATTAAAAAAAAATCATCACTTGTGTGTTTTCTTAGCATCTATCACAATATCATAAATATACACCTGCATGTGGGCCCTACCCAAATTGTCTAATCTTTGTCGTGCGAATTCATCCATAACAGTGACGCATCTTTTACTTCGCCAAAATCAAAAGGACGATTTTTACAGTTTTAGTTGTTTAGTGCGATTTCAGGGTTTATCTGATTTCCTACCCCTATAATAGTTGCTCTCTGCAGTTCGACTGTTAACTTATAAGTTTGTCCTACCCCTGTAATATTTGCTCTCTGCAGTTCGACTGTTAACTTATAAGTTTGTCCTACCCCTGTAATATTTGCTCTCTGCAGTTCGACTGTTAACTTATAAGTTTGTCCTACCCCTGTAATATTTGCTCTCTGCAGTTCGACTGTTAACTTATAAGTTTGTCCTACCCCTGTAATATTTGCTCTCTGCAGTTCGACTGTTAACTTATAAGTTTGTCCTACCCCTGTAATATTTGCTCTCTGCAGTTCGACTGTTAACTTATAAGTTTGTCCTACCCCTGTAATATTTGCTCTCTGCAGTTCGACTGTTAACTTATAAGTTTGTCCTACCCCTGTAATATTTGCTCTCTGCAGTTCGACTGTTAACTTATAAGTTTGTCCTACCCCTGTAATATTTGCTCTCTGCAGTTCGACTGTTAACTTATAAGTTTGTCCTACCCCTGTAATATTTGCTCTCTGCAGTTCGACTGTTAACTTATAAGTTTGTCCTACCCCTGTAATATTTGCTCTCTGCAGTTCGACTGTTAACTTATAAGTTTGTCCTACCCCTGTAATATTTGCTCTCTGCAGTTCGACTGTTAACTTATAAGTTTGTCCTACCCCTGTAATATTTGCTCTCTGCAGTTCGACTGTTAACTTATAAGTTTGTCCTACCCCTGTAATATTTGCTCTCTGCAGTTCGACTGTTAACTTATAAGTTTGTCCTACCCCTGTAATATTTGCTCTCTGCAGTTCGACTGTTAACTTATAAGTTTGTCCTACCCCTGTAATATTTGCTCTCTACAGTTCGACTGTTAACTTATAGGAAAGTTTGTCCTACCCCTGTAATAGTTGCTCTCTACAGTTCGACTGTTAACTTATAGGAAAGTTTGTCCTACCCCTGTAATATTTGCTCTCTACAGTTCGACTGTTAACTTATAGGAAAGTTTGTCCTACCCCTGTAATAGTTGCTCTCTGCAGTTCGACTGTTAACTTATAGGAAAGTTTGTCCTACCCCTGTAATATTTGCTCTCTACAGTTCGACTGTTAACTTATAGGAAAGTTTGTCCTACCCCTGTAATAGTTGCTCTCTACAGTTCGACTGTTAACTTATTTTTAAGTTTGTCCTACCCCTGTAATAGTTGCTCTCTTCAGTTCGACTGTTAACTTATTTTTAAGTTTGTCCTACCCCTGTAATAGTTGCTCTCTGCAGTTCGACTGTTAACTTATAAGTTTGTCCTACCCCTGTAATAGTTGCTCTCTGCAGTTCGACTGTTAACTTATAAGTTTGTCCTACCCCTGTAATAGTTGCTCTCTGCAGTTCGACTGTTAACTTATAAGTTTGTCCTACCCCTGTAATATTTGCTCTCTACAGTTCGACTGTTAACTTATAGGTAAGTTTGTCCTACCCCTGTAATATTTGCTCTCTACAGTTCGACTGTTAACATAATATTATAGGAAAGTTTGTCCTACCCCTGTAATATTTGCTCTCTGCAGTTCGACTGTTAACATAATATTATAGGAAAGTTTGTCCTACCCCTGTAATATTTGCTCTCTTCAGTTCGACTGTTAACTTTTTTTTATAGGAAAGTTTGTCCTACCCCTGTAATATTTGCTCTCTGCAGTTCGACTGTTAACATAATATTATAGGAAAGTTTGTCCTACCCCTGTAATAGTTGCTCTCTGCAGTTCGACTGTTAACTTATAGGAAAGTTTGTCCTACCCCTGTAATAGTTGCTCTCTGCAGTTCGACTGTTAACTTATAAGTTTGTCCTACCCCTGTAATAGTTGCTCTCTGCAGTTCGACTGTTAACTTATAAGTTTGTCCTACCCCTGTAATATGCTTTGGTGATGGCATCAAACTCCTCCTGCCCCGCAGTGTCCCAAAGCATCAGTCTGACCTCTTCACCTTCAACTCTGAAACGCCAAGGCAAAAATAGTCTTTGAAACAGCACATGAAAACTGAATCTCAAGAAATAGAAAATCCATTATAAATCCATGTTTTGTAACTTGTGAGTCAAACCTATAAAAATGTAAACTCAAGTTTTTCTTTGGTTCTAAAGGCAACATCAGGACAAGTTGTCAAATCTGTTACGAGTTTTAAGATAAAAGTTCTTGTCTGTGACAACATCCAGATAGTTTGCAGCTAACATTACGTTTACCTGGTTATGCAGTATAAATCTTGAAATCTTGATATAGAACTGTTGCGGTAGAAGAAGAAAAAGCCCAACTTACTCTACTTGTCTCTCTAGAAAATCGACACCGATAGTTTTCTTGTAGTCTCTGGTGAAAATGCCTTTGCAGTAGCAGAAAAAGCCCAACTTACTCTACTTGTCTCTCTAGAAAATCGACACCGATAGTTTTCTTGTAGTCTCTGGTGAAAATGCCTTTGCAGTAGCAGAAAAAGCCCAACTTACTCTACTTGTCTCTCTAGGAAATCGACACCACTTTGATGGCCACCTCCACCTCCTCCTCCCGCATGGTGGGGCCCTCTGTCGTGTTGGATGCACCCAGCGTTCTCAGCTGAAAACATGATACAGATAGTAAATATTGGATGCACCCAGCGTTCTCAGCTGAAGACCAAATGACACATGTAGTAAATATTGGATGCACCCAGCGTTCTCAGCTGAAGACCAAATGACACATGTAGTAAATATTGGATGCACCCAGCGTTCTCACTGTCCTGAAGACCAAATGACACATATAGTAAATATTGGATGCACCCAGCGTTCTCAGCTGAAGACCAAATGATACAGATAGTAAATAGAACGTTTGATGACATTTTTAGATCGACTTCTTGCAAGCATTTTATTACATGTAGTATGTTCTTGAGGGAAAAATATAAATAAACACCACGAGAGACAAATATTGAAACAAATGCAAAGTTTTGAATGATTGATAACTTCAACTTAATATATATAGTCATTTCCTCTTCCTCATTTTCTACTGCGTTCATTTTGAATATGTCCCCAATTGTTTTAGATTTTCAGTTGGGCCTCCTCGATGTAAGAGGCAGCCTGTTGTGGGGTTTCCAGAGTACCCCATACTTCTTGCTGCAGTGTTTGCTTGAGCTGGAAATACGAGTGGCATGCCATGAGGACTTGTTCTGGAGTTTGAGAGATGTCTCTCTGTATTCTTTAGTTTGTACATGTGTGCATTTAGTTAGCACTGTCCTGACCCAAGTGCTCGAAAGTCGAAAAATTCAGGTTTGCTGACATGGAGCTTGTCTTTTAAATACATTGAGTTTGTTCTGGTTTTCCAGGATTTGTTTATGTTCTTAATAAGTGCTTTAGTTTCTTGGAATGGTATTTTTGTTGATGTTTGAACTATTGAAGAGCCCTCTTTTAGGGGGTCTTTTAAAAAAATCATAATCACATATAAACTAAAACTGACTGCATTTCAGATTTTCAAAAGCGTTCTCAGCTGAAGACCAAATGACACATGTAGTAAATATTGGATGCACCCAGCGTTCTCAGCTGCTCCTGAAGACCAAATGACACATGTAGTAAATATTGGATGCACCCAGCGTTCTCAGCTGAAGACCAAATGACACATGTAGTAAATATTGGATGCACCCAGCGTTCTCAGCTGAAGACCAAATGATACATGTAGTAAATATTGGATGCACCCAGCGTTCTCAGCTGAAGACCAAATGATACATGTAGTAAATATTGGATGCACCCAGCGTTCTCAGCTGAATATCTTATGATACATTTAGTAAATATTGGATGCACCCAGCGTTCTCAGCTGAAGACCAAATGATACATGTAGTAAATATTGGATGCACCCAGCGTTCTCAGCTGAAGACCAAATGATACATGTAGTAAATATTGGATGCACCCAGCGTTCTCAGCTGAAGACCAAATGACACATGTAGTAAATATTGGATGCACCCAGCGTTCTCAGCTGAAGACCAAATGACACATGTAGTAAATATTGGATGCACCCAGCGTTCTCACCTGAAGAACAAATGACACATGTAGTAAATATTGGATGCACCCAGCGTTCTCAGCTGAAGACCAAATGACACATGTAGTAAATATTGGATGCACCCAGCGTTCTCAGCTGAAGACCAAATGACACATGTAGTAAATATTGGATGCACCCAGCGTTCTCAGCTGAAAACATGACACATGTAGTAAATATTGGATGCACCCAGCGTTCTCAGCTGAAGACCAAATGACACATGTAGTAAATATTGGATGCACCCAGCGTTCTCAGCTGAAGACCAAATGACACATGTAGTAAATATTGGATGCACCCAGCGTTCTCAGCTGAAGACCAAATGACACATGTAGTAAATATTGGATGCACCCAGCGTTCTCAGCTGAAGACATGACACATGTAGTAAATATTGGATGCACCCAGCGTTCTCAGCTGAAAACATGATACATGTAGTAAATATTGGATGCACCCAGCGTTCTCAGCTGAAGACCAAATGACACATGTAGTAAATATTGGATGCACCCAGCGTTCTCAGCTGAAGACCAAATGATACAGATAGTAAATATTGGATGCACCCAGCGTTCTCAGCTGCTCCTGAAAACCAAATGATACAAATAGTAAATAGAACGTTTGATGACATTTTTAGATCGACTTCTTGCAAGCATTTTATTACATGTAGTATGTTCTTGAGGGAAAAATATAAATAAACACCACGAGAGACAAATATTGAAACAAATGCAAAGTTTTGAATGATTGATAACTTCAACTTAATATATATAGTCATTTCCTCTTCCTCATTTTCTACTGCGTTCATTTTGAATATGTCCCCAATTGTTTTAGATTTTCAGTTGGGCCTCCTCGATGTAAGAGGCAGCCTGTTGTGGGGTTTCCAGAGTACCCCATACTTCTTGCTGCAGGGTTTGCTTGAGCTGGAAATACGAGTGGCATGCCTTGAGAACTTGTTCTGGAGTTTGAGAGATGTCTCTCTGTATTCTTTAGTTTGTACATGTGTGCATTTAGTTAGCACTGTCCTGACCCAAGTGCTCGAAAGTCGAAAAATTCAGGTTTGCTGACATGGAGCTTGTCTTTTAAATACATTGAGTTTGTTCTGGTTTTCCAGGATTTGTTTATGTTCTTAATAAGTGCTTTAGTTTCTTGGAATGGTATTTTTGTTGATGTTTGAACTATTGAAGAGCCCTCTTTTAGGGGGTCTTTTAAAAAAATCATAATCACATATAAACTAAAACTGACTGCATTTCAGATTTTCAAAGTTCAACTTTTATACTATTCTACTTTAACTGGGGACATCTTTGGCAAACAAAAATATTTTAATTATTGAATCAAAAAATACAAATTGTCAGTTTCACCTATTTCTACCACACAACAGATACATCCTTTTGTAATTCAAGGTTTCTGACTTCAAAATAAACCCAAGAATCATGCTATGTCTTAGTAGAACCAGAGTTAATGAGGTGCAAAAAATAAGAGAAAAATGGAAATGTTGGGTGCCTAGCTCTCTGCACAGGCTTGTCAGTTGATTTGATTGCAGACCCGCCCACTGGTGGCAGATGCCTGGGGCTAGCCCTGAGAGCAAACTAAAGGGCCACATTGGCCGTATTTTAAACAACTGTGCCTGACAGCTTGGATCATTCCAATTGCCAAGAATGAGTTAGAAGATTATGATACATTTGTAAACAATAATTCAAACAAGCACTCGACTTTATATAAGCTACAGGGGATTGTACTGATCCAGCGGCATGAGCAGAAAACTCAAGGCTGAAGACCTTTCACACAATTTGTGGCAGACCATGCAAAAATCAGACTCAAATGTAAGGCTAAATTTCTCTAGGTCAAATCTGTAGCAATAAGATAAGCAGTCATATTCACAGTCATAAATTGAACAAACATCAATCAAATGTAGCTAGTACTGGTTACATCTTGGACTTACCTCATGCAACAAAATGCAGTATCAAAGTGTGTTCCCAATGTACCATGAACGGTACGAATCATAGAGGATTTTGAATCAATACAGAACCTTATATATACCATCTGATGACTACAATGGACTGCATTTCTGCTTGACAAAGTAAGTCTGAAAAAAAAACCAGTATATTATATAAATTGGAAAACTGCTCCCCAGGCATTAATAGAGATATAAATATATATAGAGAGAGATATAAACTTACTCAACACTTAACCCCCTTTGTTGACCACTTGATAGGATTGAATTACTATTTTAAAATATTTGAAAGTCATCTCCCATTGACTCCTGTTAACTGACCTTCCTGAAATCAACCTCGCTTCATGCAGTTAAGTTCGCTTCAACAGGCGAACTGACTGCTTTTGGATTCCGAGTTGATCTGGGAGTAGGTTTCATCATCTAATCTAGATATTATATAGTCCCAGTCACCGAAAAATAAACTTATCTCGCTTCATAATTTAAGCTACAAAACGCTGTAAGCTGTTTAGATACTAACCTACATATCGATGTGATTATTCTCCCCCCTCGGGTGCGAATCAAGTTTTGTTGTCTCACATACGTGACATAGTGAAAGCCATTCCAAAATCTTATTCTCATCCCCCTTTTCAATGATCTATGGACTTTTATTAGACAGTATTCAAATATATGCTGATTTTTTCCCTCGATTTATAAGGCCTATAGTGACTTTAGTTTATATCTTTAAAATTGCACCATTCCCTCTTTTAATTTTCTATCCCCTTTGAATCTCACTAACTTCGCAACTCAATTTCTTCTTTCTTCTTCCGAACTTTGAGCAAGACTTCTAGTAGCGTGCATTCTCAAATTTCAACTAGATTTAGGATCAAGATCTAGACCTAGAAGTAAGATCTTTGAATCTGGACCTGTAACCTCGATCTATAGCTAAATCTAGGGTGTTTTACTCAAGAACTGCCAAACAGACAAGCTAAAATCAAAATAAAGAAAAGAAATAAGCAACAACAATAAAATGTCTGTTGTGTGTAGTGTTGTTTCAAAACAATGAGTCTGTTTGGTATCTACATAATTTTGTTTGAAAAAGCAAGAAAACCCTCAGCTGCTATAAAAAGTTGCTATATAAATGGGTTTAAAATTCACAAGTCCATGGAGTAGATCTATACCAGCCATAGACAAAAAACAACAGTTCTAGTTTATTCTTTAGACCTCTCTCACTTCACATACTCCTGTCTAAACCTCATTTATCTTTAGTAAGTCTGGACTGGATATAGATAATGTATCTCTACTTCCCCTATATCTCTATTTCTCTCTTAGATCTCTCTTGCTATAAAAAAAAATATCTTGTTCACAATAGATGAGGGGGGTGGGAGTAAAAATCACACTGTCTTTTTTAATTGTCAGCCCCCCTGGATGTGAGTGTGAGGGGGTGAGAATAAAATTTCAGCAGCCTTTTTGTTATACTCCAAGGTAGCAGCAGAATTAGCAGTAGCACTAGCCAGTCTAGGCAAGACTATTTAGTAATTAAGCTACTCTGTATTCATGACACACTTTCACCACACTCTTAGATTTTATTTCTAGATTCTAGATAAGACTGAACTCTAAATTTACCATTCATCCATTGAATCTAGAATCTAGATCTAGATCTAGATTAGGTGTTGGATCAAACCTAGATCTAAGTAGGAATATTTTATTTCACTAGATGAGATACAGATTAGGAATCTAGATCTAGATTCTAGTTCTACGGACTAACTAACTAGGATTCTAGTATAATGCATTAAGATGATTAACTGTCTTCGGACATCATGGGCACAACATAGCCGTTACCGTGCTGACGTGCCGTAAAACAAACTCACTCACTCACTATTCCCACTGCGGTTGGTTCTAATACCTCCCTAAAATTTTCACTCAAGTCCCCAATTTACCTCTCTATCAGCCTAGTACTGTAGTAGTAGTAGTAGAACTAGATCTAGATCTAGTAAGCTTAGTACAAGAAAGGAAAATTCATTTTCCTGAATCCTAGAGTTTACTAGAGTTTAGTCCTCCTAATGTCTTTCGCTCTTCTGTAAATTAGGGGCAGTAATAAACCAGTAAAACAGTAGTTGACGCCTGGTCGTATTCCGCACGAGAGCCATTTACAGTTGTTTTATAATTATGGCCTTATTTTATTATTGTTGTTGTTGTTCTGGTTTTGTGAATGCTTTTACTCTTTAAATAAATCTTTTTATTAATTTTACTTTCTTTAGATTTCTCAAAGAATCGTATCCAATAGTAACTAGTTAACCTCCAGAAAAAAAATTCAATAATTTACTGTACAATTACAACTACTGATAAGAATTGTTGCAAAAAGCAATAATAATGTAACATTATTTCTAGTAAAATTACTAGCTGGTAGTAATTTACTGATTGGGGAACTCTAGAAAACATTAAGTTCTCAGACAAATATTCATCATTTTTGCAAGTGTTTGATCCTTTCAAAGAAGTTCCTATTTAACAAATGCAGATAACTTAGAAATAGAAGAAAATTAATTTTTTTTTTTTTTTTTTTTGGTGGGGGGGGGAGGGGTTCTCTCTCTATTTTATTTTTAGTAAAAAAAAGAAAAACTGGACAACTCAAACTGAAGTATGGTGTCAATGTAGTTTTAATCATTAATGGCTCTGCACTATAATTACAAGTATTCAAGTATTATCAATTGGCCTATGGTTTGTACATCGTACATATTAATTTAATCTTAACCCGATTGCTGCATGACGAGTCCTGTACTCCTCACAAATATTGTATCACGGTAAAATGAAAAATCCTTGATTTTAGAAAAATACATGTACAAATCAAATTGAGGGCTATATAGGTAATCTGTATTAGCTGAATAAATACACAATATAATTATTGCAGTCGCAAAATTTACGTTAAAGTTTAAAATGTATCAATTTCAAACCCCCCAAAAAATTACACTTGCGGCTACAGGTTACTCTGTCTCTGGACAAAGATGGCAGTGTATAAAGTATTACTATGTTCTGTAAAAAACAAAAAACGCATCTGTGCCTCATAAAAATAATACAACAGCAAATCAAAACATAAACTCAAGGAGATGCTTTAAATTCTTTTATTTTTCACCCAAAAAATAAAGGTATTACAGACCATAACTATTTATACACTTTAAATTTTAACACTCTAGGTTTAATACAGAAGTTACATCTTGATTATTGTCTTTGGGAGATAATTTCATCAAATTGAAGAGAAGAAAAACCCATCCAAAAACAACATTCAAGCTTTGTACACAATGTATCAAGATCGTCCATAAATGTCAATAAAGACAGAAATTCAAGATGTCAAGACAGACATTTTTAATGTTAACATAAAAACTGTCACTTCCAAGAAAAGCAGTTTTCTTTGGCAGGAAAACACACAAACACTGAAAAATGAGACTATAACATGAAACTGCAAGGACTAGGAAGGACCTGAAAAACATTTGTGGATAGCATATACTTCAAAATTCATTGGTAATAGACCAGTGATCTACAACTGTCTAAGAACTCATTCTATTTAAGAACTTGTTATAGCTGTGACATACACTTACAAGCTCCCCCACACGCGTCTCTCGAAAACACCTGCTCTGAAAAATATCTGCTGAGTAACTAAAATTTATACTAGTATCAAACATGATTTTGGTCAAAGATATTAAAAAGGACACTCAAATGATGTATGTCTAAAAATTGTAACTTTCTAGAAAATATATTCATTTAGACACCAGCCTAGTTCTAGAAATTGGGCTTGATTTCAAGTATACTTCAATAGCAGCCTTCAACAATTACAGAAATATAGAATTGTGACAGACAAAAACATTTTTAAGTACAATACTGTTTTTTCCTTAATATCAAGTACATCATCACCAATATCTTGTGGCATTAAAAAAAAACAATGAAAAAAACAACAAAAACAAAACAGATCTGTCATTTTTATATGATGAACGAAAGGAAAAGGGCATATCAGTAAAAATAAGTACCTTCGAGGGACACTGATAAATGTACTTCAATGACAATCACTTTAACGTAATAGATTCTGACCTGAGGCTTTTGAAAACTCTATGAACCTTGTTATCAAGTTAAATAATAGCTGACAATTTGATTTATTTTACATTTCAAAATGGCATTCTGTCTTTATTAGTTGTGAAGGTAAGAGTTTGAAAAAACCCCAGCAGTTGTGCATTTTCAATCACATTTCTGGCATAATACTATGACCCCATTGAGTTAAAACAAAGGGATCGTTTTTCTTCGTATTTTTTTTTGTTATCGATCTTAAACAGTAGACTATTCTATTTCCCTTTGTTTGATGTCCTGTTGGTATTTTTTCAAACCATTATCATAAAATAATAGTTCTTATTAGGAGTAGCATTATAACATTTTTTGGGGGTTTAAAGAAAACCTTAAGCAGCATGTCTCAGAAGAATGCAGAGGTAATTGAATAAGCATCAAATTAAAAAAAAAACAACATTAAAATACTATCTACCGATGAAAACCTTTAAAAAAAAAAGAAAAGATGACCAATCAGCACAACACATGTCAACAATATACAACATATATAATTTTTTAATGTTATCAGCAGTGAGGTATAGAGACATTTTTTCTTTGTACTTCAATTCTATAAGACATAGATTAGACCAAATAAAGTGGCAGGAATCAAGCGTTTTCAATAAGTAAAAAAAAAAGATAACACGGAAAGTCCCAATCGAAATATTGAATATACAAGCACTGTTTTGGTTTTCCCTAAGCAGGTGATCAAACAACAAACAAATTACCAACCAATGGAAATAGCCTTCCATGATAGCTATGTACAATGCAAATGAAATGGCTTTAACAAACTTTCAAATAGACTTTGTACTTGATAATATTTATACATAACTCACACTGTGTTTGATCAAAGTGAATTACTCCAAGTGCAGGATCATTCATGAGAATATAAACTGCACAGACATGTCCAAATTAAAAAAACAAGCCATAAGGATGAATTTGTAAAGTAAGGTTGTTTTTCTATTCCCAATATGCTTGCTATTGCGGCTCAGAGCTAAATCCACACCGATGCTAAAAGTATCAAAATAAACATCCAGAAAGGTCTTGAGAGTGCTATTTAGAAGAAAATGACATTTGGAATATGACTTGCTCTCATGATGTTGCTTTAACTTTTAAGTTGAATAGTGTACATGTATAGAACAGCAGGTTCTTTATTACAACATCTTACAGCTTTTATCCCATGTAATGCACAGACAGTTTTCAGTCTCAACAGCTAGTTTTAATTTTCAATCCAAACTTTTGATAGATCAATGACTGATGCATGTGTGATCTTTGTAAGCAAACTTTCTACCCAAGTTTCAATCTAAATTTTTTAAAGGATAAACATGAAAACGGGAATGAAAAAAGCCATCTCATCTAAATGATTTTGACCAAAGAACTTTTTTTTAATAAGATTAAAACTTCAAATCAGGTAAGGTACTAGGTCTATAGAACATACACAGATGAAGAATACATGTATGTACCTGTATGTAACTTGCTGAAAAATTACCCCCCCCCCCCCCCCCCCCAAGAGAGGTATGAAAGACGTCTAATGAAGAAAACTATTTATTTTTATCATCTTATTGGACAACGGCACTCTTGCTTGATAGCCTTTTAGAGTAACATTTCCCTAAATCTTTTGCCCAGAAGAAATTTTTATAGATGAAAGTAACATTTTTTAATTTATTTTTATTTTCAAATTTTAGAAGGGACAAAAACACTGATCGTTCATGTTCAAAGAATGCATGAGACAGGCATGAAAAAAAAAATACATGAAATGAAAGTTCTTGATTGTCGATGTCTTTTTTTTATTATAAGGTCTGCAAACTAAAAAAATTTTAAAACACTATCCTACAATTAAAGATCTTGCAACGCATTAAAAGAGTAAATTTTGGAAGAGTTTTAATTCATCTATAGGCCTATGACTTCCCTACTCCAGGCATATTTCAAGTTTTAATTTTTTTTAAGCGATTTTTAATGAAATAACTTACCAATTTTATATTTTTGTTAATGACTTATCAATCTTATAAATGTACTTATAAATTAAAAACACCCACCCAAAAATTAAAATAAGTTTGGTATCATATTATTACACATACTTAGCCATTTAGTCTGATTATTGAATACATCCCCCCATAAACACTTTAAAAGGAAAAAAAATTAAATAATCCAGCCAAGAGAAAGTACCAAATCTTAGGTAAGCACATGTATAACTATAAGAATCACAACCATGAACATTTCATATATAAGACTACAACCCTCACAGTATTTCCTGTTCTTTTTTTTTTCAATAGTTACCTTCCATCCTTTCTCTTCTCCATATTTTTAGACATAACACAGCAGAGCCATTTCAATTATTATCCAATGCAATAGTAGAACATTTTAGAGATAATTTTTTTACCAATAACTGACTTGCTAAGATCTGCTAAATCAGATATGGAAAAAAAATCACATGATGAAAAAATAAAGAAAGCTGTTTTTTCGTTTTTAAAAATTAGATAAAGACTTAACACTTTACAGACGCAATTCGAACTATGAGACGACGGCAGAGTCAGGAGACATAAACATTGCATTTGTAATTAACACCTGAAAAACTACAATGGGCAATCCGAAAGAACATTGGGTATCTGTTTCTATACATACATAATTATTATAATACATTGTAGTTATACAAATACCGTACAACAAAATCACCATCATTGGTATTGCTATTATCATAAGTTTCTTTCAATCATTCACGATCACTCACCATCATCCTTTGCTAACACTTAAAAAAAATCATACATGTTAAAACACACAAAACAACATCCGATTATTGCATAATTTACAAATCGTACATCATTTTTAGTCTTAATCATGAAAACTTCTACATTAACAATGTGATTTTTATATTTGCATCTAGAATAAAATTTCTCCTCCTCCATTATTATAATTTATAAATAACTTACATAAATACTCATCCTCTACAGTAAAAGAATTATCCAGTACCTAAAAAATTGTTTCTGTCAGGTTTTATCCCCCAAGTCAACACCATGAGTTACGGCTAGTCAAAAGTTTAACATGTTGCTTTAACACAGAATTTAAACGCAGTAAAAGAAAAAGCAAACAAAGAAATTTTTTTGTAAAGAACTAACTGAAGAAATTGACACTAGATAGGATATGCATTGCCTTACTACGCTAACACAATAACATCGTTAAAAATAATAGAATACAAAATCCTACGAAAAAAGGTCCAAAACTTTTTAAAGCCTTTCAAAGGCTAATTACCATGTTGGTACAAATAGCTTCCTTTAAAGCATTTCTGGAAACTTCTTACATTACTTTATATTTTTAGAGCAACTTTGAAACGAGTATAGAATTAATTTAATTCTTTCACTTAAAAATTTGATTTTCATTAATCAGAGCACATGCTGTAACAAAGAGGGACGCTATATAAAAAAAAAAAACAAAAAAAACAATGACAGTCTAGGAAGACTACAGGTAAAGGATATGTTAGGTACAATAAATCCTGAGAGACCATAGAAAAAGACTGCATGTGGTACATCTATATTTAACGATATTTCCCCTTGCAAAAGCAATATGATAATTAAAGTTCAGACATCTGTTAATAATTATAACACTCACGGCTAAATGACTTCTAAAATGGTATCACTACCAATAAAGAGTATGAATCATAACTATCCTACAATGGTAACATATCTCTATTGAAAATACTGCATTACCAAAGCAGATTTAATGAACCAGATCAATAAGAAATTGGAATGTCACCTTTGGGTACTAATTGCCTTTAAAAAAGTTTTTTGACCAAGACCTTTATCATTGTATGAGCCATATATTTTTCAAGAATTCTTTGGAAATACATTTATGTCACAAATACCTAGATGGCTGCTTGAAAAAGGAGTTTTAAAGCAGTTTCCTTCAGACATCTGAATTCTATTTATTTCTGTACTGGCTTGACAGTTTGTCTGGTATAAAATCAATTGGTCTGATATGTTGTCAGTAATGCAGCGTCTACTGGTTCCATACAGCTTGGGCAAGTAAAAGACCGCATCAGCCAGTCATCAATACATTCTTTGTGATAAGTATGCATACAAGGTAGATATCGGAGTGGTTCCGCCAGTTCAAATTCATTCATACATATGACGCACCTGCAAAATAAAAAAGTTATTTTAATATCCAATCACATGAGAAGAGTCTTAGAGTTTGCCCATTTGCAAGCGGATGATTGTGAGGCAATTGATTAAGTATCAACACTGATAATACACTCAACTGGTCGGGGTGGTTGCAAGCGGATGATTGTGAGGCAATTGATTGAGTATCAACACTGATAATACACTCAACTGGTCCGGGTGGAAGGCTCCAATCCAGGAAGCACTTCTGAGCAGACTCGTTTTGTATAAACACTGCTAGTCCTAGAACAGACAATGGCAGTTGCTATAGATAAATAATATGCAAAGAAAAAACATGATCAAATAATACATAACTCAAAGAAAAGCCAACAATGTAAAAAAAAGTAGTTTGCTAGAAGCTGATCAGTCTCGGTACGGATTGCCATGTGCTATAGATGACACCCAATGATCATTTAGCGAGCAAAGGGAAGGATATGACTGAATATCAACATTTTAAGAATGAGTCAAGTTAGATGGCCAGTGGCCGGTGAAAAACAAATAAATACACTTTAAAGATACTGGACAAAAGAATGCATTTATTGCGATTATAATATAATTGAGCAAGAAATTGGAAAGACGGTGAAAGGATATTAGTACTGAGGATTATCATGGACCGCTAGCTGCTGGTAAACTTTTGAACCTAAACTTCATACAAGTATAACAGATATCAGTCAGTGTACCCCACCTTGCAATAACCGAGCACTATAAAGTAAAAAAAAAAATTTGTGAGTCAGCTCCCAACAACGCAGAGTGTACAGAGATAAGCGCCAAAAGCAAGGTCCTTCTAAGCTCTATCTTATTTATATATTACCCGTAACCAATATCATGTAGAACAACCCGTCAAAAATGGCTCTTCCTCGTGCCTTTTCTTGTTGTTGTTATAAATTACCAAACTCCTACTTTGTAATCTATGCTATCAAAACTGACCAAGTAAAACAGACCCATAAAGCAAAACAGCTTGGGCAATCAGGACCAACCCTTATGGGACATATTCAAATACTCAATCAGAAAACAAAAGCCATCATCTGTTTCAAGATGAAACCCATTGCCATGTATTTTAAATTGTTGCATTAAAATAGGAATATTCTCACAAACCTTATCCGCCTAAATTCATTTCTCTTATCCATGCCCATTCTAATGTCCCCATGTTTAACTGACAATATCACACTCTTGTTACGGTGATGCTAACTGGCTCATTTTCCTTTCACTGAACAGTTTTGATTAGCACTAGCAGTGTAACACATTGATTCATAGTACACACAACCCCTTGACAAATATTTACTGAACACTGATCTGCCATTTTCTTTTTTTTTTACTGAGAAATTGTAAATTTACCGAAAATTAACATCCCCGATTTTAATCCAACCAGAATGCAAGCATTCACTGTTAAACCGTGAGCCTCTAGGATGACACCAAAATCCTTGTTAAACCAGCGATGTTCCTGCACCAACACTTTACCCCTTATCATATCCTCGCTATAACTACATCTCCACTAATCCTTACAATAAGCGCATTTTTTTTTCTGTCTTCTCCCACAGAAGATTAAACTTTATTTTCAGAGAACCCTCAACCTGTACCATTATTCAAAAGCCCCTGAAGTCTCAGGCGGTATTTACTGGTCTTTGATGTTTGCTCCACTGCCTCACTACTGAGGGGACAAATAAATGTACAAACGTGCTTCCACTATCCGTCGAGGGATTCTAAATTTTGACCGTTTTTTTTTTAACTTTCTTCCCATTTTCAATTTAACACCATAATAAAAATTTTACTGTGGTCTCTGAAAAAAAAAAAATTGTTTGTTCTTTTCTCCCTGACTCAAAACTTTGTCCTGGAAGTGATACTATTCACTGTGTTGGCTGTAAGATGGGGAAAAAAAAATACTGTGGAGAGTTAGTATCATTTGAATTGTATAACTATAACAGGCCTCCATTATTTTCTTGTTTAAAAAAAAAATGTTGTATATATGTGCCACTTTCATTCTTTTGCAACATTCATAACAGTTAACTCTTTGAAAAACTAACCTGTACGTGATCTTTGAGAGCAATATGCATGACCATGACAATTCCCTATAGCCCCGCTGCATAACAATTTCCTATAGACCTGCTACATGACAATTTCCTATAGCCCCGCTCCAGTGAGCTTTCATCTTCTTGATACAGCAGTTATCTCTACTACCTGATTTTAGGTATGAATGGTCTGCAGTTTTGCCTGATGTTTTGGTAACTGGGAAAACAAGATGGCAAACTAGTTATAGAGGCTTAGATAACCTTGTCTGACTCTAGAAATGAATCTCACTCAGATTTCTAGAGTCACATGTAGGCGTGACCCATCAAATGAAGGTGCTGCAAGCGGAATAGGTCTAGACTGAGAAATAACCTTGTTTGTGGCAGATACTGGGTAACATAGAAAAGATTGGGGTTGTGCGGAGAGAAGCTTATGTATAAAGAAAAAGCCTTAATTTTGTGTCAATACCTGTTGTGATTACAGTGATTGGGGCTGAGAGGCAACTTGGACTTGATCAATCTGCCGCCAGTTGCCAATGATCAGCACCATACAAACTTAAGAACAACAAAATAATGTTGGCGCTGTTTTAGCATTAAAACGTAAGTAATTGTAAAGAAAAAATTCTTTATAAAAAACCATGAAAATAATCTAAATACATTACAAGGTCATTGATAAAGCCACATACTCTTTTGCCTTCTTATTGGTGCCATCATATTTTCCAGTTGGTAGGTGATTAATGAGCCCCAGTCTTTGAGCAATCTTTATCTGCTCATCCTCCGACAACTGGTTCGCTGGCCGACTCACACTTGGCGATGGATGATAGATGGGCATTCTTCGTTGTGGCTCGGGCTAAATATAGCAATAGACGGATTACTTTTTAAAAGTACAATGCAATAAAAAATAAACAATCTCAAGACAAAGTGGTAAAAAATTGTTTCCTTGTAAAGTATATTAATAAGCCAATTGAATATGGTCATATAAAAATTTTTTTTTTATTTTAATCAGGTTTTGGAAGGAGGAAGAATGGGTGTACAAATATGTGTAAAAGCTTTCTACCATCGATAAATGTTCATTTATGACGTGCAGATACAGTTATGAGAAAAAAAAAAGGACCTCTGCTACTGCTAGAGATTAACTCCTAAAACCCTGAGCTAAATTCCACATTTTGATGGAGAATTTTGAAAGTTGTAAAATAGTGGATAAGGTACCTTTTTATTTTGTGCGCATTACTGTTGATATTAGAGGTAAACCTAAATTTAAAAGTGTTTTATCAAAATGATCACAGATATATAAATTTTCTGTAAAAAAAACAAAACAACATTAACAATATAACTCCGCATTCCTGGTCATGAAATAATTATATAGCAAGTACACCTGTAGCTGCCTGGATCTGCTCTTTTTCAGTTCACCTGATACATGCCTTTATGTGTGCAAAGTCGTCTTCGTTGGCTAATCCGTTTTTGATCATAAAGCAACATACCCAGGCCTATAGGGGCTTGTAAAATCTATTTAAAAACTCCCTGGTGTCACCGTCTCTGGTCTCTTAGTTTAGAAGTCCAATCTAGATTTAGTCCTGTCGGAGCTAGAGTCAGAACCAGATTCGTTTTAGAAACTACTAATTGTAGCTTCTTCTTCACTAGATCTATCTATAGATCTAAACATCTCGAGTGTAGAACCATGATATCTCAAACTGTCAGCTCTATACTCTTTGTTTACAAATTCATAGAATCTAGTTTCAATTCTCTAGGATCAATTGGTGTTGCACCAAAAGTTAAACATCATAGAAGATCGTCTGGTCAATTTTTCACTCTTTCACTCATTGAGAAATTCAAAGCTATCACTACAGTGACATGTCTTTAACGGACGTCACTCATAGCTATTTTAAAGCTTGCTGGCCACACTGTGCGGCTGTTCGGTTTAAAGAGTTTAAAATATAAGTGGTCAGTGCATGTGCTCATTTATAAGTTAAAGGGGAGGTAGAGTCAAAACTGAGCAGCCAGATTACATGACCACACCTAGGTCATTGTTAACCGTTGAATGTCAAAAATAAAAACAAAATTGGTTGAAAATAGCCAAATTTCTCTTCTGCCCACAGCAAAACAGTACTACCAATTAAATCAATCTGCTGTTGTTTACAAGTCATTCTTGTAACCCATCGTTAGACCCTTGCTAAAAATGTCTGTCTCACTCTCACTTTCAGATAGCGATTAATTTCTATAATTTATCCGTATTATTATTATTATAGCGAATATAATAGAGAATTCTCTCCCTCTATAGAGAACTATTATAGCCCTGAAGCCCTCATTGTGATGGTATTTGTGAAGCTTCACTTCGGCTAAGAATTCACCCAGAAGGCTAGATCTAGTGAGGGAAAGAGTAAAACTCTGCAATAAAAACAAATACTAAATTAAACCAAAACCTGCAATACATGCTTGTTTAACCTAGATCTATGCCTAGACATAGAGTTTTAGGACGTAAATAAGGTAATGTAGAAGTCCACCTACCTGTGCTCTGTATGGAGGAGGAGGTTCCACAAATGGTGGATGCTCTATAGCGGATTCATTACTTTCTGTATCTGTTCCTCGTAAGAGAGATATGTCATCATTACTAGACGACTTGAAACAATTACCCATCTTCAAGCATTCATCTATTCCCACATGAATGTCTCAATTTGTGTGTTGTTAATTTAGAGAACACAAAAAGAGGATGCAACGCCTCAACCAAGTCCAGAGTGAAGTCTTTGTTTGGGTTCACTTTCAGTATCACAACATTACGGAGCTGTAATCTCTCTGTGACGTCATGACCATCAGCTGTGACAAACCCAAACATTCGACGAAGCACAGTTAAACTTCCGCGTCGAGCATGTCCGAACAAAAGGAATTGAGAAAGCACATAACAGAGTTTGAAATCATTTACAGTTTAAATACAACATATCCGATAGTAGTTATCATGGAGAATTCCGTTTAATTGACAAGCTTAATAATATAATAAAATGATCTTGAAAAGAGACATAGGCGGAGTAATGTCATGTTTGAAGATATTGAGCGATAACGTTCAATACAGCTCTAGAGGGACAGCGATAAGATAGCATTATGTATTATTATGTGTTCAGAACTCGTAAACCATTTCTTTCTTCTTTAAAATGAATCTACATTAAAGAACGATTTACGTGATTTACGAGATGCGATAGATGTAAAATTCCGTTTAGGCCTACAGTCCACGCAAACCCTAAATCTCTAGATACTGTTCTCAAAAGGCACTAAATTTGCATCGCCAATTCTTACAAACAGCAGCGACTAAACAGCAATAAGAACTTGAACACAACAATTAAACAAATCAACAAGGAAAGAAGAAACCTACACTTCATAGATAAATAATGGAAGATAACGTTACTTATAAGAGAAAGAAGAACGAGCAGACGGAGAGCAAGAACAACACGAATGTGGCGTTGATTCGATAAAGTGTGTCCCTGTTACAGTATCTCGTCAACATTACAAAATACTAAATACTCTAAATCCTTTGTAGAAACGTAACAATAAATCTGCATTGATAAACACCCATTCTAAGGACTAGGCATAAAACTGTCTAAATGTAAATCAACACTTGCCAAACTATCTAGGCATGTGAGTTTAAATAACATCGTTCAATGCACAAAGATATTTCAACACAATCAAAGGTATAAATATTCTTCACTCTACACCCCACCCCCCCCCCCCCACAAAAAAAAGAACAACAACGAACAATATCACAAATTCTCTCTATCGCGCTATGCCCTTTTACACGCAAGACACATATCTAGAAACTTCTAGACTTCCTCCAACTCTCGACTACCTCATTCTAGTATTTCAGAATCTCCTAGACTCCGAGACTGGCCATTCATTAGAAAATTACTCACCCCACTCCTCTCTTCTATGCCTAAAGGTGGAAACACAGTGGAGGTCGCACCTTCCCTACAAATCGGCGACATAAAACTGCGCGGAAAAAAGGGCTAGCTGGTAGAAACAGAGTGATGGTCGCACCTTCCCTCCAAACATCAGAGCGACAAAATCACGTAGCGAGAAAAATTCCCATTGTTTGTTTTTATTTTTTTTAATTAAGTTGAAGCATTGTTTCATTTTTTCTTATAGGATATGGATGTGAATGAAGATATTCTTCAATGTTTGTTACTAAAATTTTTGCACTCTAATATTTTTAAAATAATTATTATGATGCTATTTGTTTCTTTCAATTAAATCAATTTTGTAATTTATATGTTGTTTATATTTTCCTTTTTTTGATGAAATAAATTTTTGCAGATTATTTAAAATGTGTGTAGTTTTCTTGAATTAAACCAGCCACATTTCAGCTTCTGCTTTCAAAATTAGGACCACATTTAGAAAAAAAAGACAACAAATTTTGTCATATAGAAATGGTCTTTTTTTCTACAGCAACTATAAGCTTTGTTGTTTGGTCTGTGTCCATCTTGGGTTTTAGAATGCTTTAGATTTGTTTGTAATAATAATTATAATAAAATACGTGGCACCACAATCCAAAGTATATTGACTTCAAACACAACACAGATACGGCATGGAGGGGTGAAAGTGTGCGGGGGTGGAAATAGCGCGCATTCTTCAATGTGTGGGTGTCTGAATCGAATAAAAACATTTTATTATGAAATTGTTTATTATGCATTTTTTTCAGCATTTTTACGCGTAGACTTTGTTAATTTTGGATCGCTGATTACGAATCTGTTTTCAGATTTTCGCTACGATTGCTGGTTACTGATCTATGCCCCGCTCAAAATACGGGCCTACTTCATTTCCGGTCAACTTTCAGGCGCCTACACACCTGTTGACGCCAGATCTAAGCGCAGCGCTTAGATCTCGCACTGTGAGGCGAGGCGACAAAAGAGGCGGCCTTTTTTTAGGCGTCTACTCTGTTTACTGTAACACTTTTCATATGAAATAGATTCTCGCTGCAAAAAAGGGAAGCTTGGGCGAGATGGTGCGACATCCACTGTGTTTCCACGTTAACCCATTTTTAGAATTTAACACATTGCCACCAAAAAGCTCACCTCCGGTGCGTGCTAACGTTGTTGGGAAACATCATCACACTCATAATGAACAAAAACCCACTTATAAAACCATATTAGGCCTTCATTTGCCTCCACATCGTCCTTGTCATCCTTTCCATCCCCCCCTCCCATTCCTCACTCCCCACCCCCTTCTCCTATTCCTCACTCCCCATCCCCTCCTCCTATTCCTCACTCCCCATCCCCTCCTCCTATTCCTCACTCCCCATCCCCTCCTCCTATTCCTCACTCCCCATTCCCTC
>RQTK01000462.1:271271-318927 GCA_003991915.1 Elysia chlorotica
CCCTCCTCCTATTCCTCACTTTCCATCCCCCTCCTCCTATTCCTCACTCCCAATCCCCTCCTCCTATTCCTCACACCCATCCCCTCCTCCTATTCCTCACTCCCCATCCCCTCCTCCTATTCCTCACTCCCCTCCCCTCCTCCTATTCCTCACTCCCCATCCCCTCCTCCTATTCCTCACTCCCCATCCCCTCCTCCTATTCCTCACTCCCCATACCCTCCTCCTATTCCTCACTCCCCACCCCTCCTCCTATTCCACACTCCCCATTCCCTCGTCCTATTCATAACTCCCCTTATAAACAAAAAACAACAACACACACAGCAAAATTAAACAAACAAAAAAAAACAACAAATACAGCCAAAATTGCCTATTGGCAAATACCGCTGAATACGAGCTCTACACAGTTCATGGCACAACGTAGATTGCTATTAATAGAAATCCGTGGGGCACAACAATAACAATGTGTTTGCAATTGCTGTGTCAAAACAAGTTTTCAATTGGAACATTATGAACTTTTGGATACCGAAAACTGATTGTAATCATTCTCAGAAGGAACTACACGGAATGCTATGATTTAAATCCAAGGCTCTATTTCGAGAGCCTATCTGAGGTAGAGTGTATTTTGATGCAAACATTTAGAGGCAAATTGGCATATAATTCTTTTAACAATGCGTAAAAACCTGTCTCTGTCGTAAAAATGTAAACTTCCGAGGCGTGGGATCGACGAATTTTGTGACTTCTTTCGGATTGTTTTTACATCAGGATACGAATTGTGTTCTCACTGTTTTTGATAGTGCAGTACATAACATACTTACATATTGCCATGTAAATTATGTTTACCCAATTAAGCTTCGATCTAGATCTAGATTCCTGCATCTAACTTTAGACAACAACCTTAACATAGATCTAGTTCTCCGACGGAAAGGAGTACCGGCTTGACATTCTATACAGATCTAACTAGATCTAGATCTAGATCTAGATCTAAAATAAACCTAAGGACCTCAAGTCGAACTGCACAGTTTTGGTGTATACTTAATTGATACTCACAGAATCCATGATTGGTGTCATGTAAACCTTGATAACACCAATACATTGTAAGACTGTCATCACTTTTGGGAACAGCCATCAAGAAAAAGGGGCTTTACTGTTTACACCGTTAAACTTTCAGGTTAGAATTTAGTTTTATCTCTGAACTAGATCTAGATCTAATCTAGATTTCTTTATAACCGGAACATTAATTTTAGCTAGCAGCAAACAAACGAATTTGCTGAAGAAATAAGAGCAACTGAAGTTCAAAGGATGAATCCATGGTTGGAAGAGTGCCGGCCTTTGGAGATTTCAAGATATCACATCAGACACATGAGTTTGATACTATGATAGATCTACATTTCCAGGCCTCTCTCTCTTTTTTGTTTATAAATATATATTTGTTTATCAGGTTCGGTGATTAAGTCAAAAGCTATCACTGTATCGGTGATATCCATCCAATTTATTGTTGAGCTCTCGTTTCAGTTTGACTTGATGTGATAATGGAAGACTAGTTTTTTCATTTTGTTTGTTTTGCCTGTTGTACTGACATACGTACATATGATTGAAATAGTGAGATAACTCTGTGTTGGTATTACCGTATCTCAGATTTGTAGTCTGATTGTAAGCCTTTTTTGTTTTCAGTGGAAAACAGACATGAGTTTCACGCGTCTACTTGTGAACTTAGAAGGCTATTTTTGAAGTCCAGAACCAGGTCAAATACAATTTTTTAGCTCAGGATATAGGGATTACACATGTAAATTTCATGAGTTAGAGCCTTTTGTTTTATCTGGAAATCAAGGTCAAGATCACCGACCTCAGACTTTTCATTTTAAACTCAGTTGTTGTGGGCCAACATATTTCAACATTTCGACCACCAAAACCCCAAAAAAATAATTTTATACACACAGAAGGTGACACATTAACTAAATACTATTGATTATTGGTCAAAACATAAACATTAAGGCAACATTTTGTATTTTATTTGTACAGGAGAGTCTTTGAATGAACTTGTTCTGATATATTTAATGCAATACACTTGTGTGTGTGTAATTAAAAGTTAGATTTTTGAAGATAGTGGCCTCTGTAGTCTTCTGAAAGTTGGGAGAGCTTTAAAAGATCATCCCAGGTGGTCGTGCTACTATGAGACTTATATATATATATATAATCATATTATGTCCTATTGCAGTAATTGCTATCCAAGTAACAAGTTAGACAGTCCTGTTGTCTTCTGAAGCTTGGGAGGGCTTAGACCATCCCATGTGTAGTGATCAGGTGGCCCTGGTACCATCAGGCTTATATATGTCCTATTGCTCTCCGAGTTAGACAGTCCTGTTGTCTTCTAAAACTTGGGAAGGCTTAGACCATCCCAGTCCCACGTGTAGTGATCAGGTGGCCATGGTACCATCAGGCTTATAAATAAATTCCTATTGCTCTCCGAGGTAGACAGGGGGCTTACTGGCTCAAGTAGTAGAGCTTTTTTTCTCTCCAATTTTTATTCAATTCCAGAAAAAAAAAATGTTTTTTTAAATATGACTTTGTTGTGAAAAAAAGATAACAATTTAAAACAATTTGCCTCATAGATCTAGTTTAAAACCAAATCAAAAGTTTTATGGAATTGGGGTTCATAGTACTAGATATCAGTTTTAGTGAAGTTCACCTATACGTTTTTAAATAATATATTTTGTTCGATTCTTTTTTATCTTTCAGAAACTAAAATGTCAGGGCAATCCGATCAAGTGAAAGAAGAGCACGCTGAGGCAAAGACTTCTAAGGCGTCAGGCGGGAAAAAGTCTCTGGCTATAACAGTGGAGCAAATTCAGGAGGACCGGGTGACAGAGGTAACAAAATTGATTAGGGATGCGCTTCACTAGTTCTAGTACTTTGTTTAAAGGCATGATCTCTGCAGATCACCGAGCAATATCTAGCTCACTGAGGCGGGAATTATGCTTCACTTACAAATACACTCTTATAAAACAACAAAAATATACTACAAAATAGGGCTTCAGTTAAACATGGCTCATTTCCTATTGTATTTGTGCTCCTGATTGAAGAATTGTTTTTACTCTTTTTAATACATGTTAGATACAAGCTGTTGAATCTCCAATTTTATAGCCTTTTTAAAACAAAAATATTGTACATTTTCAAATCTCTTAATTGTACCTTGTAGAATTTTTAGTTTCATGCTATCAATATTAAAGCCAATTTATAATAAAAGATCACACTTTTTATATTGTATACATTTTGTAAACATCTTGTTCTTATCTGTGGTATGTCTTTTTTCATTTTTCCCTGTTTCACATTCCTTTAAACAGCTTGCTATGAAAAATTGGAGTCCAGAAGCGTTGAAAAATGGAGTAAAATTCAAGCCTCAGGTGATTATTTTTAATATTAATTAAAAAACAAAAAAAGGTGGGGGTATCATACGTTTAACTTTTGAAAACTAATTTACCTAAATTGTTTTTATAGGATTAAAAAAAATCTTGTAGACATTTATGTCCAATTTTTAATTTTATGGATAAAATCAGAAACCATAATAGACTATTTTCCATGCAAAGACAACATTTTAAGGGACAGCATAGCAGTGACTGGATTGATAGGACTGAAAGAAAATAGAAGTCGATATTTTCACAGTTATGAGTAATAATAAAAACAAACAACCCCAGAGTAAAATCAAATCCATTGTTTCACGGTTTACCGCTATCAAAAGGGCTAAACTAGGATAATAGCATGGGCTGAAAAGAAATGGATCTGGAATTAAATTAAATTTAAACTATGCCTACATTTTTTGTTAAGTAGATTTTCTTTCTCTCATTTGATGCTCATTTTTATTAGAGGGGATATGGTGGTAGAGCAAGCTAGTTGTATTCAGATCGATCTGGTTCAATCCCCAATCAGGCTTTCTTTGTCCACTGATTTGATAGGTTTGAAGATAGACTTGCACTGTTGCAGTTGCACACAAAAAAAAGAACGACTTATGAATTATGTTTTGCTAATTTATTAATGAAGATAACTGTGGCCGTCATGCCGGCCAATCCCGAGCGTCCAACGGATGCTGCCGGCCAAACCCGATCCCGCCGGTCGGCCGGCAGATAGAAAAAAAAAATTAATTTCGAAAAAAAAATCGTCCGATCGGACGATTTTAACTGAGAATAATAATCAAACGCGTTTCCGGTTTTGCGGTATTATCGAAGAAAAGGTAGAACAATCGATATACCGATAGATTAATAACGTTTTGTATATTATTTACTCGTTGTATATATCGATACTTAAGTTAATAAGAGATATGACCATTGACTCATTCATTGTGATTTATGAATGAAACATCGGATTCCCAGTTTCCCACCGTTCGCAGCGTGTAGTTCGTAGCTAGCATTCTCACATGCCGTGGGTGCAAGTTCGCCGGCTATGGCCGGCATAGGCCGAGCCGATCAGAGGCGTCAGATGAATACTGCCGACCAATCTCGATGCCGTATTCCGCCGGCAGTTAAGTAAAAGAAAGAAAAAAGAAAAAAAACAAAAACAAACGAGGGGAATGAAGTTCCAACAAAAAAGTAAGGTATTTATGAGCAAAACCTTTCAATGTCTACGGTGGGGTGGTGGAAAACCTTGTTACGGGTACATTCTGCAGGCCAAAGTTGAGTTCAGACCTCTGCTTGCAGGCCAAACTGACTCAGCCTGCTTGCACCCATGCATATTGCAAGCTAGTTGTATTCAGATCGATCTGGTTCAATCCCCAATCAGGCTTTCTTTGTCCACTGATTTGATAGGTTTGAAGATAGACTTGCACTGTTGCAGTTGCACACAAAAAAAAAGAACGACTCATGAATTATGTTTTGCTAATTTATGAATGAAGATAACTCAAAACATTTGCCTTCCTTTTTGTTAAAGACATTTAATTCCAACTGCACATCGTTGAATAATTACAGTACATTAGCTTTGTTTCAGATTTATAGGAGATATGTTATTTGAAAAAATGTCTCGACTTTGTCCTCAGATCATTGATGAAATGTATCAAAGAGAGATTGTGGGCTCAAAGTAAGACTATTAGTGTAATTATGTATAACCCGTGATAGGCTTACTCTGTGTGAGAATTTGTATATACATGTGTAAAGCTATTTGCTTCCATTTCTCTTTCTCGTCTTGATTTTGCTCATTTTTTGTCTGTGATGATGCTCAAAATTTGTTATCCTTATAATAATAAATAAATGATTAGTAGGTGGCATGTCAAAGAATACTCATTCTTTTTCCTCACAAAAATTGAATGACCACATTTGTTTTAAGAAAAAAAAATGTTTTTCTTATAATAAGGAAACGGCAATCGAGATTTTCTGCCAAAAAAGAAAAATTCACTTCCCTACTCATTTATCAATATTTACATTGATACTCCTTTTCTTTTTTTTAACAGTTTTTCTACAAAAAGAGTTATGATGTTGGAATTTAGTCGGTATCTTGAAAACTACTTGTGGCCAAATTACAGCAAGGAAAAGGTAAGGATGTAAAGAAAGAACTGAGGGAACACTAAAGCTAGACCTGCATGAGTGCCTACAATAATTGGATTTGCGACAATCATTGCCCATCAGCTAATTTTTACGGCCAAAACACAGGTGGGGTCATATTGTCGGCGTGTCGAAAATCCTCGTTGTTTACAGCTAGCAGTTAAAAGGCCAACAGTCGATCCTCAGACTGCTGACAGTAGTAGGCCAATTCAGTCCCTTGCCAACAAAATTGTATGAAAATTATTTTTAGCTCGGGCCGCGCCATGGAGAAACGGAAACTCTCCATGCGGTCATTAGACCAAAGGTGAATTATTCTAAAATTAAATTGAGCATGCACAGGTCAAAAAATTTTGTTTTACCTAAGTTTAATTTTCCCTTGTTTTTGCTGGACAACAGCACATTAAATTAAGATAAACTTTTATTCATCCCCAAGGGAACCCCTCTTAACCTCCATTTGACAAAATTTGATCCTGCCATATCGGGGTTCTCTCAAAACTCACGTAGCCATGCCCTAAATCTAACTTGGAGACTTTCTCCAGTCGGGAATTCCCTGTTTATTTCCGATCTGGCAAGATGTAGATCTAGTTATAGTCGACCTAAATGTTCTTTATCTCTCTCTCTCTCTCTTTCTCTCCCTTTGACATACATGGCACGTCATATTATCTGCAATGGTTACAAAGTTAAGATAAAAATCCTTTATGTAAATCATCTGAAAACATGGCTCACAGTTTCTTTGTTGAATTTGGACCGAAATGAAGGGTAAAAGAAAATTATAATGCAAACCATAACTGAGGGTATCTGACCATCAACATATTTCAAACAGATTTTTGCTCACAAATTCCAATCAGTTAACTTTGAAATGTTTACTAAACTGCCTAAACTTTAAGTGCCCTCTTTTGATTTTACGAAGCAAAAGATCAGGAATGGCGATGCGTGAGTTTGTGCCAAAAAAGTTTAGAGGATTCGGTTAGGGCTCACATGCAGGTTTATAATACTCAAAATGTTATTTCCTTTCTTTTTCCTTTTTCAAACAAGTAAAGGTTGCTTTGACAATTTATTTGAAAAGAAAACCAATTAATATTATTACAAAGAATGAAACTCACAGTGTCTTTAACATTGTTTCTTTCAAAGAGCTTCTCTGTTTTATCTGTTAATGATAGAATAAATTTGACTTCACTGTTTTATCTGTTAATGGTAGAATAAATTTGACTTCACTGCTTTATCTGTTAATGATAGAATAAATTTGACTTCTCTGTTTTATCTGTTGATAATAGAATACATTTGACATCTCTGTTTTATCTGTTAATGATAGAATAAATTTGACTTCTCTGTTTTATCTGTTGGTGATAGAATAAATTTGACTTCTCTGTTTTATCCGTTGGTGATAGAATAAATTTGACATCACTGCTTTATCTGTTAATGATAGAATAAATTTGACTTCTCTGTTTTATCTGTTGATGATAGAATAAATTTGACTTCACTGCTCCATTTGTTTTGTGCAATGATTCTAATACTTTTCTGGCCAGATGACAACCACCCACGTGATGTCGATTGCTGCCATTGTTAATGAGAAATTCAGAGAGAGAGTGCCTGCGTGGACTGTAAGGAGCAGTCAATGTGAACGTGATATTCTTATAAGTTGTTACTTACAATGAAAAGTTTTGAAAATAGTAAAATTTTCACAGCTTCTGTGCTGTCTGTAACAAAAAAAAAAGAAAACTACCAAAAAAAGTGGTGTTGGTGAATTGATTTTTTTATATATTTTCCATGTTTGCTACTAGCATATGTGTGAATTGACCAACAAAAATCGAGAAGGGCCTTGCTTGCTTATTGCAGTTTAGTTTTTATGTCTAGTTTCATTAATTTCCTCATAGTGATATAATGTCATATGTTCCACCTCTTTTGTCTTGTCAGCTAAATTTATTTTTTTTTTTATACAAGATTATTAAATTTTATTCTTTTCTAGCATTGAAATAAAAAATGTTATTTTTATTTTTTTTTCCTTTTCTTGTAATGCATACTGTCATATGCTGTTGCACTAATTGAATAATCACCATAATAAATGTCAAGAAAGTTTTGGACTTGGCAATCTTAAGAGGGACATTCACATTAATGTACTGTTTCTTTATGAATGTATTTAAAACCGTTCTTGATGTTAATCTCTTTCAAAAACACTACCAGAGTTTCCATGCGAAACCAGAGAATTTCGCTCACCTGTTCAAACGTGTCCTTGAGCTTTGTCTCAGCCCAACAGCCCTGACCTACAAGGAGACCACGGTTCTTCTGGTCTTCCTCATTCACTGCTTCAACAGTTTAGTAAGTAAAAGTTCACTTTCAGGGATGACACTTTTCCGGATATTTACGGAATTCCGGAAATATAATTTGGTTCCGGATCCTCTGCAAACTTTTCTAACTGACTCTTGAAGCCGATGTGCGGAAAACTTTTCCCCCGAAAATTCCGGAAAGCTGGCGACACCGCCATATTTTTTTTTGTTTTGGAAAAGAAATACCTGTTACTATGTGCCTTTTATGTTCAGCCCTCATTGCTTGCACAAAGCCTAGATCCACAGTCACGAGGACCATTAGGTTTTCGCAACGGGCAGATAAGAGTTTATCTCCGAATGCAACGAGCGCAAGTAGCAATTATCCGCCGATTTCCGTGGTCACACCTCGCATACTTCGGCGTTTATTTTTAAAATGGAAATTTTACGCTGTTGATTTCGAAAATGCGCCCTTCTCAACGACTCCGCCTCTTAAAGCAAAACAATGTTGTTTCTGATTATCATTCAACTACGATTAATTGTGCAACTTTAAAAGGAGTAATTTTCAAGTTTGCGAGTACGGAAAAGAAAAGCATAGAACGATGTTTATCGAAATGCAATGTCTCTTCGTTGTTTATTAAATTTGCATAATATTGTTTTATCGGTATCGGTACTGCAGTTGACCTCATCCAGGTTACCGACTTGAACCTCGAATTTACCTTATCGACATCGTTTATTCTTCCGAATAATACCGATCTGCCCATCTTCATTCAGCCCTTGGCATTTTTTTTCTGACAAAGTGATTTCAGCTAGGGTTTGCATGATCTGACTCGGATCTATTGGCTATTTTAATGACGGAGCCTTGGCCAAACCGTTCTAAGCTTATTTATAATTAGGTTAGCGAATCGTGCTCACTCCTCTGGTAACGTTAATGATGGAGTTCTAGATCTAGCTAAAGCTAGATCTCACCAAGTTATACCTTATGTGATAGCTATAGTAGATCGGACGATCGGCACATTCTGCATCTAGTATAATTTAATGCTAAATTCATATAAACTAGATCTATATGTGGATTTATGCTAATTATGTTTCGGTATGATATTCGCATGTTTTGCTAAAATCTTTAATAAAAAAATCGTGTTTATTCCTTCACTGGACCACGCACCATTTCGGCTCCAGGGAGAGTGTCACAATGACCGACACATGAAAATCTATGGTTGACATTTTGATGTTGCTTTGTCAGTGAAGTTCAAAAATAAGATAGGTATCTGGGCGTGTGCAGTAAACTTTAGTCACAATGACAGACTCATGAAAATCTCTGGTAATTATATAGATTGAGATGTCAATGTAGGCTGGTCATATTTGTTCATCGCTGCTGAGGTGCTCCTACTAGCCTCAGTTTAAAGAATGAAAGCACAATTCACTAAAAAGCCTTGATGCCTTACCATGGTTTGAGTGGTACACAAGTAAACCATAGACTTAGAATGTTGTCTGTTCTATGAAAACGGTTAAACGCCATGCAGGTGAGACACTGCATGGGAACCATCTAAAAGTGTAACATGTCTATCTAAATATAAGTGTTTGATGTAAGAATACATTGATGATTGAAGCATCTAAAAGCAATATTGATATTGAGTGTAACATGTCTATCTAAGTATAAGTGTTTGATGTAAGAATACATTGATGATTGAAGCATCTAAAAGCAATATTGATATTGAGTGTAACATGTCTATCTAAGTATAAGTGTTTGATGTAAGAATACATTGATGATTGAAGCATCTAAAAGCAATATTGATATTGAGTGTAACATGTCTATCTAAGTATAAGTGTTTGATGTAAGAATACATTGATGATTGAAGCATCTAAAAGCAATATTGATATTGAGTGTAACATGTCTATCTAAATATAAGTGTTTGATGTAAGAATACATTGATGATTGAAGCATCTAAAAGCAATATTGATATTGAGTGTAACATGTCTATCTAAATATAAGTGTTTGATGTAAGAATACATTGATGATTGAAGCATCTAAAAGCAATATTGATATTGATGATTGAACATCTAAAAGTAATCATGTCTATATCTAAATATAAGTGTTTGATGTAAGAATACATTGATGATTGAAGCATCTAAAAGCAATATTGATATTGAGTGTAACATGTCTATGTCTAAGTATAAGTGTTTGATGTAAGAATACATTGATGATTGAAGCATCTAAAAGCAATATTGATATTGAGTGTAACATGTCTATATCTAAGTATAAGTGTTTGATGTAAGAATACATTGATGATTGAAGCATCTAAAAGCAATATTGATATTGAGTGTAACATGTCTATATCTAAGTATAAGTGTTTGATGTAAGAATACATTGATGATTGAAGCATCTAAAAGCAATATTGATATCGAGTGTAACATGTCTATATCTAAGTATAAGTGTTTGATGTAAGAATACATTGATGATTGACGCATCTAAAAGCAATATTGATATCGAGTGTAACATGTCTATATCTAAGTATAAGTGTTTGATGTAAGAATACATTGATGATTGACGCAACTGTTTTTTTCTCCTGCCAGGAGATGGATTTGATCAGGGACAGAGTACAGCGGCTGGTGTCCTTGCCTATATGGGTCAATTTGTTACCGGTACAGCTTTTTATTTTTAAAAACAATTTAAATTGTGAAGATGAAATGTAGATTAAAGAGCTGACCAACAAGGGTCAGGGTAACACAATATGTGACTGAAAAATAATTTAAAAAAAAGACACAGATTTATGGTGATTTCAGAAGCATGGCTGTTACAGCTTTGGGTTACGAGTCATAAGATCTGAGGTGCCTTGAAATGTAAGCAACAGCAATGTACTTTTTACCATCCTCCCAAGTATGCTTTAAGAACTTTTAGAGCTGTCATTAAAGCACGGCAGTTGGCTCCACGCCAAGTACATATTTTACAAGTTTTCGCATGGTGTGCCAGGCCACAATAGTTGTGTGTCAATCCTAGCACTATTCGGAAGATTTACACATGTATGCTTCTTTGTACTTTCAGGGTCAACGAGAAGCATTGTTCAAAGCAAACATAAAATATAAAAAATATTTCAATGCTTTTCAAAAAAGAGATGCTAAACTGTCCAAAGAGGATTTGGATGAAGTTCACTTTGAAAGAAATTTCCTTGCCCGCTTGATTGAGAAATTCTTTGGCATTTTGGACTCGATTCCTTTCAAAGGTAAGCTATAGAGTTTCCTTACGAAAATATGGGTTGCATGGGAAAAGAATTTGACTTTCTTGTAGGCCTATTGATAAACTTAACTCTCTCTATGTATTAAGACTGAGATTTTCATGTCCTACCCTAACTCAGCAGAGACGCAGTGATGTTGCCAACGTTGCCCGGCACATCACCTGATTATCAGGGTTTTTCTAAAATTTATACCTTTTACATGTCCACACTTATTGCTGGCATGTACGTGATGTACCTCTGTTGAGCTGACAAGTGAAAAGCTTTGCCTTTAACGGAAAGATTTAGGTTTAGTTTCTTACTGAGTGCTTATCAAAGCAAAGCAATATCTAAGTATTTTTTTTTTTTTTTATCCCAATCTCTCTCTCTCTCTCTTTCTCTCTCTCTCTCTCTTTCTCTCTCTCTCTCTCTCTCTCTCTCTCTCTCTCTCTCTCTCTCTCTCTCTCTCTCTCTCTCTCTCTCTCTCTCTCTCTCTCTTTTTTTTCTCTCTCTCTATCTCTCTCTCTCTATCTCTCTCTCTCTCTCTCTCTCTCTCTCTCTCTCTTTTGTGAGGTGGGGGGGGGAGGGGGGGTGCACTGGGGTAGAACATACTTCTGACGCAGGAGGTTTGTGTTTGAGCCCAGCTGTGGCAACTTGTTCCCCACTGGTGGGTCGGTGTCAGTTTTCTCTGTGTGGCTGCACGTAAACTTGTGAGATTAGTCTGTAGGCCCATGCCCAATACACAATATAGCCTATATCGTGCTGACGTTAGACGCTAAGCAACTCTCACTCTCTCCTCTTGTAGCTCTTCTTAAACTTTGAGACCATTTTCTCTTTTTTTTAGTTGAAATAACTTTAAAAGTCAACAGAGAAAGGCATTTTTTAAAACTGTATTCTGTTGTTCATTCATTTAAGTATCAGTTATTGTTTGCTACCGAATAATCCTAATGAAAAGTGATTCAGAGCCAATTCAGTATAAATCAAACCTATGTGGAATAATCTAGATCAAATCTCAACAGTTTCTGTGATTTAAATTGTAGTTAAGAGAGTTAAAAAAAGACTACTGTACTGAAAATGTTATTCCACCCTGGAATTTCATACTTGTTCTTTTCAGGTCATGTGGACATGAACAAAGTAAATTACTGTGAGAGGTTTCTTGAACTCCTCATAGACATTGAAGCCCAGCTGCCCACCAGGCGTTTTGTGAATGCACTCATCGACGATCGACACGTGGTCGTGAGATGCAAGCTATCACAGCTGATCCAGCGCGCCGAGGGGAAACTCTTTGGCCAGGTGCGTCTACATGATAACCGCATGGAATTAGCCGTTTTCTCCCTTTTAAAAATGTTTAAGGAATCTATTGTACGCTTTTTGACACTGTTTCTTGAATGCCTAGATGTTGATTTGCCACCAGAGAAAAAAAAATATCCCTTGTTATGTGAAGTCGATCATTTAGGGACATAATGCATCCTGTGAATCCTTTAACCGTAAGACTTATTTTGTACAAAAGTTGCTATTTTGAATTAGGCAATTTACTGGGACAACAATGAGCAATAATGATTCTGTTTTCAGCTGCTAGAGGCTTTGGAGTCGTAATGAGCAATGATGATTCTGTTTTCAGCTGCTAGAGGCGTTGGAGTCGTAATGAGCAATGATGATTCTGTTTTCAGCTGCTAGAGGCGTTGGAGTCGTAATGAGCAATGATGATTCTGTTTTCAGCTGCTAGAGGCGTTGGAGTCGTAATGAGCAATGATGATTCTGTTTTCAGCTGCTAGAGGCTTTGGAGTCGTAATGAGCAATAATGATTCTGTTTTCAGCTGCTCGAGGCGTTGGAGTCGTACGCTCAGTTTGAGATAGACGAGGTCACTGGGGAAGCCCTCACGTGGCACGACAGGATAGATCTACACTACAATAAGGTCAACGCCTTACAGGTGAGAACAGTGCTTAACTAAAATACCCAGAAAAGATAACTGATTGTATTGCTGTGATGCCGGTGTTCCATAAATTTAGTTAATATAAGTAATATAAGTAATATAATTGGCAGGTGAGAGTTCACTCCAGGTCTGTCAAGAAGCTGCATATTCTGATTGTGCATGGCTTTACAAGAAAAGCTTCAGTAAAACAAAAATAGTTTGACCCCGTCGGCATCACTGGAGTTACTGCAAGAATAAGCAATGTCCGAAGCAAAACAACATAGCTTAGGTTATGTTTACAGACGGCCAACATGACGCTTAAATATGCGTAATTTATTACGCCAAAGTGTCGCAAATTATGCCTTACAGGCGGTCGTTGCCATATTTAAAGGAAGTTGAAAATTATAGTACGGTCTATGCCTTACAGGAGGTCGTTGCCATATTTAAAGGAAGTTGAAAATTATAGTACGGTCTTACAGGCATTCAGTTTTTAGCCACTGTTTCAGATGTGGCCCGACAAAATAGACTTCGTACAAAAGTATAACATAACACAAATCACAACTCAGCTACTTCTTCTTTTCCAACATTCCATACATACTTTTTTTGTTTGTTTATTATGAACAATAATCCTTTATTTCTTTCTTTATTCTTTTGTTGCTGTTAACAGAGAGTTGCATTCCAACATTACCCAGACCTGAGAGATTTTTCAATAAAAAATGTGGCTAGTGTGGACACTAAGGAATCCCTCATCAACTTTTTTGAACCTCTCAGGTAGGTACACAGGCCTCAAAGTGAACCGGGAAATCAGGGACAAATCTGGGAATTTTGTTTTGTGAAATCGCCGGGAATTTATTAGATATGGACAAAAACCGTGAACATGTTAATAGACGAAAATTTTCAGCTTTCGGGTAAAAATAGTCACCTGCCATGATGTTTTCAAGCACAAAGTAAACACCCAACTTTCTTTTTCCTGTGCTTTTGCTTTACAGAACCCATTCAAGCGCGTTTAGTTTGTTCAACTTTAAGTTGCTTCTCAAATTTCTTGGTTATCTTTTATCTCTTTATTGACGATTGCCTGTCCTTTAGATTGTACTTTTAGCCTCAATTTGCCCAAGTTTCATAAAATTTGAGCCGTTTTTAACCTGAGGTCTCACAGCCTTAAAATTATAAATCAAAAGACTCAACAAAGCCGACTATGTCACGCTCCGCGAAGTTCAGTCTGGATTCACCTTTGCTCTGAACTTATGTGACATAAATATTTACTCACACATTTTGTTGTTGAATCAGGGGACGTGGTGGCCCTGGGGTAGAACATCGGCTTCCGACGTAAAAGGACACAGCCAGGAAAATTTGTTTTCCAAACCCACTTCTAGCCCTGATACAAACAAACAAAAAAAAGTACACAGTTAGAAAGTAGTTTGTGCTCCAATGACAATTATGATTGGTATGTATTGCTTGTCTTCATGTCTGTGCATGTTATTTATCCTTAAGATTTCCCATTTTTTCATTATCTTTTGATTGCGACTCGAAGCTAAATTTCTCATATCATTTCTCCTCCAGTACTGAAGAGCTGCACACGATTTTGGCGCATATGAATTACCTACCTCCTCTGGAAGCAGAAACATCTCAGTATTCCAAGACATTTCTTATGGAGCTTCTAGTAAGTAAAAACATCTCAGTATTCCAAGACATTTCTTATGGAGCTTCTAGTAAGTAAAAACATCTCAGTATTCCAAGACATTTCTCATGGAGCTTCTAGTAAGTAAAAACATCTCAGTATTCCAAGACATTTCTCATGGAGCTTCTAGTAAGTAAAAACATCTCAGTATTCCAAGACATTTCTTATGGAGCTTCTAGTAAGTAAAAACATCTCAGTATTCCAAGACATTTCTTATGGAGCTTCTAGTAAGTAAAACTAAGCAACCCGGAGCCAACTGGGATTCCTCTTCATGCCTTATTACACATTCAATGAGCATATAACATCGGCGAGGACATGGAAAATATTGACTATTAAGACAAGAGCAGATGGAGACCTCCAATGTTTTATTCCAGAAACTTCACGAAGACTGTTGCTGTTGGGGTGCACTGTTTAATCTGTAGTTAATAATAAGATAAATAATTTGTTGACTATTTTTTTATGATATGGTACTAACATTTTATGTGTGAATGCCAATCTAGTCTGGAAGTGATTTATATGTAAAATTAATCCATCTGTGCTGGCTATGCCCAGGAACACATTTCTAAACTGGATGAATAAAGTTTACTTTACCTTTTACCTTTACCTTTTATAACTTATTACACATTCAATGAGCATATAACATCGGCGAGGACATGGAAAATATTGACTATTAAGACAAGAGCAGATGGAGACCTCCAATGTTTTATCCCAGAAACTTCACGAAGACTGTTGCTGTTGGGGTGCACTGTTTAATCTGTAGTTAATAATAAGATAAATAATTTGTTGACTATTTTTTTATGATATGGTACTATCATTTTATGTGTGAGTGCCAATCTAGTCTGGAAGTGATTTATATGTAAAATTAATCCATCTATGCTGGCTATGCCCAGGAACACATTTCTAAACTGGATGAATACAGTTTTTTTTACCTTTTACCTTTACCTTTTATATTACGTTTGCTGTTTATTCTTTCTTTTTTTGTTGTTGTTGTTTGTTTTGAGGATACAAAAAATTTAAATTCACTCATACTGTTCTCCAGATTTGGAAGCATGAGAGAAAGCGATCCCAACAAGAGACCATAAATGAGATGCCGTTATATCCAACAGAAAAAATTGTATGGGATGAAAACATTGTCCCTTCAGAATTTTTTTCTGGAGAAGGTGAGCAAACGCAAGACATGTAAAATTGTAACCTGCATTAATAAAACAACATCAAACTATTGTTAGATATGTAATGATCAACAATAATTATTGTAACCTGCGTTAATAAAACAACATCAAACTATTGTTAGACATGTAATGATCAATAATAATTATTGTAACCTGCATTAATAAAACAACATCAAACTATTGTTAGACATGTAATGATCAACAATAATTATTGTAACCTGCATTAATAAAACATCAAACTATTGTTAGACATGTAATGATCAACAATAATTATTGTAATCTGCTTTAATTTAATAACATCAATCTATAAAACAACATGTAATGATCAACAATAATTATTGTAACTTGCGTTAATAAAACAACATCAAACTATTGTTAGACATGTAATGATCAACAATAATTATTGTAACCTGCATTAATAAAACAACATCAAACTATTGTTAGACATGTAATGATCAACAATAATTATTGTAAGCTGCATTAATAAAACATCAAACTATTGTTAGACATGTAATGATCAATAATAATTATTGTAACCTGCATTAATAAAACAACATCAAACTATTGTTAGACATGTAATGATCAACAATAATTATTGTAACCTGCGTTAATAAAACAACATCAAGATATTGTTAGATATGTGAGATCAATAATTATTGTAACCTGAGTAACCGTTTTATTCGAAGTCCCGGCATTCATTGCCGGAACCTCGAATAAAACGAAATGCGAAAATACACTATAACGACGCGGTAGGTTGCAGTCTAGCAGTTTCCATGTTTTGTGAATAGTGACAAGCAAGACCAAGATCAAACAGGATTCGTGGAATTAGATTTATATTCAACTATAACCGATAGCTATTTATCTCTGTAATAAAAGGAAATTTCATACAGATCGTGATCTTTACATCAGCCGTGGCCAAAGAATTCCTGTAGAAGAAGAATCAAAATTTTCATGCTTTATATTTGACTAAAATTCTCCTTCATTCCCCACCTGACATATCTGAAGAAAAAGTATCAAAGAGCACTTGTATGCGGGACAGAGTGGGGAGCAGATAGAGAGTCCCTCATCTACCTCTATCGCTCTCTGATACGATCTAAACTCGATAACGTCAGCGTAGTGTATGGCTCTTCCAGGCCATCTTATATAAAAATGTTAGGTACTATACACCACCGAAAACTGCGTCTCAGCCTTGGGTTTTTTTGTACCACGCCGGTAGAAAGTATGTAGCTGCAGACGAACCATCCTTGTCAGAAAAAAGAGACAAACCATCCTTACAATATGCCGTCACTCTAAAATCTCATCCTGACAATCCTGCTTTTCAGCACGTTTTGAGCAGTTTTCCACCCAACCTATGTAGAAAAATTCCAATCTTCACTGAACACAATACCCCCATTTGGAATTCGTGTTCAGCAGCTCCTTCTGGAAATCGACTTAGATGCTAACTCTATGAAGAAGACTAATTCCTGAAAATTCCTCCATGGACGCTGGAAAGACCAGGAAGCATTCTTGACCTGGCAGCTCTCCAGAAGGACAAAACCCCTCCAGAATTATACAGAAAAAAGTTTGAACAAATCAAAGAAAATCATTCCGATCTACTTTTCACTGACGAGTCTAAAGATGAGACCTGTGTCGGAGCTGCCTGCCACTCATCCTCAGCAGATAATATCTTTATATATATTATATGCTGAAGGGTGAGTGCCAGGGTGTCAATATTTACTGCGGAGGCAGTGGCCCTGTGCATTGCACTCGACACTGTCTCCACCTCAAGAAAAGACAACTTTTTAATCCTCTCCGACTCGATCTCTCTGGTGAAACTCAGTGAAAGCGGTGCGAGGGGCAAACTTGAAAAATCAAAAAATTTGGTCAGTACATAGTGAGAAAAATTCATGAACTACAGGAAAATGGTACGAAAATTGTTCTCTGCTGGATTCCCAGCCATGTTGGAATTGAAGGAATTGAAATGGGTAATGAGCTCGCCAAGATCGGGCTCGAACTTTAACCTACTATGGTGCAGATACCAGGATCAGATGCAAAGCCAATTGCACAAAAGTTTACAAGAGAAAACTGGAAAGCGCGATGGAAGAATCGGACAAACAACAAACTACACTGTGTCCAGCCACATTATGTCTTAGGCTAAAAGACAAGACCAGGTGCTACTCGATCAAGTCCGACTTGGACATTCTCATCTAACGCCTTCCTACCGAAAGGTGAAGAGCCTCCACAGTTTCATATCTGCAACTGTGAATTATCCATAAGTCACATTCTGGTTGACTGTCCGATATTTTACCGGGAGAGAAATCTGTACATGGCTTCCAAGCCACTAGAGAGCATATTTACTTATGTAAGCCCTCAGCACCCACTGAGGTGTATACTGTGTATAATAAAATTTAACTGTGATAACCCTACAAATGGATCTTTTAACCTACTGCGTATACCCTTTGCTTGTAACCAATATTTTTATGCACAATTTTTATGCTTTTACCACTCAGAGGGATACAGGAGTCACCGTTGCTACTAGTATAATGTATTAACTGTCAACATCATGGGCACAACATAGCTGTTACCGTGCTGACATGCCGTAAAAATAAACTCACTCTTATTGTCGATCATTCTTGATGGCTTTAACTTTAATTCCTCTTTTATACACCGGTACAAGGCATTGGAAAAACAAGTTTCATTTTGTTGAAGGATAAGAAGTATGAATACCCTTTTTATACACCGGTACAAGGCATTGGAAAAACAAGTTTCATTTTGTTGAAGGATAAGAAGTATGAATACCCTTAGGTATTCAATGACCCAATCTGACAAACATCTGACATCAAATCTAGATCTAGATCTTGGCCTAGTTCAAAGTTGAAGTACGTACATAATGTAAAATACAATACCACAATAATGTTTTTTTACAAGGTGAGGTCTCTATGTTTGTTTATAGCGTGTAAGGCCTACATTCATTTTAATAATGCTTTTGGTACAGAATTTGTCATAAAAAGTGGGCCTTTGAAAAGAAGAGAAAAAGTATGTCCCAAGCAGGTCTCAAATCCTCATTAATGAAAACACTTTCATGAGTTCTGCCTATCATGAACATTATTAGCTTACAAAAGTGCGATGACTGGTTCAATTAGGATCAACTGCTTCCTAGTTTCTCTTTATTGTCATTTTAATGAATCTGTGCAAAAAGGCCTGCAGTGGTACAGTAACGGTACCGAAGACAAAACCTGTGATGGGTTGCAGGCTTTTCCAGTAAATTTACCAAAATTCACTCGTTCTCGTTCTGCAGGCTTTTTGAAATTTGTTGCTCCCACCCATGGTAATATAAATTATTTAGGCAGTTGGGGATGATCCTTTTGAAGGAGAAGAAAGGAAATCAAGAATTTAGTGAAAGTACATTGGAAATTGTCACATAATTTTTGTGTGTAATATCTTATCTGTGTGTCTTTTTTTTTTCTTCTCTTCCAATGTACAGGTTGTTTAGCATTGCCGAAGTGTAATATCTTATCTGTGTATCTTTTTTTTTTCTTCTCTTCCAATGTACAGGTTGTTTAGCATTGCCGAAGCTGAACTTGCAGTTTCTTACTTTACACGACTACCTGCTGAGGAACTTCAATCTGTTCAGACTAGAGTCCACTTGTAAGTCACGTGAAGTTTAAGTCTCCAGCATGATAAATAAATACTTTTTTTGTTTGTGTTAATCCATTTTCGTACTTCTCACTACAAGTTTGATGCATTACATTTTCACATCTGTGAGACTTTCTTATGTAAAAGAACCAAGACATGTTGCAAGTCCTAGGAACAGGGTGGAAAATCAGAAAGTTACTTTCCCTTCTTTTAATTGAATCTTAGTATCATTTTAAGGACTTTGATTAAAACAAAATCACTGATAGAAATTAAAAACTTGTATCATATTGAAAAATAACTGCATCTTCATAGATCGATATTGGCATCGGAAGACATTCTTTTTTTTTCTTTTTTCGTTTTGTTTGTTTGTTGTTGTTTTTTTTAATGTTGACTAGGCTAAGCAGGTTTCCCAAGTAATCTTTTCATACCAATTACATCAAACATGTGGCATATTTCCTTTACTATTTCTTCTGATAGATGAAATTCGTCAAGACATCGAGGATGCTGTCACACACTTAAAGCCGTGGTAAGAGACCTTCTTCTTTTGGCACAGATTTATATCTAAAACGTCAGTCGCAGTCTTATTTTCAAAATTCTTGTCTGGATGTAAATTTTTTATATCATTGATAGATCTAAGCTTTATCTAGATCAGTTGATTTTTATTTCAAATGGAGGATTGCTATTGCCTGCCAATAATGTGTTGCAACTCTAGCCAAACCAATGCCACCTTTTGTATTGTATCGTAGTTGGTGGTTTAAAAAGCCTTACAATGTATAATTATGATTGAAACTTTTAATTGTTTAAGACATATGTCGGTCCAACTGCCTCACAAGTAGCCAAGCTGTAGGCCTTGCTTCGTGCACTGTGGAATCAGAGTGGAAAATTCACAAGGAATATACACACGCGAATCAGACTGGTGTGAACACTCTGGTTTGGTGCATGCCGAAAAACAGAGTGAAAAGCCTTAGAATCATTGTTAAAACTTTTTGATGTTAATGATTGTTATTTTAACGACCCATATGGACATCTAGATTTTTTATCGTTTTCTTACGTTTACGATCTTTTCGGGGACACCTGATTTTTGTTATTCCCTGTGAAATTGCTGATGGAAGACTGATACCTCCAAACAAACCTATCTGTTGTTCTGCAGTGACACTACATCTTGTGAAGGTGAATCTAGATCTAGATCTAGACTGTAGCTTTATATTCTAAAGATAGTTGATATCCGATGATATAGATCTAATTCTGTAATTGAAATCGGGAACTAGATAGTGACCTTGAGAGGAAACTGGTTCAAGTGGCAGAGCGTCTGGTTCTCAGTGCCTAGTTTGAGGCCTACGACTGGGCCAATTAAATGTAGGATTTCAATTTGTCCCCTACTTGTTGATTCAGTCAATGATAATTGCTAGAAAGCTTAAATTCTTTAGCCAACCGTCTTGAAAATATTCTATTTAGTTCATGCAAAGATTGGATATTGCTGACGTGATGTTTCTGACACCGGAGACGAAAATCAACAAACAGAAAGTTGACAGCTATGCATTGGTATGATAAATGTCTTGTTGTTTTTTCCTCAGGAAAGCTGAAGATGGACACTGTTTGTTTGGTGGATGGGCTCGCATGGCACAACCTATACACTCTTTTAACATTGTGGAGGTTTGTGTTTTCATCATTTTCTCTCGTCTTTTGTTGTTCCTTTGAAAACTCTAATGTTGACAAAGCAGCATCAATAAATGAATGGCTGCTGTTGTTGCTGGGACCTTGTGACATGTAATTTAAAAATAATATCGATAATACAGTTTATTTATAGAGCGCCATATCCAATAAACGAAGCTCATGGCGCTTTGTACACATTAAAATCTCATTTACCAAAGAATATAGGACATAGTGAATAGAACATAGATAATGATACATGTCATAACATTACAAAGGAAACAATTAGAGATGAGATTTTACATATATGGCGGGGCTGTTTTGTTAATACATTTGTAACAGAGAACGGATGTTTTAAACGCAATGCACAGTTTTACTGGCAACCAATGTGGACTTAAGGATAGGGGTTACATAATTTTAGGGTTTTTCATGATTGATTTTTTTTTCTTCCAGGATTGTATTAGTTTCAATCATTTATTGATAGTATTGTGAGTTTGATATGGGCCTTATTTAGAAGTCCTGTAATTGTCAGGTTATTACAATTGTAATTGTGTGCTGCATCATTTCAGACAAATGGTATCGACACTGCTGGTCCTGTTTAAAATTATTATGTTAACTTCAGGGGCAACAACTTTGATCTAATTGCAGCTCATATTGAGCATAAAGCGCTGAAGTTGGAATACCATCTAGTAAACTTTTTGAACATTTGAGTCATTACAAACAATAAGTGGTCCCCCTTTTACTTTGAAGTCCTCTTTTCTACTTTGAACATGAAAATTACGTAGGTAAAGTTACTATTACCTCGTGTTGATGTTAGGTGAAGTTACTTTGACCTCGTGTTGATGTTAGGTGAAGTTACTTTGACCTCGTGTTGATGTTAGGTGAAGTTATTATGACCTCGTGTTGATGTTAGGTGAAGTTATTTTGACCTCGTGTTGATGTTAGGTGAAGTTATTTTGACCTCGTGTTGATGTTAGGTGAAGTTATTTTGACCTCATGTTGATGTTAGGTGAAGTTACTTTGACCTCGTGTTGATGTTAGGTGAAGTTACTTTGACCTCGTGTTGATGTTAGGTGAAGTTACTTTGACCTCGTGTTGATGTTAGGTGAAGTTACTTTGACCTCGTGTTGATGTTAAGTGAAGTTACTAAATACTTTGACCTCGTGTTGATGTTAGGTGAAGTTACTTTGACCTCGTGTTGATACGATAACGTTGAAGTTACTTAAGTTGTTTGACCTCGTGTTGATACGATACCCGTGCAGTTATTTGACCTCGTGTTGATACGATACCCGTGCACTGTTGTTTGACCTCGTGTTGATGTTAAGTGAAGTTACTTTGACCTCGTGTTGATACGATACCCGTGCACTGTTGTTTGACCTCGTGTTGATACGATACCCGTGCACTGTTGTTTGACCTCGTGTTGATACGATACCCGTGCACTGTTGTTTGACCTCGTGTTGATACGATACCCGTGCACTGTTGTTTGACCTCGTGTTGATACGATACCCGTGCACTGTTGTTTGACCTCGTGTTGATGTTAAGTGAAGTTACTAAATACTTTGACCTCGTGTTGATACGATACCCGTGCACTGTTGTCCAGGTGGCCAAGCCTCAGCTCGGGGAGAACCACCCAGCCCAAGTGCGAGCAGACGTAACTCTGAACCTGAGCGTCAGACCCGAGATCAAACACGAGTGGGGAAGTAAGCTCAGACTTTTCTCTTTTCTCATTCATTCTCACCAAGTCCTATGTTTTTCTTTGTTTGTGCCCATTCTATTGATCCAAGAGAAAAATTGTATCAACATTTATAAACACCCTTCCTTACTCCCCAAAAATAGAACTGAAGAAAGATTAAAATGTGATGGTTTTTTGTTGTTGTTGTCTATATTTATTCAACCCTAATTAGTTGTTTTACACAAAAATGTGGGCATTCTATTGACCCAAGAGAAAAATTGTATCAACATTTATAAACACCCTTCCTTACTCCCCAAAAATAGAACTGAAGAAAGATTAAAATGTGATGGGTTTTTTGTTGTTGTTGTCTATATTTATTCAACCCTAATTAGTTGTTTTACACAAAAATGTGGGCATATATGATAAAATTTAAGTAGCGGAAAATGATAAGGCATGCTAATAATTATATTGTGCTGTTAGTTGTTTTTTTTTTAATTTGTACAACCAGCACGGTAGAAGTTGTTGCTACATGTGTTTTTCGCTCATGTAATGTTAAAGAGACCACCTAAATATTTTGAAATGTTTTTTGTTTGTTTTTTAAATTTTTACATCCAGCACGGTTGAAGTTGTTGCTGCATGTATTTTTCGCTCATGTAATGTTAAAGAGACCACCTAAACATATTGAAATCTTGTTTGTTTGTGTTTTTGAATGTAGGTTTGAGAAAGCACGACGTTGCTTTTCTGTTGACATTGAGACCGGAAGTTCCCATTGGCTACAAATATGATTACACCCAGGAGTTCATACCTCAAGTTAGTAGCCTTTATGAACTTGTAGTTCAGATTAATCCTTTTCACCTTAGGTGGGGGTTTTAGTGTTGTTTTTTTTAAATCACTCTGCCTTTGATTTTCTATGTCTGCTAAACACTTTTTCCGAAAATCTCAGAAAGTTTGCCATGCTTTCAAATTTATTTCACCTGGGGAACCAACCCCTGTCACTCTGTGCTGCCTGACCTTCATGACTTGCGCAAAGCCTAGATCCACAGCCCCGAGACCATTGTTTGTTGTTTTCAACTAGCTTAGGAGAGTTTATGTTCAAACTGAACAAACAGTAATTTTTCTGTCACGGTGTACTTTTAACATTTTAAAAGTGAAAATCAATACGCACCTATAGGCCTACAGAAATATGAGCTGTGACGCACGACTCCGCCGCGTAGAGAAAAACAATATTGTTCTTTTTATTATACAACTACGGTTCATTGTGCAGCTAAAACCCAAACTGAACATTATTAGAAATTATCTTCAAGTTTTGCGACTAAGGAAAAGAAAATCAAAGAACAGTGTTTTACGACATGCAATGTCTTTTCATTGTTTATTAAATTTGATTATTTGTTCAATATTGTTTTATTGGTATTGGCACTGTAGTTGACCTCATTCAGGTTACTTATATCAATCTCTAGTTTATCTGATTGACATCGTTCATTCTTCCAAATAATGACAAACTGTCCATCTTCATCTAGTCCTAGCAGTATTTTCCAAACAAATGATTCCTTCTAGGGTGTGTTTAATATAAGTTGTTTTTTTTCTACTATTGCAACGACAGAACCTCGGCCAGACTGTTCTAAGCTTATTAATAAATAATTTGACAAATAATCATGTGCTCTAGTCTGCTAGCTTGTACAATAAAAACAAATATTAATCGAGATGTATCTAAAGTGGTATCTACATTGTATGGGATGATAAAATTTAGTTCTAAATTCATTTATTTAGATCTAGATCTAGATTTCTGCAAATAACATTTCAGTCAAATATTTGCGTATTTTGCTCCAATGTTTTGTTAAAGTGAAACATCTCTGGTATTTTCCTTCATAAAATGGACATACACTGCACAGTTACAATTCTACCGAAATTCTGATTAATGAAACTAGATCAGATGTAGAATAAAAATAAACTTCATGTATAAATACGTGTAGAATCTATAGGTCTAAATGGAACGCGGTAAAGAAGATCTGTTGTACATGTTGTTTACTGGATAATGTCTGTTCACAATTACTTTAAATGTAATACATCTATTTCCTTTAGTAAATGTAACCATATATCACCTCAGCGAATTTCTCAGAGCCTCTCTAGATGAAACAAAAATCTTTTGCCCCCCACCTAAGTTGCGGAAATTTTGCTAGGGCCTGGTAGCATCCCTGACTGGTATCGATCCAACCAGTAGAGAACAAACAAGGGGGTCTGACTGGGAATTGAATCGGCAATCTTCTGACTAAAAGGTGCTTAGTCTACCATTTGAAACCTTATGTTCTTAATAAGAGCTTAGTCTACCATTTCAAACCTTGTGTTCTTAATAAGAGCTTAGTCTACCATTTGAAACCTTGTGTTCTTAATAAGAGCTTAGTCTACCATTTGAAACCTTGTGTTCTTAATAAGAGCTTAGTCTACCATTTGAAACCTTGTGTTCTTAATAAGAGCTTAGTCTACCGTTTGAAACCTTGTGTTCTAAGAGCTTAGGCTACCATTTGAAACCTTGTGTTCTTAATAAGAGCTTAGTCTACCATTTGAAACCTTGTGTCCTTAATAAGAGCTTGGTCATTAGTCTACCATTTGAAACCTTGTGTCCTTAATAAGAGCTTAGTCTACCATTTGAAACCTTGTGTTCTTAATAAGAGCTTGGTCTACCATTTGAAACCTTGTGTTCTTAATAAGAGCTTAGTCTACCATTTGAAACCTTGTGTCCTTAATAAGAGCTTAGTCTACCGTTTGAAACCTTGTGTTCTTAATAAGAGCTTAGTCTACCATTTGAAACCTTGTGTTCTTAATAAGAGCTTAGTCTACCGTTTGAAACCTTGTGTTCTCAATAAGAGCTTGGTCTACCATTTGAAACCTTGTGTTCTTAATAAGAGCTTAGTCTACCATTTGAAACCTTGTGTTCTTAATAAGAGCTTGGTCTACCGTTTGAAACCGTGTGTTCTTAATAAGAGCTTAGTCTACCATTTGAAACCTTGTGTCCTTAATAAGAAGAGGAAATAATCTAAAGCATTCAAACTGAGCACATTTTTCTTTTTTGGAAATCTACCATAAGACGTCATTCCACATGAGATGAATTAGTTGTAAGCGTAATTCTAAGGGGTCCATTTCCTTTTAATTTTCACTTATAATGAGATGCAATTTACAAAAACTGTAAAATGTACATTTTACCTTTCCAGGTTGGGTTGGTGTACATACGAGGCTGTGAAATTGAAGGCCTACTTGACGAGACTGGCAAGCTAATCGAGGAGGGTGAGTGTGTGATGAAATTAGGCCAAGTAAAAACGGTGACTTCGTTATTTAATATGCAGCTTCGGTGCAGGTACTTTCAATACTCTAATTTAGGTTCAAAGTCCAATTTCATGAATGTCATTTTGTGTTTTGGACATTGGACATTTAATGTGTTTTTGTGTCACAATTGGCCCTTTTTTTTTTACCCCAATCCTTAGTTGAAACTACCATCAATACACAGTTTAAGAGGCTGTGAAAATTTTTGTTTCAATGGTGGCACTTTGTGAAGTAGAGTCTCTATTATTTCAAGTATTGATGTAAGCTCAAAAGTAGTTTAAAAGCTACACATGTCACTATTACTCCAAAAATAGAATGCGGATTAATATATTAAGTAGACAAACCCTTTCTCACTCTAAAACTTTCTGGGGGGTTTTCTGTGTTATTTTTTAAAAATTATGCCTTTGCCATCTGACTGATCTTTTAGGACTTGCTATTTAAAAAAATTTGACATGTGATGATCATGTATTGCCCTGCAAAATTTCCTTACTGCTAATTCTTAAATATCTGTTCTCTTCTCGCCACATGACTAAAATCAATTTGTTGGAAATGTGTGTCATGAAAGAGCTGCATTAAATTATGTATTTATGTATCCAGACATCAGTTTGTTGGTTCAACCATTAATAAGAGAAACCGCTTTAATCAGACTTCAGTTTGTTGGTTCAACCATTAATAAGAGAAACCGCTTTAATCAGACTTCAGTTTGTTGGTTCAACCATTAATAAGACAAACCGCTTTAATCAGACTTCAGTTTGTTGGTTCAACCATTAATAAGACAAACCGCTTTCCTCCAGGTCCGGAGCCGAAACCAGAGTTCACCTCGGACAACCGCACGTATCGCATTTGGTTGGACCCAAACCAGTACCAGTCCGATATGACACGCACAGTCAACGGAGAGGAGGTGAACAATCCTAGAACTCGTTTCACTCACAAAACATCCCAAAATTCTCTCTTATGTACAACGCTTACTTCTTGGAACAGCTAGTTGTTAAGAGTACCATCCATTGTGTAATTGCTCTTATAATCAGTGATGCTCATTTTCTGTAAATGTATGGGTTGGCAGGTCAGAGATCAGTTAAAGTATATCAAGAGGTTTTGTTTTGTGACCCAATGTGTTACGCCTCTCTATGTGAAAGGTTCAGTAAAAACAAGAATGATTCTGTTGACATCACTGTTGCACTTTATACTATGATGTTGTAGCTGTGGCACATAGTCAGGTCAAGTTTTGTTCTCTGCACATGCAGAATATGATAAATTTGCCTGCAGCAGCATTTGATCCATCCAGCCTTCACTTCCAAAGTTCCTTTGATGTAAATTACAAATCGAAATATAAAAATAAAACACACAAAAACGTAGACATGCTTGTGCATTATGTTGTGGTTTAATGTCCACATTGTCCACCTGTGGCCCTCAGGATGTCTACGAGACTTTCAATGTGATGGTGCGGAGAAAGCCCAAAGAGAATAACTTTAAGGCAGTGTTGGAGACCATACGAGACCTCATGAACATCAACTGTGTTGTCCCAGACTGGTTGCATGACCTCATTCTGGGCTACGGAGATCCAGATTCTGCTCATTACTCAAAGTAAGTGAAGCCTTTCAATAAAGTATTTACCATTTGAATTTGACCTGTGCAATATAGAATATTCTAATTATAAGAAGACAGAGGAGATTTTTTTTTGTCTCTGTATATTGACAGACGGACTTCAACAGGAAGTAAAATTATTAAGGCTTGTGAGAAAGATGCACATTTTGCAAAGATTTTTCTGACAATGTGTCTTGGCATCAGTTGTAATTTTTTAAGCTAAAGAGAATCTGAATCAATTATTTTTTTGCAAGAAGGAAAACGATAAACGCTCCCTGAAAAGAAAACATATACCCGTTGATGAATTGTATTTAACCTGTTGATGCTGTTCCCAGCATTCTTGACTAAAACTGAAGCTTCCCCCCCCAAGCATGTGATGTGAACAAGCTCGTGTTTCTCCGCAGAATGTCGCTGAGAGAAGCCACCCTGGACTGGAACGATACTTTCCTGAGCTTGAAGCACCTGAAGGGCAGCTTCCCAGAGCACGCAGTTCTTGTGGAAGGAGCAGAGGAAAAAGCAGTTCCACCCTTCCGGTAACATTGAGAGATTTAACGCAAATTTGTATTGTATACAACTCATTCACACAGCCAACTTAACCATTTGCCCATCGTTAATTAAAAAAAAGAAAAGAAAAAGACTTTTATGAATGTTACTGTATCTCAGCTTTTTGACAATTTTCTAAGTTCAAAATCATTTATATTTATTTAAAAAGACAAAACTATCTATAATCTGGTGACCGGTTCATGTTTTGAATAACGTTGAATCTTTCGTGTTCTTTTAAACAATGCTTTTATCTTCATGGAGTTGCTTTTTGCCTATTTTTTTTGCTTAGTACTGATGAAATCTAATAGAATAGTATATTAGATTCATACAAGTGAAACTAGGCAAAAATAATTCTTTGTATAATGTATTCTACTATTAATATTTTATGTCCTAAATAAGGAGGTAAATCACGTTTTAAAATGCATCATATTATTTTGTTTCATGCATCATATGGAAAATATAAACTGGTTTGCTATATTTTCTCATAAAAATCAGAGTTACCTTTGAAGAGGAGAAATTGGAGGGGAAACGAGAACTAGAGGCAGACAGCAGCAAAGCAGAGAAGGCTTTGAAAGCTGTGCCTCACATTATTCCAAACAGGGGTCCCTACCCATACAATCAACCCAAAAAGTATGTATAATACTAGCATATCAAGGCATACATTTAATGCTGTTGCCAAAAAGTTCTGACTTAACTAGTCTAAAAATATGTATACAACACTTTATAGGTAACCATTGTTTCTTTATGTTTTGTTAATTTTTTAACACAGGACTTAAAATTTTGTTACTTATTTCACATGTTATTACATGACATCCTAATTAAGTTTCCTAATTAGACTTCAATGTGAAATTATCTTGTGTATGAGTTAAGTGTAGAAATTGTCAGGTTTTGGGTCATAATTGTGTATAATTTATGCAATATGCAAAGAAGTCTCTTTTAAGTAAACTCTGTATGACATCTATCTTAAGTTATAGTAATTTAAGTCTTCTATCTAGTCTTTTGACCCTTCCCTTATCATCTGTATATCTTTCTCAGACAGTTAAAACACAAACTGTACCCATCCGTGTATATTCTCTGCAGCCAACGAATACATTCGTGCTGCTATGTACAAGTACCGGGCTTAATGCTAGAACGGTAGAGAATTGGTTACGTTTTTTTTTGCTTTTTGTTTGATCAAAATCTGTTCAGTAGAAGATAATTTACGCAGATTGAAAGTTCAGGGTCAAAACATGAACAGGGATTCAATCATGATGTAATCTTTGGGTGGTACAAACCACGAGGCTGTACCGTGCTTGGTAATGGAAGAGTTCAAAGGAGAAAAAAATCAACCCCCCTCAGCAGCCAAAAGACCTGTAGCAGTTAGAACTTATCTTCAATTTAAAGTCGATTTATGTGTTTCCTATGGAAAGAAAGGTTTGTCCGGCATAGGTATTACCTCCCCATCTTTGAGGTGACAACGAGTGTAAAATATGTAGAGCAGAGAAAAATCATGTGGAAGACCTTGTAACAATGTCCAGCTTGAAAGACAGGATCTGCGATCTACATCCCAAACCCGAAATACTAATTTACTAGTTGTGATTTGAACCACCTTGACAATTGGAAAAGACAAGAAAAAAAAAAAAACACCCAAAGTTGTCCATTGGTGAGTATTTTTAATTTTTTCTTTTTCTTTTTTTGGGTTGGAGCTTTCTTGCAAGAAGTGATAATCTTCAACAAGTTTTAGAATTATAACTCTGTTACTTTCCAGGAACTCCATCCAGTTCACGCCCACGCAGGTGGAGGCGATTCGCGCTGGCATGCAGCCCGGCCTGACCATGGTGGTCGGCCCACCCGGCACCGGCAAAACAGACGTGGCTGTTCAGATCATCGCCAACATCTACCACAACTTCCCCAGCCAGCGCATGCTCGTTGTCACGCATTCTAATCAGGTTGGAACTTGTTCGAAACCTTTTATCCTACATCTTGCATCCTACATCTTACATCCTACATCTTACATCATACATCTTACATCCTACATCTTACATCCTACATCTTACATCCTACATCTTACATCCTACATCTTACATCCTACATCTTACATCCTACATCTTACATCATATAATACTAGCAATGCACTTGTCAGTGGAGTTTTCCTCTTAATTTTCATTAATGTTTTCTTTATATGTGTAATTTACTCATTTTTCATAATTTTTCTTTGCTGTTCATGTATCATGTCCTTTATGTGCAAAACTGCCTTATAATGTGTGTGATTGGCTGATAAATTGTCTCGGCTTAACTATGTAAAGCGCTTTGAGCCGGCTATGCTGGGATAAAGCGCTCAAAAATGATCTTCATTATTATTATTATTATTATTATTATTATTATATCAAGGCATACATTTAATGCTGTGGCCAAAAAGTTCTGACTTAACTAGTCTAAAAATATGTATACAACACTTTATAGGTAACCATTGTTTCTTTATGTTTTGTTAATTTTTTAACACAGGACTTAAAATTTTGTTACTTATTTCACATGTTATTACATGACATCCTAATTAGACTTCAATGTGAAATTATCTTGTGTATGAGTTAAGTGTAGAAATTTTCAGGTTTTGGGTCATAATTGTGTATAATTTATGCAATATGCAAGGAAGTCTCTTTTAAGTAAACTCTGAATGAAATCTATCTTAAGTTATAGTAATTTATGTCTTCCATCTAGTCTTTTGACCCTTCCCTTAACATCTGTATAATTTTTATGTTTCTCACACAGTTAAAACACAAACTGTACCCATCCGTGTATATTTTCTGTAGCCAAGGAATACATTAGTGCTGCTATGTACAAGTACCGGGCTAAATGCTAGAGCGGTAGAGAATTGGTTACATTTTTTTGCATTTTGTTTCATCAAAATCTGTTCAGTAGAAGATAATTTTCGCAGATTGAAAGTTCAGGGCCAAAACATGAACAGGGATTCAATCATGATGTAATCTTTGGGTGGCACAAACCACGAGGCTGTACCGTGATTGGTAATGGAAGAGTTCAAAGGAGAAAAACATCAACCCCCCTCAGCAGCCAAAAGACCTGTAGCAGTTAGAACTTATCTTCAATTTAAAGTCGATTTATGCGTTTCCGGTTTGTCCAGCATAGGTATTACCTCCCCATCTTTGAGGTGCAACGAGTGTAAAATAGGTCAAGCAGAGAAAAATCAAGTGGAAGACGTTGTAGAAGGATAGAGTAGCAATGTCCAGCTTGAAAGACAGGATCTGCGATCTACATCCCAAACCCGAAATACTAATTTACTAGTTGTGATTTGAACCACCTTGGCAATTGGAAAAGACAAGAAAAAACAACAACACCCAAAGTTGTCCATTGGTGAGTATTTAAAACTTTTTTTTTCATCTGTGGGTTGGAGCTTTCTTGCAAGAAGTGATAATCTTCAACAAGTTTTAGAATTATAACTCCGTTACTTTCCAGGAACTCCATCCAGTTCACGCCCACGCAGGTGGAGGCGATTCGCGCTGGAATGCAGCCCGGTCTAACCATGGTGGTCGGCCCACCCGGCACCGGCAAAACAGACGTGGCTGTTCAGATCATCGCCAACATCTACCACAACTTCCCCAACCAGCGCATGCTCGTTGTCACGCATTCTAATCAGGTTGGAACTTGTTCGAAACCTTTTATCCTACACCTTGCATCCTACATCATGCATCCTACATCTTACATCATACATCTTACATCCTACATCTTACATCCTACATCTTACATCCTACATCTTACATGCTACATCTTACATCTTACACCCTACATCTTACATCCTACACCCTACATCTTACATTCTACATCTTACATCCTACATCTTACATCCTACATCTTACATGCTACATCTTACATGCTACATCTTACATGCTACATCCTACATCTTACATCTTACACCCTACATCTTACATCTTACATTCTACATCTTACATCCTACATGTTACATCCTACATCTTACATCCTACATCTTACATCCTACATCTTACATCCTACATCTTACATCCTACATCTTACATCCTACATCTTACATCCTACATCCTACATCCTACATCTACATCCTACATCCTACATCCTACATCTTACATCCTACATCTTACATCTTACATCTTACATCCTACATCTTACATTCTACATCTTAAATCCTACATCCTACATCCTACATCTTACATCCTACTTCTTACATCTTACTTTCTACATTTTCCATCCTAACTTTTGTTTTAACTTGATGTTTCTCCAGGCCTTGAACCAGCTGTTTGAGAAGATCATGGCCTTAGATGTGGACGAACGACACTTGCTGCGTCTCGGTCACGGAGAGGAGGCCTTAGAAACAGAGAAAGACTTTAGCAGGTGTACACACACTTCACAAATACATTGGTTTTCTAAATAACTGGTGCAAAGGGCATACATAAACCCCTAAACTACAAATACAATAATGCAATAATTTCCACTCTTATTTTTTTGTAACTTCTTGATGTTTTCTAGTAGATAATTATAGTGTTGACAATTCATTGTGATATTTAATTCTTTCTTTTTTTTTTAGAATGTGTGTTTTTGTGTTTTTGTGTTCCAGTGGGACCAGTAGGAGGCGGTGCATTATTTTCTTCTGCTTGTCAATCAAACATCACATATCGACAGAGTTCTCCGTCACATTGCTGGCCCAAATCTAAGGCTTGAAATGGGCATCAACCCATATCACTCCAGACGAAACAATAAAATACAACATCAATATAAATACCAATTTATGCGAAGAGCTTTGTTGTCTCTATCTGTAAAGCATGCGGCATTTGGAAGAGCTCTTGCTCTACATGGACATGTTTAGTGTAAACCTGCAGACATGACGTTTTGTTTGCTCCTGTCGCTCCACAGGTATGGACGTGTCAACTATGTCCTGGCTCAGCGGGTCGAGCTGCTGCAAGAGGTCAACAGACTGCAGGCAGGCCTCGTCGAGATGGGGGACATGTCCTATACCTGCGAGACTGCTGGCTACTTCTACATTTATCAGGTGAGAGAGTTCAGACTGCTGGCTACTTCTACATTTATCAGGTGAGAGAGTTCAGACTGCTGGCTACTTCTACATTTATCAGGTGAGAGAGATTAGAACATTGGATGATAGTTCAGACTGCTGGCTACTTCTACATTTATCAGGTGAGAGAGTTCAGACTGCTGGCTACTTCTACATTTATCAGGTGAGAGAGTTCAGACTGCTGGCTACTTCTACATTTATCAGGTGAGAGAGTTCAGACTGCTGGCTACTTCTACATTTATCAGGTGAGAGAGTTCAGACTGCTGGCTACTTCTACATTTATCAGGTGAGAGAGTTCAGACTGCTGGCTACTTCTACATTTATCAGGTGAGAGAGATTGTAACATTGGATGATAGTTCAGACTGCTGGCTACTTCTACATTTATCAGGTGAGAGAGATTATAACATTGGATGATAGTTCAGACTGCTGGCTACTTCTACATTTATCAGGTGAGAGAGATCATAACATTGGATGATAGTTCAGACTGCTGGCTACTTCTACATTTATCAGGTGAGAGAGATTGTAACATTGGATGATAATTCAGACTGCTGGCTACTTCTACATTTATCAGGTGAGAGAGATTAGAACATTGGATGATAGTTCAGACTGCTGGCTACTTCTACATTTATCAGGTGAGAGAGATTGTAATATTGGATGATCATTCAGACTGCTGGCTACTTCTACATTTATCAGGTGAGAGAGATTAGAACATTGGATGATAATTCAGGCATGCTGGCTACTTCTACATTTATCAGGTGAGAGAGATTGTAATATTGGATGATCATTCAGACTGCTGGCTACTTCTACATTTATCAGGTGAGAGAGATTAGAACATTGGATGATAATTCAGACTGCTGGCTACTTCTACATTTATCAGGTGAGAGAGATTGTAACATTGGATGATAGTTCAGACTGCTGGCTACTTCTACATTTATCAGGTGAGAGAGATTAGAACATTGGATGATAATTCAGACTGCTGGCTACTTCTACATTTATCAGGTGAGAGAGATTGTAACATTGGATGATAGTTCAGACTGCTGGCTACTTCTACATTTATCAGGTGAGAGAGATTGTAATAATATTGGATGATAGTTCAGACTGCTGGCTACTTCTACATTTATCAGGTGAGAGAGATTAGAACATTGGATGATAGTTCAGACTGCTGGCTACTTCTACATTTATCAGGTGAGAGAGATTGTAACATTGGATGATAGTTCAGACTGCTGGCTACTTCTACATTTATCAGGTGAGAGAGATTGTAACATTGGATGATAGTTCAGACTGCTGGCTACTTCTACATTTATCAGGTGAGAGAGATTAGAACATTGGATGATAGTTCAGACTGCTGGCTACTTCTACATTTATCAGGTGAGAGAGATTAGAACATTGGATGATAGTTCAGACTGCTGGCTACTTCTACATTTATCAGGTGAGAGAGATTAGAACATTGGATGATAGTTCAGACTGCTGGCTACTTCTACATTTATCAGGTGAGAGAGATTAGAACATTGGATGATAATTCAGACTGCTGGCTACTTGTACATGTAAGCCATTTTATTTAGTTATGTCATTATTTACTCATGTCAAATGCTGAACCTGTGTTTTGCTGTGCCCCCTGCAGGTTCTGTCTCGCTGGCAGGAGTTCCTCGGCAAGCTGAAGCCCCACGCGGGTCAGGACGAGCACGTGAAGCAGATCCAAGCGCTGTTCCCGTTCTCGGCGTTCTTCTCCAACGCGCCGCAGCCGCTGTTCAAGCTGAGGACCTGGGCCGAGGACATGGACATCGCCAACGGCTGCTTCTCTCACATCAAGAAGATCTTCACGCAGTTGGAGGTAGCCTTGCTCGTTTCATGCGTATGTCCTGTAAGGATGCTGATATATCAGAAACCCAGGGCTGCAGTTGGAGGTAGGGCTGCAGTTGGAGGTAGCCTTGCTCATTTCATGCGTATGTCCTGTAAGGATGCTGATATATCAGAAACCCAGGGCTGCAGTTGGAGGTAGTCTTGCTCATTTCATGCGTATGTCCTGTAAGGATGCTGATATACCAGAAACCCAGGGCTGCAGTTGGAGGTAGTCTTGCTCATTTCATGCGTATGTCCTGTAAGGATGCTGATATATCAGAAACCCAGGGCTGCAGTTGGAGGTAGTCTTGCTCATTTCATGGATGCTGTATCTATATCAGAAACCCAGGGCTGCAGTTGGAGGTAGTCTTGCTCATTTCATGCGTATGTCCTGTAAGGATGCTGATATATCAGAAACCCAGGGCTGCAGTTGGAGGTAGTCTTGCTCATTTCATGCGTATGTCCTGTAAGGATGCTGATATATCTGTACCAGAAACCCAGGGCTGCAGTTGGAGGTAGTCTTGCTCATTTCATGCGTATGTCCTGTAAGGATGCTGATATACCAGAAACCCAGGGCTGCAGTTGGAGGTAGTCTTGCTCATTTCATGCGTATGTCCTGTAAGGATGCTGATATATCAGAAACCCAGGGCTGCAGTTGGAGGTAGTCTTGCTCATTTCATGCGTATGTCCTGTAAGGATGCTGATATATCTGTACCAGAAACCCAGGGCTGCAGTTGGAGGTAGTCTTGCTCATTTCATGCGTATGTCCTGTAAGGATGCTGATATATCTGTACCAGCAACCCAGGGCTGCAGTTGGAGGTAGTCTTGCTCATTTCATGCGTATGTCCTGTAAGGATGCAGCTATATCTGTATCAGAAACCCAGGGCTGCAGTTGGAGGTAGTCTTGCTCGTTTCATGCGTATGTCCTGTAAGGATGCTGATATATCTGTACCAGCAACCCAGGGCTGCAGTTGGAGTTTGTTTTTGCAATGAAGTAAATTAGTAGCCTTATGGTAAAAAGAAAATTGCACCTGTGGTCCTGTCTTTGCAAATCGCAATATTGTCTCAACTTGTTTTGCAATGAAGCATTATAGATAAGCTTTTAAATATTTTTTAAATTTTGTGACAATAGACATGGGTAAAATTTTTATGACATCTTCAACAAGAATGTAAGATATTTTGTTGACGGTGTTCACATAGCTGCCAACTAGTACTGTGTGATCATTTTAAAATAACATTTATTGTCTCAATTTGTTTTGCAATGAAGCATTATAGATAAGCTTTTAAATATTTTTTAAATTTTGTGACCATAGAAATGGGTAAAATTTTTATGACATCTTCAACAAGAATGTGAGATAGTTTGTTGACGGTGTTCACATAGCTGCCAACTAGTACTGTGTGTTCATTTTAAAATAACATTTATACCAAATTATTCTAGTACTTGAAATTTCTAACTACAGCCATCTATATTTGTTCTTTTATGTGGTGTCAAAATACTTTAAAGTATTGATCAACCAGCTGTTAGTGCTTGGCACTCTTAACAACTGGCAAGGTAATTAATAGATGATTTGGTTTAGTGTTTGTGAATGGATTTTCTGTTGTGAGAATCAATATAACATGAACACTACATTTGACATTTTTCAATGTGTATTATGTGCAGGAATTCCGAGCCTTTGAGCTCCTGCGTAGTGGGTCAGACCGCGCCAACTACCTGCTCATCAAGGAGGCGAAGATCATCGCCATGACCTGCACGCACGCGGCCCTCAAGCGCAGAGACCTGGTGGCCGCCGGCTTTCAGGTTTGTCTTGTCTTGGGCCCACCGAGTCTTGACGAAAAAAAAAAAAAAGTAAATTTGATCACATGTTCTTTGACAGGGCATTGGAGAACCAAGAGATAGGGCCCCTGAGTGTTTCGGTTGGGACATTTAGAAAATGAAATCTATTGTTTGAAAATTGTGCATATTTTAAATTTGACCTGCCCTAACGCTGCCCTAACGCTGCCCTAACGCTGCCCTAGCGCTGCCCTAACGCTGCCCTAACGCTGCCCTAACGCTGCCCTAACGCTGCCCTCCAGCCAAGGGGCTCAGCTTCGTCTTTGGTCAACAGGGTCTATGGAACAAGTAGAGTTGGTCCTGTGTTGCTTTAATGTGACCGCCTATGATAGCATCTCCATCAAGCTTCTGTGTGTTAGCATGTAAAATTGTCAGACATTAGTCTTGGGGTCTGTCCACTTTAGAGCCTATTTAGCGATGGTATTGGAGGCTTAACAACAAACAAGACAACATACTTTGACAGAGCTTTGGAAAATCAAGAGATAAGGCCCTCATTCAACCAAGACATTGAAACAATGAAATCCATTTGGACAGTGCTCATTTATTTTTATTTTTTTCTAACTTGCTTTTTAAAATTTTGAGATTTGCCTTTTGTTGCTGGTGACTGTGTTTTAAATTTTATTTTCTTCTAAATTTAATATTAATATGATATTCATATAAAAAGATAAACAACAGCAACACATATGTACCATTTATTTGAGTTTCATAAGAATCTTGCATATGAATAGAATTGTATGTTTGACAAGCACAATAATCATTTCCTTTTTTTCTCCTTTGTTTTGACTCAGTTTGACAACATTTTGATGGAGGAGTCCGCTCAGATTCTGGAAATCGAGACATTCATTCCTCTTCTGCTACAGGTAGTTTTTGTTTGTTTTCATTTGTAAGCTCTTGATTAGGATGTATAATTATAAGAGCTTGTGGAATTAACCACACTCTTCCTTTTCAGCAAACAATTGAATAGATATTTTGGTGGTTCATGGGTTAAGATTTGAAACCAACCTTGAGATATCCTTATTTACCTGAAATGGACTGATTTTTAACAAATAATCAATGAAGATTACTCTTTATTGAAACGGGAACAATTATTTTTTACCTTCTCACATTCCATGATATAAGGTCTATTCTTTGGTTGAGCTTTATTTTTGGATTTTCAATTCATGAAAAGTAAAAGTGTGCAGTTCAATGCGAGTTTGTGCTAGCACTAGAGCTTATTAATGTAAACAACGTGTGTGTGTGTGTGAGGTGTGATGAGAAAAGGTTAATCCCATGCTTTTACTGTTTGTGTTGCTGTTGTTGTCGTTGTTTCAGAACCCAAAAGACGGCAAGAACCGCCTGAAACGGTGGATTATGATTGGCGACCATCACCAGCTGCCGCCGGTGGTGAAGAACATGGCCTTCCAGAAGTTCTCCAACATGGAGCAGTCGCTGTTCACGCGGCTCGTGCGCCTGGGGGTCCCCACTGTGGACCTGGACGCCCAGGGCAGGGCGCGCGCCAGGTGAGGCGCGGCTTCTTGTCACTGTCAAACCTGCAAAACAGACAGGCTTCTTGTCAGGTTAAAACCTGCAAAACAGACAGGCTTCTTGTCAGGTTAAAACCTGCAAAACAGACAGGCTCTTGTCAGTGTAAAACCTGCAAAACTATTCACAGTATGCAGGGCTTCAATATAGTGGTGTCATTTTGACACTACCACGTAATCAATGTGTCTGTAACAACAACATCAGTATATATCTCATACAGATTTTATCTGTTTGGAAACTCAGTATATATCTCATATAGATGTTATATTTATATATATATATATAATCAATGTGTTTGTAAGATCAGTATATATCTCATATAGGTTGTATATGTTTGGAAACTCGGTATATCTCATACAGATGTTATATTTATGTATATATATATATAGAATCAATGTGTTTGTAACATATCTCATACAGATGTTATATTTATACACAATTGGTGGAAGGGTACGAAGAAAAACAATATTAAATTTGTACTACTAACAAAGCAATAAATATAATCTTTAAAAAAAATATTATCCTTTAACTTGTAAAAAGGAATTGTTCCATTTTGTAACATTATGTGCATTGTTTGTTTTTCTCCAGCCTGGCCAATCTGTACAACTGGCGCTACAAGAAGCTCGGCTCTTTGCCCCACGTGCTGGAGCGACCAGAGTTCCGCATGGCCAACGCCGGCCTGTTGTACGAGTACCAGCTCATCGACGTCGGAGACTTCAATGGTGTGGGCGAGTCGGAGCCGACTCCGTACTACTACCAGGTGAGAGAGGCTGCGCCCCGATGCTTGGCCAGTCCAAGTTGTATGGATGGTTTTGTTTTTGTTTTTGTTTTGTGAAACAGTCCACCTGTGTTTTCTTTTATCAACTGTCCAGAAACAAAATGTTTATAAAACTATTTTTCCAAAAACCCACCAGCGTTTATTTGAATTTAATCAGCTGTTGATTAAAACTTCACTCAAAACTTACATTAATTTATATATATATATATATATACATATATATGCAAAGTTTTAAAACAACCGTTACTTTCCTAATTGTTTTACAAAGACTCGCTACATTTTTCTTCAATGTTGGGAAATATATGTTTGTTGCTCAATGATAAATAATTTCCGGTCACAGAGTGTATGATATAATATTATGGCATAGAATAAAGAATGCATTATAGCTTTTTCCCTGAATGGTAATGACAAAATTAGCTAATTAATTATCATAAGATTTTAAGCAAAGGTTTATAAAGCAATCCTTTTGATTCTTTCGATATTTTTTAAAAACTGGCTGCGCAGGTTATTAGTTTAAATATTTATCAGGAAAAAAAATTATTACCGCAATCACCTTTAGAGGCAGGCATATTCCAACTTGTATGAAAATTTTAAAAAAGGGGAATATTTAGTATTTTTTTTAATGTTTGGAGGGCTCTGGCTGAAAACCTACATTTGGGACTCGCGCCTGATTTACCGTGTTTGGTTTCCAATTGTACATTCCAGAACCTCGCCGAAGCTGAGTATGTGGTGGCCACCTTCATGTACATGCGAATGATTGGCTACCCTGCGGAGGACATCTCTATTCTAACAACGTACAACGGGCAGAAACATCTCATCCGTGACGTCATCAAACAGCGGTGCGGCGACAACCCTCTCATTGGCCAGCCTCATAAAGTATGCGAGTCTCGAGTTTTGACAATCAGAATGCGAGTCTCGAGTTTTGACAATCAGAATCTGACAGTGAACTGGCCAGCCTCATAAAGTATGCAGGTCTCGAGTTTTGACAATCAGAATCTGACAGTGGAAAACCCTCTCATTGGCCAGCCTCATAAAGTATGCGAGTCTCGAGTTTTGACAATCAGAATCTGACAGTGAAAAACCCTCTCATTGGCCAGCCTCATAAAGTATGCGGGTCTCGAGTTTTGACAATCAGAATCTGACAGTGGACTGGCCAGCCTGTATAGTTAAGAACCAATGGATCCTCTTGACAATGACAATTTACAAAGACAAAACTTGTTATGATACGTTGTACATTAATGGAGGATTAAGTAAACGGAAATAAGCCAAAGATTCTAAAACATTAAGTACAATGGTTATTTCTTTTAAGAGATGACTTTTCTTTTGAAATTAGTTAAGTCCCTGTCGTTAATAAATAAACTGGCAGGTTTGTAGATAAGAATAGCAGAATGATGCTCAAATCGTGTCTTCTTGTGCTCTGTTCAGGTTACCACGGTGGATCGGTACCAGGGACAGCAAAACAACTTCATACTTCTGTCTCTGGTCAGGACAAAGGCTGTCGGGCATCTCAGGTATACTTTACTTCCCAACATTACACTAGGGGTGGAAAAAAAAATTAAAATTAAAATACCTACAATAACAATTTTTTGTAGTAAAGTTAGGTAGAAACTCTACAAGTCTTAAAATTAAATTTCCCAAAATTTATTTTAACTACACTTGTTTTTTTTAATAATTGAAATCAGATAAGATCTGATATTTTTTTTTCAACTGGTCTTTTCACAGTTGTTGGGGTGCTGGGTAGTAAATGGACTTGATTAATCTTTTAAAGCTTTGTCGTTTTTACTTAGATAAGCATAAAACATCTTTTATTGGCTCTCCATTATTTCTTTAAAATCACAGACTTGATTAATCTTTTAAAGCTCAACCATTTTTACTTAGATAAGCATAAAACATCTTTTATTGGCCTTTGCTTTAAATATGTATATAATATGTATAAAAATACGCTCTCTCCTCAGGGATGTGAGGCGACTGATTGTGGCTATGTCAAGAGCAAGGTTGGGCCTCTACATCTTTGCACGCTCTTCGCTCTTCAGTAACTGTTTTGAGTTGACTCCGGCATTCAACATAGTAAGTGATTTGACTAGCACACAGTGCACGGGTCTCTACCCTTAAAGTGGTTTGCTGGCTATATATATAAAAAAAAAGACCCCCCCAAAAAAAAACAAACAAAAAAAAACAAAACAAAAAACAAACAAAAAAACAGTTTTAAAGATCAGGCTAATCTTTCATTTATCTTTTTTTTTTTTACCATTATTAGCGTCATTTTTCTCTGCCATTGTGTTTAATTTCTAGGCCCTATTCCTGTTGCTACTTTACAATAAATATATGTCACATTGTCAGTTCAATTATATTACTTCTTCACAATCACGTGCTTTAATTTGACTCCCAATTTCAACTGATTTCTTATTAAAGACAATTTTCTCTTTCTCTCCTCCTCTCCACTCTCCCACTCTCTCTCTCTCCCTCTCTCTCTCTCTCTCTCTCTCTCTCTCCCCCCTCCCTCTCTCTCCCTCTCTCTCTTTCTCTTCTCTCTCTCTCTCTCTCTCTCTCTCTCTCTCTCTCTCTCTCTCTCTCTCTCTCTCTCTCTCTCTCTCTCTCTCTTATTTATTTAAATATTTACACTGCTATTTCAGTAGCTTTTAAACATCTCCTTTTGTGTAGGCCTATGTGACTGCAAGTGTATAAATTTATGAATATACTAAATGCAGGCAAAAATGAATTCTAACTTCCTCCTTTGTTTTCCTTGTTTTGATGTATCTATCAGGCAAACCGTCTTCAAGCTCCGCCCAAGAGAGAGAGAAAATCAACATCAGCTGTTAAAAGAGAAGAGGCAGAAAATTGAATTGCTGTCTAATTTGTTCTTTCGAAGCAATTACCAGTCTTTATTAAGTGACATGACTGTGTGTATTCCTGCTGTAATTTTGTTTCAGGGAACTTTTTACACTGGTTAAGTAGCTAAACAAACAGGTTGTCGCTCGGCTGCCCTGAAAGTTTCTCCCGCACAATCTGGTTCCTTGTGTATGGAAGACGTGTATGTAAAGCTGTTTCAATGGTAGCTCAGACGACAGTCTCTTCCACTAGAGCTTGACATTATTTCTCAAGTGTTTTGTGTTGATTTAGTACCTGACATCACAGAGAGTGAAAGAAGTACACATGTACCACTGACTGTGTTTTGTGTTGATTTAGTACCTGACACCACTGAGAGTGAAAGAAGTACACATGTACCACTGACTGTGTTTTGTGTTGATTTAGTACCTGACATCACTGAGAGTGAAAGAAGTACACATGTACCACTGACTGTGTTTTGTGTTGATTTAGTACCTGACATCACTGAGAGTGAAAGAAGTACACATGTACCACTGACTGTGTTTTGTGTTGATTTAGTACCTGACATCACTGAGAGTGAAAGAAGTACACATGTACCACTGACTGTGTTTTGTGTTGATTTAGTACCTGACATCACTGAGAGTGAAAGAAGTACACATGTACCACTGACTGTGTTTTGTGTTGATTTAGTACCTGACATCACTGAGAGTGAAAGAAGTACACATGTACCACTGACTGTGTTTTGTGTTGATTTAGTACCTGACATCACTGAGAGTGAAAGAAGTACACATGTACCACTGACTGTGTTTTGTGTTGATTTAGTACCTGACATCACTGAGAGTGAAAGAAGTACACATGTACCACTGACTGTGTTTTGTGTTGATTTAGTACCTGACATCACTGAGAGTGAAAGAAGTACACATGTACCACTGACTGTGTTTTGTGTTGATTTAGTACCTGACATCACTGAGAGTGAAAGAAGTACACATGTACCACTGACTGTGTTTTGTGTTGATTTAGTACCTGACATCACTGAGAGTGAAAGAAGTACACATGTACCACTGACTGTGTTTTGTGTTGATTTAGTACCTGACATCACTGAGAGTGAAAGAAGTACACATGTACCACTGACTGTGTTTTGTGTTGATTTAGTACCTGACATCACTGAGAGTGAAAGAAGTACACATGTACCACTGACTGTGTTTTGTGTTGATTTAGTACCTGACATCACTGAGAGTGAAAGAAGTACACATGTACCACTGACTGTGTTTTGTGTTGATTTAGTACCTGACATCACTGAGAGTGAAAGAAGTACACATGTACCACTGACTGTGTTTTGTGTTGATTTAGTACCTGACATCACTGAGAGTGAAAGAAGTACACATGTACCACTGACTGTGTTTTGTGTTGATTTAGTACCTGACATCACTGAGAGTGAAAGAAGTACACATGTACCACTGACTGTGTTTTGTGTTGATTTAGTACCTGACATCACTGAGAGTGAAAGAAGTACACATGTACCACTGACTGTGTTTTGTGTTGATTTAGTACCTGACATCACTGAGAGTGAAAGAAGTACACATGTACCACTGACTGTGTTTTGTGTTGATTAACATCTCCTTTTGTGTAGGCCTATGTGACTGCAAGTGTATAAATTTATGAATATACTAAATGCAGGCAAAAATGAATTCTAACTTCCTCCTTTGTTTTCCTTGTTTTGATGTATCTATCAGGCAAACCGTCTTCAAGCTCCGCCCAAGAGAGAGAGAAAATCAACATCAGCTGTTAAAAGAGAAGAGGCAGAAAATTGAACTGTCTAATTTGTTCTTTCGAAGCAGTTACCAGTCTTTATTAAGTGACATGACTGTGTGTATTACTGCTGTAATTTTGTTTCAGGGAACTTTTTACACTGGTTAAGTAGCTAAACAAACAGGTTGTCGCTCGGCTGCCCTGAAAGTTTCTCCCGCACAATCTGGTTCCTTGTGTATGGAAGACGTGTATGTAAAGCTGTTTCAATGGCAGCTCAGACGCCAGTCTCTTCCACTAGAGCTTGACATTATTTCTAAAGTGCTTTGTGTTGATTCAGTACCTGACATCACAGAGAGTGAAAGAAGTACACATGTACCACTGACTGTGTTTTGTGTTGATTCAGTACCTGACATCACTGAGAGTGAAAGAAGTACACATGTACCGCTGACTGTGTTTTGTGTTGATTTAGTACCTGACATCACAGAGAGTGAAAGAAGTACCACTGACTGTGTTTTGTGTTGATTTAGTACCTGACATCACAGAGAGTGAAAGAAGTACCACTGACTGTGTTTTGTGTTGATTTAGTACCTGACATCACAGAGAGTGAAAGAAGTACCACTGACTGTGTTTTGTGTTGATTTAGTACCTGACATCACAGAGAGTGAAAGAAGTACCACTGACTGTGTTTTGTGTTGATTTAGTACCTGACATCACTGAGAGTGAAAGAAGTACACATGTACCCGGTACATGTGTACTTCTTTCACTCTCAGTGATGTCAGGTACTAAATCAACACAAAACACAGTCAGTGGTACTTCTTTCACTCTCAGTGATGTCAGGTACTAAATCAACACAAAACACAGTCAGTGGTACTTCTTTCACTCTCAGTGATGTCAGGTACTAAATCAACACAAAACACAGTCAGTGGTACATGTGTACTTCTTTCACTCTCAGTGATGTCAGGTACTAAATCAACACAAAACACAGTCAGTGGTACACACTGACTGTTTCTAAATACAACCTTTGTAACATTTTGCTCCAATAATATTCTGTATGAACATAACTGTATGTTAATTTCCCCGTTGTATTAGATGTAAATTTAAATTGTTGAATAAACTCATACAAAACTTCTTATTCTATCTGAGACTTATTGGATGTGCAAGTGAAATTTCCTCGTTGAATTTTTCATATATTTTGTGTGAAGATTATTTCCTCAAAATTGTTTTAGGCTGATATTGTTACAATAATAAAATAAAATGTGTCACAATTTTTTTTTATTGTTTGTGTAAATTCATTTGTTATGGATATCTTAAGATATCAAACATTATTACCTTCATATATATTTTAGCTGTAGACAGTAATATATGTTTTTATGTAATAGTAGTAATAATAATTATAATAATAAGGAAGTGGCTATTCCTCCGGTAGTCTTGGATTGGAATCTAGGCGTCTAGGCGTCTACTCCGTCTAGGGAGACCAAGGAAAAAAAATTGTGGCGTGCGAAAGCGTGAAGATGGCACTTTTGTTTTCCTGGGTTTTCCTGATCTAATTTTACTACCCCTTGCTGTTCTCGCTCTTTTTCTACTGCGCCTTACTAGCTTCTCCATCCCTAGATCTAAGTAATGGAGAGTAGATCTATTATAGTAGATCTATAGTCGTTTGTCGCAGAGAGAGAGAGAGAGAGGGGGGGGGCAGTTAGAAGAGAGAGATTTAAAGAGTAGAGGGAGAGAGAGAAGTTTAGGAATAATAGATAGAATGAAACCAGTGAGAGAAATAGAGAGCGTAATTGAGCGAGAAAAGACAGAGATAGGGAGAGAGAGAGAGGGGGAGGGGAGGGTCGGAACCGGAACAATAATAAGAATAAGAATAATAATAATAATAATAATAATAATAATAATAATAATAATAATAATAATAATAATAATATCACCACCACCACCAACACCAACAACAACAACAACAATTCAACTCGTGAGTATGATTTAATTGAACAAAAGGGTGTAAAGCAAGTTGCACGGACTTCAATCACAATAACAATGAACAAGATCAGGGGCGAATCGATCTGGTTGGGCGGCCAGGTTTTTTAATTGCGTCACCCATGAAATGCTTATTTACAATCATGGCAAAAAATCGGTACAATATTGAACACACTGAAACACAGAACTAAATATACCACATATAGACCACATGAATAAATTATGCCTTACGAATCTTGCTCCCATACAAGATTTAAAAAAACAAAACAAAACACGAGTTGTAAACCTTTTCATCTCTCCGATCCTTCTAGATCGAAGTTATCTAAAAACAAGTATATTCTAGTAAATAACAGTATTGTCAAACCATTATGCTTTATTGAAAACAGCATGTAATACTTAATACTAGATTTAGTTGGATTTAATCCAAACAAAGAACAATGTGATAGGAATAAACTATGTAAGTTTCAAAGTAAGCATTGCTAAACACACACACACAAACGACATGTAATTTTGTCATTTGGAATATATTTGAGGTGTGGCCAGTTTACTCAAATCAATAAATAACACAAGTTATGTGTCAATGACCCTTTCTTTTTTTCTTAATAACAAAAAATCAAACGTTCTCCTGATACATTGCTTTTTCTCGCGTTTATTCATATTTTAAACAAAAAACATACTTCGCCTTATCCTTTCTCTACAGTATAACCAGTGGTTGTTAAGTTGCAGGAGCGAATGGAGTAACAAGACAGCAATGGTTCAGTATTAGTTTACAATTATCATTCTTGAAGCAACGGCAACAACACGATGGAGACAATGGAAGTCTACGAGGTAGATGAGTGCTTGGGCAGCCAGTATGCACAGAATGGCCAATGTTTGTACAAATATGGACATTAAATACATGTAGTACACAACGTTCAATAATGCAAATTCTGGATATCTTTTAAGTCATAGGGTAAAATGAATACAATCAATCTGTACCACCACCCCTACCCCACCCTTGTTTTAACACACGGTTAGAAATCCTTAGCAAGGCTCAGAGCAAAAGGTGCAGAATACACACGGAAAGAAAACAAAAACTTTCTCCTTCCAATTCAACCTAAACCTTCAACTTCAATTCCATTGGAACCTTCAAGTCAGGATGTTAAAACCTGTACAGGTCCACTGTTTTGTTTGAAATAGTTCCTTATTTTTGGTCTTGTTTGGCCTTGAAACAAAAGGTTTTAAAAAAAAAAGGATGAGCGATTTGAGTTGACACTTTTCTGGTAGAGAATTCCATGGTTAAAACAATCGTTGAATTAATGGCGAGTACAGAAATAATGCAACTGTAGGCTAAAAGTAAACAAAGAAATCAGGGCGAAATATGGGATTGTATGATGGACAGGTTTTGGCAGTTTTATGCCTGGTTTGTTGACTGATTGCTTGATTCGCTAAATAACAAATTAATATCAACAAAAAATGAGTAGAAGACAGAAAGGCGGGCCATATCCGAGATTTTTCCTTCTTTATGTACCTATAACTGATATTGAACAAGGTTTAAAAACAACAACTATCGCCAACCTTTTCCTAATCTGTTCAGTTATGGACCCATAATTATAGGTTTTCATCAATAATGACATGCACTCATTTAATCAACCGTCTATCGATTTCTTGGATATCCCCCCAAATCTTTCTTTTCGATTTTGAATGGTTTTAATTAACACTAAAACAGCAGAACAATAGTTTCCCCCTTGCCTATTACATCACGACAAAGTCGAATTAAATACAAACCTTTTGCTGAAAAAATAAATTATCCAGTCCCAACAGAGAAACCCTGCTCACGTGTGACTATCAATGTCAACTACGTGAGGCTATTTCGGAATGAACTGAACGCAGTATACAATATACATAATCAACCATAATAATAATAATAATAATAATAATAATAATAATAATAATAATAATAATAATAATAATAATAATAATAATAATA
>RQTK01000462.1:336263-356263 GCA_003991915.1 Elysia chlorotica
TATCTATCTATCTATCTATCTATCTATCTATCTATCTATCTATCTATCTATCTATCTATCTATCTATCTATCTATCTATGTATGTATCTATCTATCTATCTAGCTATCTATCTATCCATCCATCCATCCATCTATCTATCTATCTATCTATCTATCTATCTATCTATCTATCTATCTACCTACCTACCTACCTACCTACCTATCTATCTATCTATCTATCTATCTATTTCTATCTATCTATCTATCTATCTATCTATCTATCTATCTATCTATCTATCTGTCTGTCTGCCTGTCTGTCTGTTTGTCTGTCTGTCTGTATGTACGTCTATTATCTGTCTTTTCTCTAATTCCTGTACAAAACGCGCTGCCTTTACTGCATACTCGAATGACGTGAGGAGTAACTTTTGTCGGGCGGTACGGCTTTACAAAGAAAGAACATTCGAGAATTACGTAAAGATGACGACTACATTTATCCATTTTATCCGTTTTTCATTATTATACCATTATATAAACAGGGAAACGATATAAAGATAGTGCCCGTATGTACATTTCTAAAAAGTAAGATCGGTTTCCCAAGTTCTTCATCTGGCGAACTTTGCGACACCGCACTGCCACTGTCTGTGTCTATAGAGGTTGGCCCACTTACGGTTCGATTCAGATCTCCATCGTGAAAGGGAGCGAATCACCGATGAAAGACGGCGACTCTATTCAGGCACTTGGACGTTTCTATTCACCGACTTCGATGAGCTTTGTCTCCTAAATGGATGGTCGGGCGACCTATTGACCACTATCTCCGGGCGAGACTAAAAATAAAAATAAAGTGGAGTAGCTCCTATTCACCAGAATCTGCCGATATTTTAGTCAGCAGGAGCTCAGGGCTACAGAGCATCAAGAGGCCAGTGCTTCAAACCTTACCTAGCCGCCCATTTCTTCACATAGTTTAAAAACTAGCCGCCCATTTCTTCACATAGTTTAAAAACTAGGGGTCTAAAAATGTAACCTAGCCGCCCATTTCTTCACATAGTTTAAAAACTAGGGGTCTAAAAATGTAACATAGCCGCCCATTTCTTCACATAGTTTAAAAACTAGGGGTCTAAAAATGTAACCTAGCCGCTCATTTCTTCACATAGTTTAAAAACTAGTGATCTAAAAATGTAACCTAGCCGCTCATTTCTTCACATAGTTTAAAAACTAGGGGTCTAAAAATGTAACATAGCCGCTCATTTCTTCACATAGTTTAAAAACTAGGGGTCTAAAAATGTAACCTAGCCGCCCATTTCTTCACATAGTTTAAAAACTAGGGGTCTAAAAATGTAACCTAGCCGCCCATTTCTTCACATAGTTTAAAAACTAGGGTCTAAAAATGTAACCTAGCCGCCCATTTCTTCACATAGTTTAAAAACTAGGGGTCTAAAAATGTAACCTAGCCGCCCATTTCTTCACATAGTTTAAAAACTAGGGGTCTAAAAATGTAACCTAGCCGCTCATTTCTTCACATAGTTTAAAAACTAGGGGTCTAAAAATGTAACCTAGCCGCCCATTTCTTCACATAGTTTAAAAACTAGGGGTCTAAAAATGTAACCTAGCCGCTCATTTCTTCACATAGTTTAAAAACTAGGGGTCTAAAAATGTAACCTAGCCGCTCATTTCTTCACATAGTTTAAAAACTAGGGTCTAGAAATGTAACCTAGCCGCTCATTTCTTCACATAGTTTAAAAACTAGTGATCTAAAAATGTAACCTAGCCGCTCATTTCTTCACATAGTTTAAAAACTAGGGTCTAGAAATGTTACCTAGCCGCTCATTTCTTCACATAGTTTAAAAACTAGGGGTCTAAAAATGTAACCTAGCCGCTCATTTCTTCATATAGTTTAAAAACTAGGGGTCTAAAAGAGTAACATAGCCGCTCATTTCTTTATATAGTTTAAAAACTAGGGGTCTAAAAATGTAACATAGCCGCTCATTTCTTTATATAGTTTAAAAACTAGGGGTCTAAAAGAGTAACCTAGCCGCTGGTTTTTGTCACATGGAAATTGAATTGGACGAAGCCCCCCCCCCCCCACACACACACTGAGTTACAGTGGCCGACGGATAGAAAGCTGTTGGAGAAACTAACGTGTCCTTCTACGTTGCGCTGGGATAGAGTAACAACCTTCCCTACACGGCCTTATCAATAAATGTGGAAATCACGCGCGGCAACTACTAGGCTATTGCGAGGTTTGTTTGTTACCACTAACTGCAGCAGCACAACATAATTGTCTGCATGTGTGTAAAACAGCGACTGCTAATTCCACTCTTGTCCATTGACGTGCCGACAAACGAAGCTTTTAGAGGCATTGCTGGGTTGGGTACGCTATCACTCCATTCCTGTTCCTTACAGACATCAGCTGCAGCGCGTTAGCACATGCTCAACAATTAACACATCGCAAAGTAACATCACTGAGCTGATATACCTGTGCACAATCACCTGTCTTCCTGTTCTTCGTTGCGTAGCTGTAAGAAATCATTAGACCTTCTATACAAACCGTGACGGTTGGAGCCAGACGCCGGATTGTGCTGTCGTTTAAGAATGTTAGTGAAATAGCTTTGTGGAATGAAAGAGGGAAGTATCAGAGAGATACAAAGAAGGAGGAAACCAAAGACCGAATTAACAGAAAAAGACAGACGGACTAGGTTATGGTTCACATGGTAAACTAATATGAGAGATGAAATGCAATTATGTTGATAATACCGTTATTTGTAGAACTAGTAATTTTGGGCTTGTTATAAATCAAGATTTTAACATGAAGTACTAGATTGTTATATGAAATAAAGAATATCAAGTGACTGTAGAAAGCCCAGATCTAGACGGGATATTTTAAAGAAGCCCAGGACTACAAATGAACATGTTTGCTTCAGTGCTTCAAATCTGGATCGATATGATGTTTCCTTATTTGTAAGGATTGATTAAAAAAAACAACCAGTTTTCTGCGTGGCAATGGATACGTTTTGAACATGCACAAAAACCACAGAGACAATGCTCACAGTGTGTTAAGGTTTAGCATGAAACGACGGACTACCTTTTGCAGGTACAATGGATATCTTTTTGCTTTTGGGGTTTTGTCACTTAGAATTATTATACCTTTGGGTTTACTGATAAACCTGATACATCGTGCACCATCTTTTGACTACGCATGGTACCATTGCCCTAAAACCCAGGTTTTAAAAAACTTTCGGTTTGACATCCTTTCCTAGTAAGCGAAACGTTCCCTCCCATTTTTCCTACTGGTTCCTACAGCAAGAAGATACACAATCTTACATTTCACTCTAATGTGTAACTAAAAGACATTTCATTGTAAACTGTATTTTAAGGAGACTACAAAGCAGCGCCCCAGCCTATATATAATTTATAAGGCTACCATCAGAGATTCAAACGTAGACCTTATTGTCTACAAATCCAGTTGTCAGATACTTGTTCTATTTGGCGCTGATTGCCAGGGTTTCTTCAAAGTCCAAAAGTTACAGAAACCTTGCAGACGTTAGTTTTTTTAACAGTGAAAAATGCAAATCAAAAGTTGTTTTTTTTTACAAATCTTAATTAACCTTTTTTCAGGCCTAAGTTGCAATCAGACTGTAACCCGAGTAACTTCCGGTTCGCCAGTTACTTGAATTCAATACCAGTTTTAAACAATTCAAACATGCTGAAAAGTTTTTGCGGAAAGTCCCGCCATCTGTCAACAGTCCACTCAGCTCAACTCTTCGCGATTCGTCACCCGAGGGCAAAGAAGTTCAAACTCCTGACATTAAAATGGAATGACTGTACTAGTACTCGCATTGTTGATCTAGGTCAAACAAATGTTACGATTACGATTTGGGTCGATAAATCTGATAAAAGATATCTGGAAAACTAGAGAACTCGAGGAAAATTCAAAGGCAGACGAGATTGCCAGCTATTCCGCATCTAATTCTAGGATCAACGCATAGGCTTTGAGGCGTCTCTAAGAACAACATCCTGTAGCCATTATCCGTGTTCTCACCTTTTCTCGCCGCGCGCGCGTGTTTGTTTACAGTGCTGAGTGGCAGGAGAGCGCTACAGCGTGTTCCCTGCCTTTGTCACTTCCTCGCCTTCCCTCTCAGACGCACAAGCTTTTCAGATTATCAACAAGAAAAAAGAAGCTATTAACCATAGTTTTTGCTTTTTTGACTATTTCTTCGGGCTAAAATACTCATTCCTGTTTAGAATCTGCCCATTGAGTTCATTTCCATCTGACTCTACAAAAATAATCTTTCTTTGTTCCAAACTTTACATCTAGATTCCGGGATTGGACATTATACATAGAAGACTGATAATCTGAAAAATGAATCGGAATAATTATTAATTATCTACTTCATGTATTGGTGTACACCATATTAGCACGTTAACCTACTTTTCAGCCTGCAAAGGTGGCCGGCTGGGACAGAAGACATGGTAGTCCCCCTCTTTCTCTGAATGGCAGACCTAACATTTGGAATCCATCCAATATAATAAATAAAGCAACAAAAAAAAAACAAATCCGAAACCCAGCACACAATCAAAATCGTTGTGTCTGCCTCCACAAAGATACATGACTGGGTCACATTGAACAACTAAATACAGCATTGGGTCACAGTGAACAACTGAATACAGCATTGGGTCACATTGAACAACTGAAATACAGCATTGTTTCGCGGTGAACAACTCAATGCAGCATTGGGTCACATTAAACAACTAAATACAGCATTTGGTCACAGTGAGGAACTAAATACAGCATTGAGTCACAGTGAACAACTGAATACAGCATTGGATCACAATGAACAACTGAATACAGCATTGAGTCAGTGAACAGCTGAATACAGCATTGGGTCACATTGAACAACTGAAAACAGCATTGGGTCACAGTGAACAACTGAATACAGCATTGGGTCACAGTGAACAACTGAATACAGCATTGGGTCACAGTGAACAACTGAATACAGCATTGGGTCACAGTGAACAACTGAATACAGCATTGGGTCACAGTGAACAACTGAATACAGCATTGGGTCAGTGAACAACTGAATACAGCATTGGGTCACAGTGAACAACTGAATACAACATTGGGTCAGTGAACAACTGGATACAGCATTGGGTCACAGTGAACAACTGAATACAGACAGCATTGGGTCACAGTGAACAGATGAATACAACATTGGATCACAGTGAACAACTGGATACAGCATTGGGTCACAGTGAACAACTGGAAACAGCATTGGGTCACAGTGAACAGATGAATATGGTAATAAGTACAGAAACCGCTCTAGTTAATAATAGCTGCGTAAGAAACCGCTCAAGTTAATACTGACTATGTAAGAAACCATTTCACTGACCTTATGCTTATCTTGTTTTCTGTGGGTATGTGTGTGTGTATGTATGTGCATCTTTCTCTAGCTGTCTTCTTTCTTCTTCTCATTCTTTCGTCTTTTTTCTTCTTTATGTCTCTGCTATGTTTTGTAGTTTTACTTGCTATAACTGTGTTACCTGTATTGTTACACAATGTTTATTATACACGTATAGCTTACGTCTGTGAAGGATAAGAAGCCCGACAAACAAACTTCAAATTAATTAGTAAATCAACCAACTAATCAACCACTCTTTCCCTGGATGACTCTTTCTTTCTCTTTATATCACTCTATCTTTCTTGATATCTATGCTACTCACCTTTTTTCTCTCTTTCTCTACATCTATTTTTATTACTCTCTCTCCCCCCCCCCTTTCCCCTTCTCTCTCTGTCTCTCTTTCTGTCTGTCTCTCTCTCTGTCTCTCTCTCTGCCTGTCTCTCTCTCTCTCTATCTCTCTCTGTCTCTGTCTCTCTGTCTCTGTCTCTGATGGGCCTGCGGTGTATGATCATCGCACCCCAGCTCCCCAGACAGGCAATAAAACAGACAGGGCACTTAACAGGCCGCGCTGAGACAGACCTGCAGTCGGCAGAGTTGAAGTAGGGGGCGATAATCGCTGGCGCGCAGCGGGCCAGTCTGCTTGCTAATCTGCCAAGGGGGGACGCCGGCCTACGCCCGCCTCGTAATGGGCGGGATTTGGGCGGCAGGGGCGTCAGGTTTATTGGGGAAATGACAGTCGTAGCACCGTAACTCATTGGACTTCATCATGCCTTGTTGCCTTGTTGTAGGATTGTCACAAGAGATGGGATAAATACAGAATACAGAGAAATATAAGGGATGGAAGGAGCGGGAATATGAGGGCGAGAGAGAGAGAGAAAGAGAGAGAGAGGGAGAGAGAGAGAGAGAAAGAGAGAGAGAGAGAAAGAGAAAAAAGAGAGAGAGAACGAGTGAGAGAAAGTACGGGAGGAAGAAGATGTGAAGCAAAAAAATAACAGGAGAGGAAAGGCGAGGACGAAAGCAAAGAGAAAAAGAAAGGAGAGAGAAAGTTTGGATAAAGAAAAGAAAGAATGAAAGAGAGAAGAGATAAGAAGACGAAAGGAGAAAATCAAGGAAAAAACTTGCTACTGCCTTTTCTTTTAAACTGGGGACCCTATATCAGGGTATCAAGAAGATTAAAATAATTGCTCTTTCCCCTCCCTACAACAAGGTGGGTGGCAACTTCGTATTTTATTTTTAAACTACTTGCACGGGGTAGGATCAGGACTACAAGAGGTTGTAAAAAACCAACAACATTATGGCAAAAATGTTTAAAGACGATGTTGACAGTACATAGGGCGGGACCCTAAACATCCTCCAACCCTCTTCTCGTAAATGTAAAGAGGTTCTAAAATAAGAAAAAAGCAGCATAGACAGAGCGACGCCAGGCTACACGAGAATTTAATCTGTGGTAATGAATGATGCCTGTACCGAGATCGCTAGTGTGAAGTTCCTTAAAGGCGCCGCAGATAGTGCTAGTTGTATCTCGTTCTACATAAATAGCCGTGATGGGGAGAGATCGTGCGACCAGCCTAAGAGCAGCTCACTCACAAAGCAGCGTCTCCTGATCTGGGAGTCTCCAAAAATAACAACGCCTTTATTAATGTTCTGAGATACTAAAGTTCATTAGTTATTATTCAAAACCCCCACAAAAAGCAAAAAAAGAAAACAAAAACACACAGACAAAAAACAACAACGAAACAACCCAACCTAAAGTTGTAGACACAATTGTTTGCATCTCCTTAGTTTTGTTGAAAAGATCAAATGATAAGTACAACGCGCAATTATGTTATTACTGTTTCAACTATCTCAGACAATATAGTTATGATGCCGAGATTGAAAAAATATATAAAGGGGGGAAAAGAGGGGAGGGAAGGGGTGCACACACAATGTACTATGAAACGGCCCACAGATAACTCGCTTTGGCATTAATGGTTCTGATGACAACATGAACATGCCAACTACTCCTCAGTTCGTCTTGGAGAAAATTCACGCAAAATGCAGATAGTTATTATAAAAAAAATTGTTGCATTTGGATGACAATTAATTTAAAAAGAAGAGCATAATTGTACGAACAAGAAGAATATCATAAGAAAGATGATACAAATAAAAGAAAGGTTTTTAAAATACAACATACATAAAACTAAAAGGAACATAGGGAGCAGAAGTGCAAACAAGAGTGAAAATCGGACAAAAAAAGCACAATAAAAAAGGATCAGAAACATTGTTAACGATGAAAGATGTACATTCCCCCAGAAATATGACAGGAGAGTTTGGTGTACATTCACCCAGAAATATGACAGGAGAATTTGGTGTACATTCCCCCAGAAATATGACAGGAGAATTCGGTGTACATTCCCCCAGAAATATGACAGGAGAGATTGGTGTACATTCCCCCAGAAATATGACAGGTGATTTCGGTGTACATTCCCCTAGAAATATGACAGGAGATTTCGGTGTACATTCCCCCAGAAATATGGACAGGAGAGTTTGGTGTACATTCCCCCAGAAATATGACAGGAGAGTTTGATGTACATTCCCCCAGAAATATGACAGGAGAATTCGGTGTACATTCCCCCAGAAATATGACAGGAGAATTCGGTGTACATTCCCCCAGAAATATGACAGGAGAATTCGGTGTACATTCCCCCAGAAATATGACAGGAGAATTCGGTGTACATTCCCCCAGAAATATGACAGGAGAATTCGGTGTACATTCCCCCAGAAATATGACAGGAGAATTTGGTGTACATTCCCCCAGAAATATGACAGGAGAGTCAACATCCTACTCTAATGCTATTTTTGTGATTTTTTTATGGCCTCTTTAGTTGTTTCGAGAGGAGGGAAAAAGAGTACTCAATGAATAAATAAACTTTATATGAATTAATCAATCAACCCCTTTTGAACCCTATCTTTCTTTCTCTTTATCTCATTCTATCTTTCTTTCTAGAAATGTCTCTTTTTCTGTCTATCCCTATCTTTACTCCCCTGCTTGTCTTTCTGCCCCTATCTCTCTCTCTCTCTCTCTCTCTCTCTCTCTCTCTCTCTCTGCCTCTGTTTTTTAACATCAATCGCCATCCTACCCAGAGATATCGTGGCAGGGTTCCTTGTGCATGGCAGCAAGAGGGGGTGAGGACACGTGACGGTTGGTTGTGCTCATCTTGGTAAAACAAATATGTCTGCGGACAAATATCTGCACACTTCTTTCTTATTTCGGCGACTTTTACACCAAGCGACATCTAAGAGATTTCTATGGCATTTTCTGCTTGAATTTCTATCATTAGGCGGTAAGCTGCTTTACTAATTAAGGCGACATGAATGAGCAGAACGTGTTGCCCTTTTAAAACTCATCTTCAAAGTTTTCTATAAAACGATAAGATTTGTAGTCAACGTGTACAATCTGGGATATGGTTTTGGTTTTTCCATGCCTTTGTTGTACTTTCCTTTATTGCCTATATTGTATCGAATTTTATTTCAAGTAACTTGAGGTATGAAAATAACTTCTTTGTTAACTAAAATAAATGTTGAACAATACAACCATTTTGCGGCTGTGAAATATAAAAACTTGAAACCTCGTTTTAGTGTTTCAGACCTTCAAAATCTTTAGGAACGATACACTGCGAACAAGTTTCCATCCTTCTACAGCAACAAACACGTCATGTATTTCTTCCCCCCCCCCCCCCCCCGTAAACCCCTCACCTGTCGGTAGAACAACACGACCGCCTTTAGCCAACTGCAGTCACTTAGCAGCGTGTAGACACTCATGCACCGAGAGTTTTGCTTTTAAACCGAGTCAGGACATTAGGTGTATGCACTCACTTAATAAATGACACCTTGTACATCGGTAAAATATCTCTTTGAAATGAGGTTGATTATGAATTACCTGTCATAAAACAAGATTTAAATCTGACCAGACCGCCAATTTATGTAACAATCGTATCTCAAATAATTTGCATAAAGATCGATTTAATATCAACCATTATCAATGAAATCGACATTTTCTAAAAATACCGCGGCACAGAATCAAACTTCAGGACACGTTACTCTAAACATGCGCTTTCAACGGAAAAGCTCGAAAACTAAATACCACCGTACTTCTCTTTTTTATGTCTTGGTGGAGAGAAATAATAATGGGTTCTTCCCATAGATACCAAAAATTATGTCTGTCTGCCTGTCTGTCTCCCTTTCCCTTTCTCTCTCTCTCTCTCTCTCTCTCTCTCTCTCTCTCTCTCTCGCTCTCTCTCTCTTTCTCTCTCTTAATTTATTTGTCTGTTTCTCTTTCTTTTTGTTTATCTGTCTGTCTGTCTGTCTCCCTTTCCTTTTCTCTCTCTCTCTCCCTCTCCCTATCTCTCTCTCTCTCTCTCTCTCTCTCTTTCTCTCTCTTAATTTCTTTGTCTGTTTCTCTTTCTTTTTGTTTATCTGTCTGTCTGTATGTATGTCTATCATCTCTCTCTCTCTCTCTCTCTCCCTCTCCCTATCTCTCTCTCTCTCTCTCTCTCTCTCTCTCTTTCTCTCTCTTAATTTCTTTGTCTGTTTCTCTTTCTTTTTGTTTATCTGTCTGTCTGTATGTATGTCTATCCGCGTCCAATGATTTCGTCCCCTACTGCATTGCTCAGTAGCTTCTTGTATGTTATCTCAGACAGCAGGATAGAGCCCCGTCTGCTAACCGTCTGTGCTAGCTGCCTGCGGTCAGTGGAGGCAGTTTACAAAATGGCGGTCCGTAAAATATGGTGGATGCATTTGCTGGACACTGTAGCACTAGTGGGGAAGGTGCTTGTGTTTCGTGGAGAGAGAAAGATTCATGGGTTTTCCCCATTCATGCGCAGAATTTCACCATATTTTCGTTGATTAAAAAAGCGATAAAGAGCTCTTTCAGTCATATTTTAAAATGAGCTCAGAAACATTATCTACCACTTTGGTGTTTGGGCTTACAGAAACAAGAAACGTACTGCAAAGTTTGGCTGCTGTTTTGTTGTGCGGGCTTTTAAGAGAAGAATGTTGAAGCTGTCCCTCTAGCTGTCGCGAGCTGATTGCATCGGTCATGACGGAAGCATTCGGGTATTCTAATTTTGGAAATAAGGAGACCACTGTTAGCAGAGAGCGGTAGTAAATGCGGGAATGTTTACTGCTGCTCACTGCTCAACACGGCGCGAACGGCATCTGTGTATATTATTATTACTAGGATTTAAAAGGCTTCAGCTACTGCTTTATAGTATACTGTATATTATTACTAGGATTTAAAACGCTTCAGCTACTGCTTTATAGTATACTGTATATTATTACTAGGATTTAAAACAGTTCAGCTACTGCTTTATAGTATACTGTATATTATTACTAGGATTTAAAACAGTTCAGCTACTGCTTTATAGTATACTGTATATTATTACTAGGATTTAAAACGGTGCAGCTACTGCTTTATAGTATACTGTATATTATTACTAGGATTTAAAACAGTTCAGCTACTGCTTTATAGTATACTGTATATTATTACTAGGATTTAAAACGTTCAGCTACTGCTTTATAGTATACTGTATATTATTACTAGGATTTAAAACGTGCAGCTACTGCTTTATAGTATACTGTATATTATTACTAGGATTGAAAACGGTGCAGCTACTGCTTTATAGTATACTGTATATTATTACTAGGATTTAAAACGGTTCAGCTACTGCTTTATAGTATACTGTATATTATTACTAGGATTTAAAACAGTTCAGCTACTGCTTTATAGTATACTGTATATTATTACTAGGATTGAAAACGGTGCAGCTACTGCTTTATAGTATACTGTATATTATTACTAGGATTTAAAACGCTTCAGCTACTGCTTTATAGTATACTGTATATTATTACTAGGATTTAAAACAGTTCAGCTACTGCTTTATAGTATACTGTATATTATTACTAGGATTTAAAACGGTGCAGCTACTGCTTTATAGTATACTGTATATTATTACTAGGATTTAAAACAGTTCAGCTACTGCTTTATAGTATACTGTATATTATTACTAGGATTTAAAACGTTCAGCTACTGCTTTATAGTATACTGTATATTATTACTAGGATTTAAAACGGTGCAGCTACTGCTTTATAGTATACTGTATATTATTACTAGGATTTAAAACAGTTCAGCTACTGCTTTATAGTATACTGTATATTATTACTAGGATTTAAAACGGTGCAGCTACTGCTTTATAGTATACTGTATATTATTACTAGGATTGAAAACGGTGCAGCTACTGCTTTATAGTATACTGTATATTATAACTAGGATTTAAAACGCTTCAGCTACTGCGCATCTCCTGCTCAGTTTAACTGCCTTTGGTGCGAACGACAACTAGAGGTGGGGTTAGAGCATTGGTTTCCGAAGCAGAAGGTCTGGGTTCAAGCCGCAGTATTTCGGTACTGGTTGGATCGATGTGACTATGACGAGTTCTGTGACGGGCCGAGTTCCCAGCAACCCTTCCTGGTCTCGCGCGGTCTCGCGAGAAGACACAAAAGGCGTCACATTAGGAGAGAGAGACACACACAAATGGCTTCTTTTGCTCCAAATCAAAGACTTTCAACATGCGGTAAAGGGCCTCACCTGGGATTGCTCCAAATCAAAGACTTTAGACATGCGGTAAAGGGCCTCACCTGGGATTGCTCCAAATCAAAGACTTTCAACATGCGGTAAAGGGCCTCACCTGGGATTGCTCCAAATCAAAGACTTTCAACATGCGGTAAAGGGCCTCACCTGGGATTGCTCCAAATCAAAGACTTTCAACATGCGGTAAAGGGCCTCACCTGGGATTGCTCCAAATCAAAGACTTTAGACATGCGGTAAAGGGCCTCACCTGGGATTGCTCCATGTCAAAGACTTTAGACATGCGGTAAAGGGCCTCACCTGTTCCTCCACCCGCTCCACCGCTCCCGTCACCTTGCCCTCTCGCTCCGCCTCTTGCGCGAGATATAGGTCAAGGACGGGGATACCACGTGATTTGACATCAGCCTCGGTCAGCGAATTTATCATCAGCATCACCCACACCGGCCTCTTCCGTCTCCAGTTGCCTAAACAAAAAAATAAATTTTTGTTTAAATGTCATGATTGCAATACTTTCAAGGGAAATTTTTACACAAAATGAGAAAATACAACAACCCCCCCCCCCCCCAGAAAAAAACGGAACTTTTCTCCAAAAATAAAATCAAAACAAACAAAAGAAAAACAAAACGAAAAACATGTCTCGCTACTTTGAAGTCTTTGGTAGCATTAGATCAATTTACAGAGCTTTGCAATGTTATTGTGTACGCTGGAAATCCTTTTTGTTTGTTTGAATGTACCCGATGCCATTCTAAAAACGTGTACTGTGGAATACGGTGCATATGTACTTCGAGCTGGAGACTTTGTGTTGGTTTAAAATTTGAAAACATAAAAATCAATGTGATTCTTTTCCTAATCGATGATTGGTTTGCCATGCTAAGTTGGCTTCACAATTGTTGCATTTGGTCTGTGTCATGTTGGGCGTGGTGGTACATGACGGGGTCATTCGTCTAATCCGCCGAAGGATACGGTTCGATTAGCTCTTCGGGCGGCGCGGTTCTTTCCCTTCTGGTTTGGTAGGTGTCAGTACGATGGGATCAATCAAGTCTGGGGTCTGTGTATGACTTCAGGAAACTGAAAACTATGATCAAGTCTGGTGTCTGTGTATGACTTCAGGAAACTGAAAACTATGAACAAATCTGGTGGCCGTATATGACTTCAGGAAACTGAAAACTATGAACAAATATGGTGACGTATATGACTTCAGGAAACTGAAAACTATGAACAAATCTGGAGGTCTGTATATGACTTCAGGAAACTGAAAACTATGAGCAAGTTTGGTGGCCGTATATGACTTCAGGAAACTGAAAACTATGATCAAGTTTGGTGGGCGTGTATGACTTCAGGAAACTGAAAACTATGATCAAGTTTGGTGGCCGTGTATGACTTCAGGAAACTGAAAACTATGATCAAGTCTGGTGGCCGTGTATGACTTCAGGAAACTGAAAACTATGATCAAGTCTGGGGTCTGTGTATGACTTCAGGAAACTGAAAACTATGAGCAAGTCTGGTGTCCGTGTATGACTTCAGGAAACTGAAAACTATGATCAAGTCTGGTGGCCGTGTATGACTTCAGGAAACTGAAAACTATGATCAAGTCTGGTGGTCGTGTATGACTTCAGGAAACTGAAAACTATGATCAAGTCTGGTGGCCGTGTGTGACTTCAGGAAACTGAAAACTATGAGCAAGTCTGGTGGCCGTGTGTGACTTCAGGAAACTGAAAACTATGATCAAGTTTGGTGGGCGTGTATGACTTCAGGAAACTGAAAACTATGAGCAAGTCTGACTGAAATTTAGTGAAAACTATGATCAAGTCTGGGGTCTGTGTATGACTTCAGGAAACTGAAAACTATGAGCAAGTCTGGTGGCCGTGTATGACTTCAGGAAACTGAAAACTATGAGCAAGTTTGGTGGCCGTATATGACTTCAGGACTGAAATTTAGTGAAAACTATGAGCAAGTTTGGTGGCCGTATATGACTTCAGGACTGAAATTTAGTGAAAACTATGAGCAAGTTTGGTGGCCGTATATGACTTCAGGACTGAAATTTAGTGAAAACTATGAGCAAGTCTGGTAGGCGTGTATGACTTCAGGACTGAAATTTAGTGAAAGCTATGAGCGTGCCCTGCTCTGTTCCAGCCCAGAGTGTGGCAGACTCAAGTGGGAGGATTTGGTGTATGTGTGTCAGGATTATTACGGCGGTTGTTCACTTCTTTAAACCTTCGAAAATAGATGTATGAAGATTGGTCAACCTCATTAGTTTTACCAAAGAAATAGAGTGAGCACGAGTCCCGCCATCCACGTATCATCTGCACCGTGAGCTCTTTTTGGTCTCTGTGATAGCACCAAAATTAGGTTTTTGAACTGTGGAATCATTGGTTTTCTGTGGAAATTCTGCAAAAGTTAAGCTAGGATTTCTCCAGAATTAGCTGTTCCTGAGAGAAAGTGTAGCCCACCCACCTGCTATGGCGTTGAATAGGTAGTCGGCGAAAAGGCCTTTCTTCTTCTGCTCCTCGCTCATCCAGTGGGACATCCTGGCGCGTACGTAGTCCACGTGCCTCTCCAGACGCCGGTAAAGATCCGCCGGCAGAACGTCAGACAGCGTCTGGCCTGGGTTGGGAATAAAACACACAGTGTTCGAACCACAGCACGGGCAAATCAGTTTTGGATAGACGCTTTGTTCAGGAGACACAAAGGTTACCCGAGTGCTGGGTAGGGCTAGAGAAAGGCCAGAGGATCTACGAATAGGACAAGTATTATAGTAAATAAAACGGGCACAATAAAATTGAAACAGTATTTTCAAACCAATCGGTCTCTAACTTTGGTTATTTAGTAATGAAATACATGTGATCTCATTTCACACTTCAAGGAGATAATGCAAAGTACAAAAAATAATTTTCTAATGGTCTTGAAAAATAGTTTGCAACAAGACATCAGTATTCAGCAAAGTACAAAAAAATAATTTCCCAATGATCTTAAAATATAGTTTACAACATTACACCAGTATTCAGAACCAATTAGAGCATCCGTAACGCAGGGAAGAGAAACAGCGATTCCTTTTCTGACAGCCAAACTTTGTTATAAATGTAATGCTTAAATAGTAAGATACTAATGAATTTTCATTTCTTTTGTTCTAAACCGATTGCGTGGCATAAACACAGACGGACATTTGTTTCTTGTGCTTGTGGAGAGATTTTATAATCTCTTTGTTTAATTTATGTCATTGGTTTTCTGAAGAACCTTACACGCATACGATATCGCAGCCGAGATTCGACCCTTCAGCCATGTAATAGGCAGCCCGGAATACTGCCAATTGGCCTATATGGTGCCCTAGGGCTTTTGTACCTTTCAATAAAATCCCAAGTTTTACTAGAGTAACTAGAGTAAAATCCCAAGTTTTATAGAGTAACATGAAATAACCTGTGTAACTTTCAATAAAATCCCAAGTTTTACTAGAGTAACATGAAATAACCTTTGTAACTTTCAATAAAATCCCAAGTTTTACTAGAGTAACATGAAAAACCTTGTAACTTTCAATAAAATCCCAAGTTTTACTAGAGTAACATGAAATAACCTTGTAACTTTCAATAAAATCCCAAGTTTTACTAGAGTAACATGAAAAACCTTTGTAACTTTCAATAAAATCCCAAGTTTTACTAGAGTAACATGAAAGAACCTTTGTAACTTTCAATAAAATCCCAAGTTTTACTAGAGTAACATGAAAGAACCGTTGTAACTTTCAATAAAATCCCAAGTTTTACTAGAGTAACATGAAAGAACCTTTGTAACTTTCAATAAAATCCCAAGTTTTACTAGAGTAACATGAAATAACCTTTGTAACTTTCAATAAAATCCCAAGTTTTACTAGAGTAACATGAAAGAACCTTTGTAACTTTCAATAAAATCCCAAGTTTTACTAGAGTAACATGAAAGAACCGTTGTAACTTTCAATAAAATCCCAAGTTTTACTAGAGTAACATGAAAAACCGTTGTAACTTTCAATAAAATCCCAAGTTTTACTAGAGTAACATGAAATAACCGTTGTAACTTTCAATAAAATCCCAAGTTTTACTAGAGTAACATGAAAGAACCTTTGTAACTTTCAATAAAATCCCAAGTTTTACTAGAGTAACATGAAATAACCGTTGTAACTTTCAATAAAATCCCAAGTTTTACTAGAGTAACATGAAATAACCGTTGTAACTTTCAATAAAATCCCAAGTTTTACTAGAGTAACATGAACCACGGGCAGCGCAGCCACTTCTTGCTCTTGATACTTTTACTCCACCATAGATGTAAACATTTCAGAATGGCATTGTTTTAAGGGAATGCAGTGGCGTTGGGGTTAGACTTGTGATGTAGGAGGTCTGGGTTTGAGCCCAGATGAGCGGCCGTATTTCCCATACTGATTGGATCGTTGTGAATATTATGTGTGAGGTCTATGTGTCTAGCTCTGGGGTCTCATCTCCGTACAGAGACCTTCTCGAGACTTAAGCGGGGTGAGGGAAAAAAGGTTAACACGCCACTACTTTCTCCGATCAAACGAAATCAAAGTCTTTCAGGATTCAAAAAAGCAACAATTTTTTACAACTGTTTTACGAATTGAGACACAACTAATTAAGGACACCATATACAAAATTCAAAGAATCAAAACAGATGTGCTGCCCGTGTAACAAAAATGTCAGACACTCGATCGCCATCAGGGGCAGTCTTGGTATGGTGACCCAGACTATTCCAAAGGGGAACAGGGAGACCAAGCCTCAGATGGAGAGACGCACTTGCCCATCAGTTCAGACAAGGGGAGCAGAAGACGTGGTTGCCGCGAGGTCGTTCAAGAAGAGCTCCTCCACAGTGCCAAACCGCCCATACATTTACATTTAGATTTACATTTAGATTTACATTTAGATTTACATTTAGATTTACATTTAGATTTACATTTAGATTTACATTTAGATTTACATTTAGATTTACATTTAGATTTACATTTACATTTACATTTAGTTTGAACGAAGCATTTGGTAACTGCATAAGTTGTATAACTTTCTTAGCAACGTTGCTTTCCCCGGTACCCCTGAACTGTTGTCTCACCGTGTGGCAGCACCTGGCACTCTGCCAGCTCTGTGAGGGTGTACGGGTTCGTCAGGTCCAGCTCGAAGATGGCGCTGTCGCTGAGGGCGAAGGCCGCCTTGCTGTTGTCCGGGATGTAATCCCACACCCGGTCGTACGGCACGTGGATCGTGCCGAACAGGTAGGCGGGGGGGAACCGCCTGATGGTCCACAGGAACGAGTTGACACCGCGCTCCTGACAAACAATGGACAGACTCGTGAGTTCGACAGTTCCATTTGATTCAGGGTTGAGACAGTCAAAACATATACGTGGGAAGAAGACGTGGATGGTTTCACTGAATTCAAGGGTTGGAGAGTAAAAACATAAAAGTGCAATGGTTTATTAGAACTTAAGGTTAGACAGAAAATACATAAAAGTGGAATGGTTTCTTTGAACCTAAGGTTAGAGAGTAAAAACATAAAAGTTGAAAAAATCAGAGAGTTGGGTGGTTTCATTGAGTTTAATAGATAGATAGATAGACAGACAGACAGGGACAGAGAAAGTTCCTCTTAGGAACAACATGAAGTGAGGCAGATCGAAAGTTTGGTTGGATCAATTACGTAGTTGACACAATCAACGACTTTGTGTATCAGTTGCGATATGTAGGTAGGGTTGTCTAACACAATAACTTCTTAACTCCGAAATAGAGGGCTAGTCCCGAGATAGGGATTCCAATAAGGAATACAATGTCATCTTACTCCAATATGGAACACAATGTCACCTTACGCCAATAAGGAATACAATGTCACCTTACGCCAATAAGGACATGTCTTACGCCAATAAGGAATACAATGTCACCTTACGCCAATATGGAACACAATGTCACCTTACGCCAATAAGGAATACAATGTCACCTTACGCCAATAAGGAATACGATGTCACCTTACGCCAATAAGGAATACGATGTCACCTTACGCCAATAAGGAATACGATGTCACCTTACGCCAATAAGGAATACAATGTCACCTTACGCCAATAAGGAATACAATGTCATCTTACGCCAATAAGGAATACAATGTCACCTTACGCGACGGGTCGCTGTTGGAACTCAAGGTGCTCTAAGTACAACGTCGTTGTAGCTTACGACTCGTAGGAAGGAAATAAAACTAAGGGAGTTTAACAACGCGCTGCACGCTACTACACGGCTGTGCTTGAAGCCAGACAACTCAAAATTCAGGTCAAGTAGGCTTCTACAAAATGACGCTTTAAGTACAACGGTGTGGTAAGTTTACAACTCGTCTTAAGACACGCGAATAATAATTGAGTTGTAAGTCATGACGACGTTGTACTTACAAGACTTTTGTGCCCGTTGAACATCTTTGATGTCTTTTAACGAAGTTGGAGAGCTTTTTGCGATAGTCATTTTTGTTACAGTTTTTGGCTGTAAATCGCGCAGCTCGATGTCGACTTTGGTCGGGGTCTGTGTTAGCCATAGGTAAACTGACCGTCAGGGAGAGGAAGGAATAAGGAATACGATGTCACCTTACGCCAATAAGGAATACGATGTCACCTTACGCCAATAAGGAATACAATGTCACCTTACGCCAATAAGGAATACAATGTCACCTTACGCCAATAAGGAATACGATGTCACCTTACGCCAATAAGGAATACAATGTCACCTTACGCCAATAAGGAATACAATGTCACCTTACGCCAATAAGGAATACAATGTCACCTTACGCCAATAAGGAATACAATGTCACCTTACGCCAATAAGGAATACAATGTCACCTTACGCCAATAAGGAATACAATGTCACCTTACGCCAATAAGGACACCTTACGCCAATAAGGAATACAATGTCACCTTACGCCAATAAGGAATACAATGTCATCTTACGCCAATAAGGAATATGAATCCGCCATGAGTGACGGGTCGCTGTTGGAACTCAAGGTGCTCTAAGTACAACGTCGTTGTAGCTTACGACTCGTAGGAAGGAAATAAAACTAAGGGAGTTTAACAACGCGCTGCACGCTACTACACGGCTGTGCTTGAAGCCAGACAACTCAAAATTCAGGTCAAGTAGGCTTCTACAAAATGACGCTTTAAGTACAACGGTGTGGTAAGTTTACAACTCGTCTTAAGACACGCGAATAATAATTGAGTTGTAAGTCATGACGACGTTGTACTTACAAGACTTTTGTGCCCGTTGAACATCTTTGATGTCTTTTAACGAAGTTGGAGAGCTTTTTGCGATAGTCATTTTTGTTACAGTTTTTGGCTGTAAATCGCGCAGCTCGATGTCGACTTTGGTCGGGGTCTGTGTTAGCCATAGGTAAACTGACCGTCAGGGAGAGAAAGGCGGGGGGGTCAGTGGGCGAGATTTATGCAGTAAATATGACTATGATTGCGCCGCGAGTCACACTGATAAGGGGACAGTGGCGTCCTAGCGAGCTACAGGTCCCGCACCCGCTGATAAATCGACAAACATTTACCCTCCTACACAAAGGGCAACGCGCCGCTGCCAGACAATTATACTTCAGTTTACTCAAGATCTTTAGAAGTTACTTAGCCGCTATCTCTCTCTCTCTCTCTCTCTCTCTCTCTCTCTCTCTCTTTGTCTCTCTCCCTTTATACCTCTCTCTTTTGCCCTATTTCTCTTCTCTCGCCAAGATTTCTTCTGAGCGTGGAGTTTGGTCTAAGCAAACAATTAATATCGCCTTGAGCAGCTATCACGATTGACTTCGTGCCCCTTACATTATTAGCCGTAGTGGGCCACTATGTTTAGGTTTCACAATAAGATACCCTTACACAAGGTTGCTGCAGACTGATACTATAGTTAGGTTTCACAATAAGACACCCTTACATTATACACAAGGTTGCTGCAGACTTACACTATGGTTAGGTTTCACAATAAGATACCCTTACAATAGGTTGCTGCAGATTGGCACTATGGTTAGGT
>RQTK01000462.1:365544-376886 GCA_003991915.1 Elysia chlorotica
ATGATGATGATGATGATGATGATGATGATGATGATGATGATGATGATGATGATGATGATGATGATGATGATGATGATGATGATGATGATGATGAGGATGATGTTTATATATATATATATATATATATATACAACCGGAAATTGATAAAATGATTCTTTGAAAATAAATCTGAAAGCCTTCATTCAGCGAACGTAATGCACGAGTCAACGTGTAAACGGTGCTGCAAAACTTGCAACGTTCCCAACTGCTTAAAACTCCCCATAAACTAAATACTTGGAGCCGATACCGTTTTTAAATACTGAACTCGGAGAGCCCTCTCAATTATTTTATGAGCCGGAGTCGCAACAGGAAAGCACCTCTCTCCAAACATCGAAGCTGTGAATATCAATGAGCAGAAGCAGCGGGTACATCGGTGCGGGCCTGATGTTCGGACCGGCGCACTGGCTCGGAGAACGCGACTTCCTGTTGGGCAGACGGCGCTTGTTTGCTTCGGCGTCAGGCGAGATGAGATTTGGAGTGGCGGCGTTACTGGCGTACACGCAGCTCAACTGGACGGCTGTCTGCTTAGAGAAATGGACAGGCTACTGACTCTATCGGGCTCTCTAGGCTAAGGAGGGTTATTTATTACTAAGATAGAGTGCTGTTCTTTATGGTAAACATTCGTTTTCTTCGGATAGTTTAAACATAGTTTGTTTTCCGTCGCCGCGCTGTCGACTCCCTCTGGTTTGTCTGTGTAGTAACTCATCAATCTCCTCTCTGTATACATGAAAGAGGCGTGTTCGTCAGGTGACGCCAAGATTAATCTTTATATCAAACCCAAGCAAACTTGATCAATTGATAATAGCCATATGAAGTATATGAATATATATAGCTTGTTGTCAGCCTCAAGGCTGGTTGAGATTTTCCTCAATCTACAAATGACAATCAGGGCTCGTATCTTTCAGAATGTATTCAAAATCACAGATAATATCACCAGAAACCCCGCTCTGATTCTCAACATTATGCAAACGGCCGATTATTTCGCAACATTAATCCTCGGATTATTTTATCTCGGACAGGACCCGTCACACAACGCAATCGTAACTTGCACGTTTGAATATCTCCCCCCCCCCCCCCCCAGCGTACCATCCTCTTGGTTTCTCTCTGGCTGGAAAGACGCCATGACTGCGAGCGGAGAGATCCATTATCACGCAGGAGCGCAAACTTTAATCTCGCCGAAATGTCAGAAATCCCTGTTGGGATTTTTGGCTGAGCCTAGCAGGGCGAAGCTCCATGGCTGTGTAAGATCACTAAGGCAGCTATAGCAGGGCGAAGCTCCATGGCTGTGTAAGATCACTAAGGCAGCTATAGCAGGGCGAAGCTCCATGGCTGTGTAAGATCACTAAGGCAGCTAATTATTGGCTTCTCCCGACCAGGTGCGCGATCTGGCGGCGCGGGGATGATTGCTGGCCTTGTTATCTTTCTCAGCTTTCCCATTTGGCCTGAGAGTGCAGGCGGCTTGAGCAAGACATCGCTGCCTGCTCCGACCGCTCGCGTCTCCCTCAGCGCGCTGCAAATCTTGATCAAAAGTACAAATTCCTTCCGTCATTTGGCTTCCCAGAAATGTAGTTTCCCTCCTGTATCCTTTCATTGTTTACCTTCAACAGGCAAAACAAACACTCGCTATCCTTAACATTTTCTGCAGGTACGCTTCATTTTGTGCAGCTGCCTCTTTCAGATGTTTCTGTTTTTGGTATATTTTATTTCATTCAGGTAAAAAACCATCGGCCTGCAGTTGAGATAGAAGATAACCGCATATTTATAGATCTATGGATATCCGCTATTGATCCACAAGGGGCATGTGTCCTGAATGGACAGAATATTGAGCAGTCGGTAGGACATTTCATGCTGTGAGCATCTCTGAGCAGTTCTCATGTTAGCCTCACCAAGTCTGTGCAGCATTTGACCAGGCCGACTGACGAACTAACGCACTGACGCACGCATTGAACGTCTCAAGTGAGTACAATGTACTTAGTAAGATTGGTTGTGGCAAGCATTGGTGCTGACTGTTTCGCTCTCCACGGTGGTTTTCAAATGGATTGTTTCCTATAGGAATGTACTAAAGTACTTAAAAAATTGCCACACCTACATCACCTTTAAATCAATCTCAATTTTCGTGAAATTAAAGACCAGTCCAGTTTACTTGAAGTTAAACAGCTTTAGACTAATTGTTCGCCATTTTCAACCAAAGTGATTCCTCGGAAGGAATACTTGATCTTGATGTTAATTTATACTGGTCTACAGTACCGTGAAGCAGTGACGTTGCTTTCTATGCACAAACAATACGTAATGATTTGGAAATTTATTTAGAAAAAATACTATTTTTTTAACAATATGTAGTCATACGCTATGTAGTATAAAATAGACTGTTTTCTCCACTTTTGTGTTTATTATTGACGAAGCCAAAAGGCGAAACGTATAAATTTTTTTATATAATTTCTAGTTGTGTTTGATTTATTGTGTCCCTCAGTTGCTAAGTTGTGCGTATTCTTCTCTTTATTATTTTAACAAATACTACTAAGTTGTCAAAATATGATTTAATTTTGCAAAAACCAAAAGAAACAAAAAATTATTATGGAAAGTGTAATTTGGCAAATTTAATAGGCAAATTCACCAAAACAACCCAGCTGGTAGTGAGTGTTGGGGAGAACCGGGATTTACTAGGCAAATTCACCAAAACAACCCAGCTGAGGTGGGGGGTGGGGGGGGGAGAACCGGGATTCACCGCATGCTGAAATAAAATCGTACAAAAACAAGAGCGCTCTGCTCAAATAAATATTTGTTTACATTTCAATCAAGCCATCCCGCAAATGTGCGAGGTGAAATTTCTTGCAGGTAACGGAACTTTGGCAGATGGCAAAAAGATGATCCCACTGGATTCTCCATGGAAAATATGACGATGGCCAACAGATCAACAGCGGCAAAAAGTTGGAGAGTATTTTAAAACAATTGAAAGATGGGAGGCTCAAGAGGCAAGGGAGTGGAAAAGGAGAGGGGGGGGGGTGAGGTGGAGGAGTGGAATCAGGCATAGAGGGGGGTGTATGGGGCAAATTTCTAACGGCAAAAAGCATGCCCAATGCACGAAAAATAGACACTTAGAGAGGCATTCAGTTGGCAGACAGATAGATGGATAGACAAATATATAAAGAGTTGCGGGGCGATAGAGAGAGAAAGCGACAGAAGGGGGTAGAGGAGAAAGAAAACTATAGATAACTGCGGAGGGAAATGTATTTTTCCTCACAGATAGGCAATCAATCTGTTAAAACTTACAAAACGAAAAATAAAAAAAGAAAACGTGCCTCTCTACAGGGAGGCCCCATCTGTAAAACGAATCATTCTTAGGCCTCAGGGGTCATCCAGTATGACTCTCTGTCAGTGGGCCTTTCTGCTAAATTCCTGCGTATTTTGACCTTTTTCCATTTTAGTATTTTCAGCTCGAAAACGTTCATTTTTGTTCTGTGCTGAAACAGAGATCTAGTGAACCCCTACCAGTAAAAGGTGATCGAAGCGAACAAACCTGGACAGAGATTTGGTGAACCCCTACCAGTAAAAGGTGATCGAAGCGAACAAACCAGGACAGAGATTTGGTGAACCCCTACCAGTAAAAGGTGATCGAAGCGAACAAACCAGGACAGAGATTTGGTGAACCCCTACCAGTAAAAGGTGATCGAAGCGAACAAACCAGGACAGAGATTTGGTGAACCCCTACCAGTAAAAGGTGATCGAAGCGAACAAACCAGGACAGAGATTTGGTGAACCCCTACCAGTAAAAGGTGATCGAAGCGAACAAACCAGGACAGATAGGACTCAATTGTCAGAATTCTAATACCCACAATTTACTATTTAAACAAAATAAAATCAGCAAAATAACTAAAAGATGTTGTTTCATTCTAAGCTGAATTTTTTTTCTATCTTCTATTTGATTTCAGTATGTATCTCCATTTCTGAAAAATTCGCAATCACCGAAAAACACCATACAATTTGAAGGACATTGCAAACGATTTCGAAAACCAGGTAACCAAATAATGAAATTGAGATCATTCCCCTCCACAAGCGGACAGAAATCATAGCATAGCGACTGCAGAAACAACAACCACTAATGTTTAGTTTGATTTCAGTCTAACCTCACGTCTCTTTCTTGTGGCATTTGATCCCTCCATTTGCACTATTATTGTATTGTAAGTGAAAGATGTGTTAGCTACTTGTGACCATTTGTACTATTATTGTATTGTAAGTGAAAGATGTGTTAGCTACTTGTGATCATTTGCACTATTATTGTATTGTAAGTGAAAGATGTGTTAGCTACTTGTGATCAGTCCAACGGGACTAGCCAGCGCGTATGACTGCCGCTTGCTGCCTGAATTTCCACGCATCCGATCATTGCTATCGCCTCACATTTCAATCTCAACCATAAAGATTCCATATCCACGCATTTTAACACCCCATTCAACGTTCAAGAAATTCATTTTTATGGTTTTACCAGAGGAAAGAGAAACAGGAATTTTGGAAGTATCATGCACACACATGTACTGCTAAAGTAAAAATATTATATATAGTATAAAACAATAAAATCATTTACAAATAAAGAGTTGGAAAACTGTTTTCGTTCTTTTCCTTTGACTTAAAATGGCGTCATTAAAGTATGTGTGTTATCGCATTTATACAATATACGGCCAAGACAACTTGCCCAGTCACAAACTTGAACAGCCCATGTCGAAATGCACAGTGGCCAATCTTAAACAAAAGTCACACTAGGCATGGAGAAATAGAGAGAAAGAGAGGGAGATAGAGACAGAGACAGAGAGATAGAGAGAAAAGGAAAGAGAGGGAGAGGGAGAGAGAGACAGAGACAGAGAGATAGAGAGAGAGACAGGGAGATAGAGACAGAGACAGAGAGATAGAGAGAAAGGGAAAGAGAGGGAGAGGGAGATAGAGACAGAGACAGAGAGATAGAGACAGAGACAGAGAGATAGAGACAGAGACAGAGAGATAGAGAGAAAGGGAAAGAGAGGGAGAGGGAGATAGAGACAGAGACAGTGAGATAGAAAGAGAGGGAGAGAGAGAGAGATAGAGACAGAGAGATAGAGAGCTAGAGAGAAAGGGAAAGAGAGGGAGAGAGAGACAGAGAGATAGAGACAGAGACAGAGAGCTAGAGAGACAGGGAAAGAGAGGGAGAGAGAGAGAGGAAGATAGAGACAGAGACAGAGAGATAGAGAGAAAGGCAAAGAGAGGGAGAGAGAGAGAGAGAGAGAGAGAGAGAGGGAGATAGAGACAGAGACAGGGAGATAGAGAGAAAGGGAAAGAGAGAGAGAGGGGGAGAGATAGAGAGAAAAGGAAAGAGAGGGAGAGAGAGATAGAGAGAAAGGGAAAGAGAGGGAGAGAGAGACAGAGAGATAGAGAGAAAGGGAAAGAGAGGGAGAGAGAGAGGGGGGGAGAGATAGAGAGAAAAGGAAAGAGAGGGAGAGAGAGAGATAGCGAGAAAGGGAAAGAGAGGGAGAGAGAGACAGAGAGATAGAGAGAGAGAGGGAGAGACAGAGAGATAGAGAGAGAGGGAGAGAGAGGCCCCTCTGGGCTATCCTGTAGAGAAGTACAAACATGCACATTGTACCAAGCCCATCTTTGTACTGTAGGGCGGACAACTTTACCAATCCATGTAAAACTGTACAGAGGGCAGACTCGAAGTATTGTTCTCTACAGGTTTTAACCTCTCCAAGGTTCCTCTATGAGGTCATATACGGCGACGGGTCCCAAGCATTATGTCTGACAATTGTATGTGCTGCCACTCCCGAGACAGGGCGGGTATACCATGACTCCTGTCTCAGCCGGTCGCATTATACTGACACCGACCCAACCAGTTACAGGGGACGAATATCGGACAAATCAATCTGCCGATCGTGGGCTTAGATCGCGGACCTCCTGATATGAAACCAACGCTCTACCACACGAGCCAGTTAGCCCCCCAGAGAGATTTGAAGACTACATATGTGAAGACCACATTAGACCTACCTTTGTGCTGCAGGGGTCCCCCATGGCCTGGTCAGGCGAGGCGAGGCTCCGGGCAGTGACGTCAGCACGGGGCGAGCCCAGCAGGGCCAGGAGTGCCAGGAGAGCTGTCGGCCGCCAGTAGAGCCAGGAGAGCATCACGGGGCGGGCTCGCCATGGGGCCCTCACAGGGGCCAGCCTACGGCGCGCGGGTTCGATTCCTGGCTCGGGCACGGCAGGGGGGTCTGTGTCAGCAATGGTGGTCTCATCAGTCGACCAGTCTGGCTGCTGTTTCTTTTTTTCTTTCTCTTTTTCAAGATATAACGTAAAAGTAATACACTTTTCACCTTAATATTTCCATTCCGAACAGATGTAATCCGTTGCTTGAAAAATGCGGCGCACAGTTGATTATAATTATGTATTGGTGTATTACTATTTCTCAGAAAATTTTACGTTTATTACGTTATATTCTACGTTGGTTATTTCATAATTTTACACAAGAGAGGTTGGTCTCGCAATCACAACTTAGATTTTTGTTCAACAAGCGTTTAAACTAAAATAATTAGGTAAATATGAGCATTTTTGCATAGCAGAGAAACACAACACTGTCGGTTTTCTGTATAGCGGAACAACACATTTTTACACACCACAAACTGTCAGTTTATTGTATAGCGGAACAACACGTTTTTACACACCATTAACTGTCACTTTTCTGTATAGCGGAACAACACATTTTTACACACCACAAACTGTCAGTTTATTGTATAGCGGAACAACACATTTTACACACCACAAACTGTCAGTTTATTGTATAGCGGAACAACACATTTTTACACACCACAAACTGTCAGTTTATTGTATAGCGGAACAACACATTTTACACAACACAAGTGTCAGTTTTTGCATAGCGGAACAACACATTTTACACAACACAAGTGTCAGAGTTAAGGGCAGGTTGGAAGACTCTTGCCGCCACAGAGCAAAAGAATTTGAGTTAAAAAGTCTGCATATTTATATTTCTTTCAATAACTAAACTAAAAAAAACATTTTTTGGGGGGGTCTGGAACAATTTATCGGTGGATGTGGAACAATTTGTTGGTCGGTGTGACAAGTTTGTGGTTGTTTGTTTGACAACAGCTATAGAGCAAGAGAAAGGGAGAGAGAGGAACGGGGGATGAGAGAGATAGAGATGGATAGAGAGAAGACAAGAAGACTGGAGATAGATCTAGATCTAGTCTATGCGTTGTTAGTTTGTTTTCTGACCTTGTCTGCCCCGGTTGTGAAGATCATTCTTGATCAAATCTAAGCATTGTTAGATCATACGAGAAATCTGTCAATCTGGTAAACAACTTGTTTTTCAATTTCGGTTTGTTTATAGTTTTATGCTTCTAATCAACTGGAGTGATGTCCCTTGTTGTCCCGTAATTTGTACGACCTTCTGGAAGTATCGAGATTTGTGAACACCTCGAATCTTCTGGGTTACAAATCGCTTGTAGTTGTACGGGTGACGGGGTGAGCAGTTGTGAGCAGTAGTCAGTCAGTCAGAGAGTCTGAGCGCGTTTGTTACCATTATTACTACTATTATTAGAGAAGTTGAAGTGAAGCTGTCGTGTTACAGTTACAGATTGTTATTGCAGTTGTGGATTTGATTGCTGTCGAGATTTCATTGTAACATTTTCACTACCCTAGACGTGTTTATAGTTAATAGATAGATAGATAGATAGATAGCCAAGTGGCTTGAATTAGATAAAATGAAAGGTAGATTTATTTAGATAGAAAGAGAGAAAGGGGAGGGGAGGGAGACAGACAGATTGGCATAGAGAGAAAGAAAGAGAGAGGGGAGGGAGAGAAAAAAAGATTGATATAGAGAGAACGAGAGATGGAGGGGCGAGAAAGATTGATATATAAGAGAGATAGGGATGGGAAATAAAGATAGATTGGTATAGAGAGAAAGACAGAAAGAGGTGGGGGGAGGGGAAGAGAGAGAGAAAGATGAAGGGGAGAAAAAGATAGATTGATATTTAGAGAAAGAAAGAGAGGGGAAGGTGGAAGGGACAGGAACCAGAGGAATCCTGTATCTGTGATATTCGCCTGTCTCTTCAAAAACCTTGAACTTGATGGCTGGTGTGAGGGTCCCCATTGTAGACTACCTGGGATTTAATGTTGAAATAGCTTCCTTTGTGCCAGGTAAGACAGAGCGCGCCTGTAGGCCTTATACATGTATTAACTCGGTAACGAGATCTCGCGCTGTCTTCCTAAACACCCGCCCGTGTGTGCTGTAAAGCCCGTCTTTGTAACTGGAGTTGATGATGTCTTTAACTTCTCCACTCCAGGCTAGACTAGATACCATGGCCGCCGTATGCCCGGATCCTATCAATTATAGCAGTGTTCACGAATACAGGAGCAATTAGTTGTTAATTAAAAAAAAATGTTTCTATTATAGCTAGCACAGGAACAAAACAAAATGATGCAAGTTGAGTTTGAATTAGACATAATGTTATTTTCGGTGTATCGTATTAAATTTGAAGCGTCTGATTGTGTTACCACAGCGTGAATTGATACCACTACTACTATTACCACTACTACTGCTGGTGATGTTGCCACTACTGCTATTATCATTATTGTGAAATAGATATTTTAATCAGTAGCAAACAAAGACAATGAGTGAGATTATATTGGTAGAGATAGAGAGAGAGGGGAAAGAGAGACTGCGAGAGAGGGGATAGAGAGACTGCGAGAGAGAGGGGAAGGAGAGATTGCGAGAGAGAGGGGAAAGAGAGACTGCGAGATAGGGGATAGAGAGACTGCGAGAGAGAGGGGAAGGAGAGATTGCGAGAGAGAGGGGAAAGAGAGACTGCGAGAGAGGGGATAGAGAGACTGCGAGAGAGAGGGGAAGGAGAGATTGCGAGAGAGAGGGGAAAGAGAGACTGCGAGAGAGGGGATAGAGAGACTGCGAGAGAGAGGGGAAGGAGAGATTGCGAGAGAGAGGGGAAAGAGAGACTGCGAGAGAGGGGATAGAGAGACTGCGAGAGAGAGGGGAAGGAGAGATTGCGAGAGAGAGGGGAAACGCCTCTCTCTCTAAAGCCACTGCTTTCATCATCTTTCAATTCTTGGCATCCATCGAGCTGAGTTTAATCACAGTTTGCCGATCTGAAGCTTGCGATGAAACGCATCTTTTGTGATACAAGAAAACACACGGACTGGCACTGTCATTTGCTAACACGAAACGCCAAAACTATGTTTTGCATTCAACTTTAAAAGGAGTAAAAGAATGGTTAGACATGTCTAAAAAGAAAACGAAAGCTCTATTATTTCTTCATCAAGGATTAAGTCCCACAGTTAAAGAATTTTCTTGTTGAAACGCAGTATCGTTGTTCTTTTTTAAGCTCCCGATAACTATAATTTGGTGCGGGATATATAACATTTCTTGCTTTCACGAGATGAAATCTGTGTAATAAACAAATTAGTATTTGCTTTGACGAAATTAAATTCAATACACCTATTTAAATAAAAAATACAACACACAACCCAGAATTCTTTTTTTTTTTTTTTAAGCGGCCAAATCTTCACATTTTGGCCGGGCAGCAGTAGATTCCCAGCCACAACCAGAAGAAAATGGCGGCCAGATCAAAGTGCGAGAGGCTTCGCTGGCTCCCAGCGTTATTTTGCTTTGTGACTTAGATCCATTCACCTCCTGCTCAAATTGTTTCTGTTCCTATCGTTATTGTTAGGATTTTGTGAGTTAGATCCATACACCTCCTGCTCAAACTGTTTCTGTTCCTATCGTTATTGTTAGGATTTTCAAAATTTTACTTTGAGTAGCTTCAAGTGTTTTGTCTACAGGATAAAGATTAGAGATGTTGGTTATGGTTTTCAAGTTTCATTTTTTATTACTAAATGTGTCTTTGTAAGCCATATTGAATTAAAAGTGCCATGCAAAAATACAATTAAGAAATAGTTTATTATGAAATATGGTACTCAAGATATTTATCGAGTTCCGTTTGATGACTTTCGTACTTAGGATACTTGAAAATCCAGTTCGCTTTCTTTATCTTTGTTTAAGATAATCTCAAATATACGAAATCCACTACACGATAGAACCGTATTTATTTTGTTTTTTTAAATCAGGCTATGGGTTTAAGGAGGAAGGGGGAACCTGATTTAAAAGATTATTGTTTTCCTTTTCAGTATTCTCTAATTTAAAAAAATATTATTTATAACCATAACACAGAGCTTAACGTAATTCAGACATATCTGTTCAAGGCTTCCAATCTTAATGCTTGTATAGGTTTTGTTTAACTCAAAACGCATTTATATAGGAGAGGATGAAGGCCAGTGACTACACAGGGAGTCTATAAGGCGGCAAATTGTGTACCAATGTGGAAGTAAATACAGAAAAACGGGGGAAAACTCAACAAGTCAGACGTTTTACAAAATACCGCTCACATGTATCACAGTTTTTATTAACCATTTTTGAGCAACGTTTTAGATTTATTTATTTCCCTATTAGTGCCAGACTGTTTATACTAAAATTAATAGATTGTGTTGTAGGCTGAACAATGAGGCGCAAAGTGTAACCAAATGGCAGGTCCTGCGGCTCGCACTGACTCGCACCTCAGCACTGGCCCTGTTGGTGCGGCTGTTTACTGTAATGTTATGGGTGTGTGTGTGTGTGTGTGTGTGTGTGTGTGGATGGGTGGTCCCCCGGGGGGTGGGGGGTAACTGGTTTGTTGGGATTTCTTTCCTCAACCTCCACCATCAGTAGCAACGTTTTTTTTTTATCGTGGGCGGCTCCCAAGAATAACGTCTGACGAGTTTATGTGCTGCTGCTACACAGAGAAAAGTGTGTCCGTTCGTGGGTTTTGAACCAGGGAGCTTCCGTTTGGGAGACCAACGCTTAACAACTAGCGCCAGTTCTCCCCCGGCTCAGCGCTAGAACACGCGCCCTCTGTTCCGAAGGTTTTCAGTTCGATGCGCCGCCTTAACGAAGTCCTACCCCTGTACCCCTGGTGCTCACTACATAGATCTCCGTGGTAGCATGTAACAATGTCAGATGTTGGTATTTGGACTCGTCTCCGATATAGCCTCATTAATGACGATAAATGTTAGGAAGCCAAACAACCAAACTAAATGAACCGCGAGCAGTTTACGGATTGCACGACTTTCTTTGCATGCCGGATGGTCAGATATCGTAGGACCATAGATATAATGTATTATGTATGTATGCATAGGACACATTGGATGTCTGTTTCCTTTCTACAACAGCACGCCTTGTTTTGGCCTCCACCATCTCTCTCTCTCTCTCTCTCTCTCTTTCTCCC
>RQTK01000463.1:0-17411 GCA_003991915.1 Elysia chlorotica
CTATCTATCCATCTATCCATATTTATTTCAACCATTCAATCAATACAATATATCTATCACCTATCTACCTATCGCCTTTTTTTAACGGGAAATGGATTTTCGTCTCTGTTTTTACTGTGTCTTTTATGTTTTTACCTAGATATTCTTCCTCTGCATACAGGTGGGGAGAATTTCTTTTCTTTCATTGAGGCTCGTTTAGTGTTTTTCCCCCTAAAAATTGATTTTCGATTGTGTGTTCTTCCCGTATCATTTGTGTTTTTTAGTAGATGTTTCTATCTGGAAAGAAAGTATTATCTTGGGTTCAGGCTCCTGTTTTGTTCCTTAAATGGGAAAACTTTTCAGTAAAGTGTATAACGCTCTTCTTTGATGATTATGTGGTTGTTGCCTTTCAAGTATTAATATCTTCAAAAGATGTTGAAATCGTTTTTGTAGTCCGTGAACTTCATATGGAATTGTTGAGAGACATTTATCTAAGCTGAGCTCCTTTAATTTAATACTGGACTTGTGTTGATTGAACCTTATCTATAATTCTCTTATAGTCTAGCAAATATTATATAATTATACATAAATATAATACATTTACTATACTAGTTTCAAGACCGTCGTATAAAGTCTATACGCAATATTTCATTGGCCAACAGCGTATTTTCATCCCATCTCACCCTTTTCTTTAACATTGACTAGATTTTATATAAAATTTGCATGTAATTTGAGATGCAAATCCTTTCTCCTCTAGTATCTCATACCCATATCAAAAGTTTTTCCTGTGGGTTATGCAGCTTTAAAAAATCATTATTTCATTGTACTTTGCTTCATTTTAAACTTGTCGTTTCATCATTTTACATTATTATATTACACTTTAGCATGCAAGTGTAGTTGTGTAACAAACATTCAAGCTATTTTAATTGTAATAATATTATCAATCATTTTAAAAAGTAAAAGAAAATATTTCGATAAAGTTCGTTTAACACCTTCATAGTAAATAATTTTGAATTCATATCTTTTTCCTAATAGTAATTTGAATTCATATCTTTTTCCTAATAGTAATTTGAATTTATATTTCTTTTAGCAACAAATTTGTAAATGGACAATACTTAAGAAAAATATTCAGTGCTTTACTTCTAAACTTGAGCCCTTGATTAGCGCTAGTTTTTACTATCACAAACTTCTCTTAGTCTCGAGTATTGCACCGTTGTAGTTACTACTCAAAATGCCTAGGTAATATGAATTGGGATTCGCATTTACCACCACAATATAAAAAGCCCACAATATTATCAGACGGATACATTCTATTAAGTTTGCTTTGAAAGACAGACTGTCTGCGGACCTGGCAGAAATCAATCAAGTCTATTAATCAATCACTCAACTGTAGAAAGTCCTTGTGGTCCGTACTGGTTGGGCATTTTCAAATATCATTTAGCGGACCTGGCGACGATAAGGTACGCTATAGGAAAGCTGTCAGACTAGATTTGGAGATCTAGATCTAGGGTCGTATGTACAACGTAGCGGTAGATTACGACTCATCGTAAGTGTTCTTGTACTATGTCTTAGGACTAGTCGAAATTTACCTCGATGTTGTACTTACGACCCCTAGAGCTGGGCTAGGCTATTATGGTAGTTCAGATTTAGTAGGAAGAAAGATTTATAACATTTCAAATAGTGCTGTTGGGACTGTCTTAGTTTAAAAGTTTACGTTTTCATACATATGCATTCACAAAGAGAGAGAGAGAGAGAGAGAGAGAGAGAGAGAGAGAGAGAGAGAGTGAGAGATAGATAGATAGATAGATAGATAGATAGATAGATAGATAGTTAGATAGATAAATAGATAGATAGATAGATAGATAGATAGATAGATAGATAGATAAGTAGATAGATAAATAGGTAGATAGAAAGAGAAAGAAAGAGAGAGATCGATAGAGAGAGAGAGAGAGAGAGAGAGAAAGAAAGAAAGAGAGAGAGTATGAGAAAAGGGAAAAAAAAGAGAAATTGCATTGTCACGAGCAGAATTTGTATTAAGAGTTGCAGGGTAGATAATGGTGATTGCATTCTCTATCTATATATATCTGTTGGCGAGAGAGAGAGAAAGAGAGGCAGAGAGAGAGAGAGAGAGAGAGAGAGAGAGAGAGAGAGAGAGAGAGAGAGAGAGAGAGAGAGGTGTTAGTCCAGACAAGAAAAAGAATAACAACAACCTTAAGGACTGGTCAAGAGAGCTTTTGTGGGGGACTGGTCAGTTTAGAGTCCGGTTTAGAAGCAGTCAGGCTGTTGACTTTGTGGTTGTGTATACGTGTGTATACGTGTGTGTGTGTATGTGGGAAAAGGGAGAGGGGGGGGGGGTTAGAAAAAGGAATGAGAGAGGGGGGGGGGCGAGTATTTGCACTTATTCAAATGAACTGCAAAGACTATTGCCAATAAGTATGATGCCCACGATAGAACGTAACATTATAAACTTTCAAGAGGGTTGAGAGGGAAATGGAGTTTCGAAAATCATAATCATTTTTTCCACTCCCTCCTTCTCAATTTTTAAAAGGATATCATATTTTAATTATATGATAAATAATTTTCTATTTTTATGACAAACGTATTCGTTCTTTTAAAAGAACATAATTATGCTGACAGATGGTCTTTTTAAAAATTACTTTTTGATTAAAAACGAAAACAAAAAAAGCAACCATAAAGTAAAAAGTCAAATAATATGAACTCTAAGGGAAACAATTGAAAGATAACATTTTTTAGACAAAATGAAAATTTTGTAGGTTAGTCAATTTATGTGACTCTATTATGGTTTATTTTATATATCCATGATTCCTGACGAATTCCGTCCTATTGGAATGAGGTTTCATAAAGAGTGTATTCCTTTTTGCTAGATGGCATGAGCAATTTAAAGAACAAAAAAAACAAAAAAAAAAAAGCAAAAACAAATAAACACTACCACCACCACCCACCATCACCACCACCACCAATAACAACAACAACAACAACAACAACAACAACAACAACAACAGCAACAACAACAACAACGCCACCAACATCAACAACTACAATAACAATAACACTACCACAACCACCACCATCAACAATAACAGCAACTTAACAAACGATAAAAAACACCATAAACAGCATAGTATCATTTTGAAATAAATTTGTTCCGTTTACACGATTTATGTTCTTATTTAATTACTAGTATTAGTAGCAACGGTTTGAATTACATATTCTAATGCTGGGTGAGTTAACTAAAACCTTAAGTAGAGTTCATGACTTCCAACTAAGTTGCATAACTTTGATGAGAATTATGATACGTTTGGCCCATTCATAAATATTAACAGTTAAACTTACATATATAACTCTAGGACCAAAGGCGCGCCCAGTTTAACACTGATCTCATACATTGCCACTCGACTGGTGCTTAGGGTTAACAATCTGTTAATGTCAACAATGCCAGTTGACTTAATCACTAGAACAGGAGGTCAGAGTTACCTGGAGGCCAACTGGCGCAAGTAGTAGAGCGTTCAACTTCCAGTAGGAGGTTCTCGATCGGTTAAAAATCTATTTTTCTTATTTCGATCCTGTACTGGTTGGGTCGCTGGCAGTAAAATGTGACAGCCCGAGAAGTCCAGGTCTCCGCGCACTGTCTCGTGTATGGCAGCACATACAATTTTCAGACTTTAGTCTTAAGATCTGTCCATACTATAACTATGATAGTGTAAACTCATGCAGTAGGGGATCATTATCACAATTTAAAAAACTGCTTTAAGCTACACATGTGATGTAGTATTTAAATAACACAATCATTTTTACAACTATTTTTTATTGGACAGCCCAGGTATCGTTGGGGAATAGTATGTCAAAAGTCGCACGTGTTTTGCTCAGACATGACATGACTTTTTGGTAGGTTTGAAGGTAGGTCAATTTATATTTCTCTCTTATGGTTTATTTAACCATGGCTTGGGCGCTAATCAACAAAATCAAACTCTTCTAAACAACATAACTTAGTGAAATTGCATTCTGTATAATGGCTATTCTCGTTGACTCTTAAATATATTATAATTACGACTTTTGGACCAAAAGAGTTCCCTTGTTTAACACTAATCACATGCATAACTACTTGATTGACGCCTGGGCCTAATTCTTAAGTTATCAACGGTTTTAGAGCTAACCAACTGGTAGACGTCATTCAAAGCGCCCTTTTTAACTACTAACAGCTCTGAGATTTCTTAAGTGATAGAGCGTTTGGGATTCCACTCTGGAGGTTCCCGGTTAGATCCCACGTTATTTAAAGTCTAGTTGTAGTTGTAGTTAAGTTTGTTTAACGCCCAACGTCTGCACTATATAGGCTATTTTGTGGACGGATCCCAAGACTGATTATAGCCTGTACAATGCTCATATTGGACGTTAAGAGACTAGGTCAAACTATTTTAACTAACTTAGATAACTCTTTTTGTAATCCCACTCTATATATGGCTACCCAGGTCCATTCTAAAATGTCTACATTTATGATTACATAACTCTTAGGCCAAAGACGTGTCATGTTTTACATTGACCACATACATAGGCACTTGGACTGTTGTTTTAACTTAACTCTCAACAGTGCTTTCGATCTAACAATAGAGACTTTGCGAGCAATAAGACTATCAAAAATGGCATTATCACGTCCCTTAGGTACCCGGTATGGTTTTGGTAAAAATTACTCATTGATCATTGTGCCCTCCTGATATGGGGCTGACGTGCCATATGTCTCCATGTTAAACCATCTTGCGCCAGCCTGTGTGGTTCACATGTAGCTGGGTCTCTGTCCACTCTTTGATGTCGCAACACTTCCTGCTGGGCCTGCATTTCCCTCTTCTCTATCCCCCCCCCTCCCAATTCTGTCTGTTAAATTGTTTCACCGATACTGCCTGTCTTGCTATGTGGTCAAAAAAGAAAGACAGTTTGTGATGTCATATGTTTTCCATTATTTATCTTTTTACACCAAGTGTTCTTAAGAGTTTTTCGTTTGTCATTCTGTATTTGTAGCTTATCCTTGCCAGTCGTTGAAATACCCACATCTCAAAAGTTTCTTTTTTTTCTTTAAACGGCCCCTTTCAGAGTGTTCGTTTTGCGTGGCCGTGTAGCAGCAATTACTCATTAACTCCGGAAATTTAAAATACAGTTAAGTTACGATTGAAGGCCGGTACAGACTCCCATACCTATCGTCTCCGTTTTCTCTACGGGCCGCATGATCGCAACACCTCTGATATGTTAATGTTCTCACATGGATGGCGCCATTCTGTAGCCATAACAGTTCCAAGCTAGCATTAGCTGTAGCAAAGTGTAGGCCGTCTACTCGGGTGGTCCCGGTTCGATGTCGATGGCAACAAATTATTTGTTCACAAGTGGTACTGGTAGAGCGACTCTCTCTCTCTCTCTCTCTCTCTCTCTCTCTTTCTTTCTTTCTATTCCTCTTTGCTTCTCACTTGAAGATTCTTTATAGACTAACGTCTGAGTATTGTATGTGCTGCCACACAGAGACAGTGCGGGGATACCGGGATTCCTGTCCTAGCAGATTACATTATACTGACACCGGCCCAACCAGTAGAGGTCATTTGTTCACAAGTGGTACTGGTAGAGCGTTGGTCTCACACACAAGTTGTCCCGTGGTCAAAAGATATGATCTATTAAACATTATTAATTGTTGTCAAATTTTGACCTCTACTGGTTGGGCCGGTGTCAGTATAATGTAACCTGCTAGGACAGGAATCCCGGTATCCCCGCACTGTCTCTGTGTGGCAGCACATACAATACTCAGACGTTAGTCTATAAAGAATCTTCAAGTGAGAAGCAAAGAGGAATAGAGAAGAGAAGAGAAGAGAGAGAGAGAGAGAGAGTGAGAGAGAGAGAGCGAGAGAGAGAAAGAAAGGGGAAAATGGAATGATCAAAAGGAAAAAAGCTGTACATAACTAAACAATAGTAGAGTATTAAAAATACAACACACACACACACACACACACACACCGCATCACCAAACAGTACTAAATCAAACGTTAGATAAGTTTGACTCTAGCTCAATAGCTTGAAAAAAGATTCGTGATAAGTATCTCAGTTGAAGCCCCAAAGCACGGTTGGTAATCATTAACTATGTGTATTAGTTTTAAAATATCGATGCAAATTGTTATGCTTTTACCACTCAGAGAGATAAAGGCGCCACCATGCTTCTATTATAATGTATTAACTGTCTAAGAACATCATGGGCACAATATAGCCTTTACCTAACTGATGTGCCGTAAAAACAAACTCACTCACATTAAAAAATCGACTTAAATTAAAAAGGCAAGGAATGTACCGCTATTATTTAATATTCTATATCATTAATTTTTAAACCAGTACAAATTTGAATGAGTTTAGAATTGAGATAGTACATTGTATGATTTTATCGAGGTGTCGAAATGCTAATAAAGTGTAGATTATAGCAAGAGATTTTTTGTTCAGATCAATAATCTCTCCCCTCAGACTGTTATCGCTTACTCTTCATTTTATAGATAAAAATCCATTAACAAAACCCATGTTATCAAGGTTGCATATTGCACGTTTTATATACACGTTTGTTATACACTTTTTGTACACTTTTGTGATAGGTGAATAAACGTAGATCTTTCTGTGTAATTCTGTAATTAAACGAAATTTATCACCCCACGCGAACTAATACTAATATCTTATCTTATCTAAAAATCACTTTTTCATAATTTCACCCTTTAAAGAGACAATGTCGTAATTTGCTAAGGACTCGCCGATCAGTTATGTTATTATGAATGATAAAACTATTCAGCCATGACACCCCCTTTAATAAAAATTCTTTGAACTTAAATTCCCTTAAACGTAACAGCGTTTGAATACATTATTGAGAAGATAAGTGGGTAGCCAGTCGATTGCCTTAGTGAAGGTTCACTGTTTTGAATGTGTTTGAAGCGATAGCTTGTTTTCACTTGGAATATACACGTCCTGATCACACAGAGTTGGTGTATGATACTGAATATTAGTAGCTTAATAGAAGGTATTTGTTAAAATATGGTTATTATTATGAATTTCATGTGATTTAGATAAACATAAATTATGTTCTAGGTATACTCAGAATTAAAAAAAAAAAGTTTCATTTGTTCTCAACATGAGAGCTAAATACCCAGTTGCCAGTGTTTCCGCGTTGTTATAATTTTATCGTCAACATAAATATCATTTTATATGCCAGAATTACAATAAAAGACTCATGACAGTATTCAGATACAGTTATTTCTTGTTTTTTTTTTTTTTACTATTTCCACACTATGTTTTGAGAGTCTGTAAAAAGGCTTAAGCTAAAGGAAATTAATTGAGATTTTCAATTTTTATAGTGATATATTTAGTTTATTTGTGCATTGGTGACTCCACTGTACCCTTCGATTAATTTTGCGTTAATGTAGGACGTTATAGTATAAAAGAAACTCACGCACTCACTTACTCAGCAGGATTTTTGTTTCAGTCTGTTACAGAAGTGCATAGTTAATCAATGCATAATTTTTTCAATGGTTGTAACGAAATACACGTGAGTAGATGAGTTGAGTTGAGTTAGTTTACCGCCGAACATTAGCACTATAAAGTCTATATTGTGGAGGGCCCCCAAAACTGACGTCTGATAATTTTACGTGCTGCCCTACTTGAGACAGGGCAGGGATGCCATGACTCCTGTCTCAGCCAGTCAGATTACACTGACACCGACCCAACCAGTAGGGAGCAAAATTGCCAGTGCTCGAACCATGGACCTTTTGCGCCGGAAGCCACTGTTCTACCTCAGGGCCACCGCGTCCTACTGGATGAGTTTGATTCTTAACGTCCAAAACAAGGCTGTATCGGGTCACAAAACAACGTTTAACATTATAATTACGTGCTGCCATACAGATACAATGAAGGTTGCTCGAATTGGTAATATAAACTTAAAGCCTTAAGTCAGCAGATAGTCTGTATTGTTGACTCTTTCAGAGACTAAGTCGACTCAAATTAAACACTGAGTACTAAAACAATAAAACTATCGTTGCCCCAGTAAACAGTAATATAGTGCCTTATCTCAAATCGTTAATATTGAAAGATTAAGAGTTTTTTAAAATTGAAAACAGGACATAGCACAACTGAAAGTACTTTCTGGTGGCAGCAATCAAGATAATATCTTTGAAGTAGGTGGAAATAATATTTATTGATAGCAGTTACTTAATATATAGTTTTATAAGTGCATATCAGGCAAGTAAAAGAAGAACGGGTTGGTTAAAATATTGGACCTTTGGAAGAAAACTATTGAAGTCAATGAAAAATTGGATTTATCGTTGGCTTATTGCGGAAACTCTTTATTATAGATTACGTTTTCTTGAAATTAAAGTTTTATTTCATTTTTTTTGGACAACGTTTTTTGTTGTATTATTGACTTTTATAGCTTTCCACTAAGACCTTTTTGAACCAGCATTGAAGAAAAAAAATTCTTAGAATTAGATTTAAGACCTTAACAAAATACTAGGCCAGGCCTTTTTTATATGTGTTTCTTCTCTTAAAAACCCCCACCAGGTATACTGTTTTGGTCCAGACTGTATCACTTCAAAAGCAAATTGGTGAAAATTAACCTTTACCTCATTTTAAATAAGACATAACCGTAGATCTGAGATATGAGATACATGTAATTATCTCTTCAGAACGTTTTATTTTTCAAGAAAAAGCAAAAATGCTTCAACTCTTATGCTAAAGTGCTTTAACGATAACAATCAAAATGAATGTTGAAAACATTTTTCAAGGACTCACTTTTGTATTTAGACTAATTATGCAAAATCCAGACTTGTTTCATAAAAGAAGTTTAAGTTTTTTGCACTGAGCACCGTGACTGCTCAATGAAGCACGACAGAACTGGAGATACAGATTTAATTCATCGATTTCTTCCCATTTCTTTCAAGGATTCCTTTACGGCTGGTAAATTATCAATAAAACCCATAAATAAAACTGTTCAGATAGCCAAAATTTCAACCAGGTCTATTCCTTTAGGACGAATTAGGAATAAAGGCGGAGCGCTAATTCAGTCTATGATTTTTGGATACATGTACTTCAACCATAGACCTTTTTGTCTCACTTAGAGCGATTTCTTAAAAGGCGCCACTGTGCTAAGTTAGTGTTCTCGTGTTAAAAATATGCATATCCTTGCTTGACAAGTAATGTTTACTTTTGTGTTGTTTCAGACGGCATTAATTTGCTCCATGCAGACCTGTCTGTGACAACCAGAGTTGGCAGTGAAGGCCACAGTACAAACCGCCTGATAATTAAATAGTACAGACAGCAACTATATTGGCTTGCTTAAAGTGCATATGCTGTAGAACTCTTCTGTGTTTAAAGGCAACAGTACGTAACAGCGCCGGTCATGACACATAACGCAGAGAGACTTATTTACTACAAGGCACAATCAGACCGGACTTTTACATCATAAGGCTTCCTTCAGCTTCAACAATTCCAGCATCCACAACGTAACCAGCCTGTCGAACTTTATTGCGTTTCAAGTTATAATGCGATTACTGTCTAACAATGAAAACAGTATGTGAAAACGTAACTCATAATACGTAGACAGAGTGATATACTACAACATAACTTAGGGCATGGACATTTAAAAACCTCCGACAGCTTCAACAATTCGCACATAAAATCCCCTCACTTGCCTTCAGATATTTGACACTATGGCGTTCAACGTCTCATACAAAGGTCTCAACGACCGAAACATAAAGCACATCTACTCGGACCAAACCATCAAGTTCACATACCCGCATCGTGTATCCTTCCGCCCTCTTAGAGAAGACATCCCTCTGCCGCCGCTAAAGCGCTATCCGCGGCGGTTCTACGACTACTACCCGCGCTACAACATCGGCATCCCTCGGGCTCCAGCCTTCCGCGAGACGGATCAAGACAACATAGATCGCATAGTGCGCCGCATCTGCAAGCCAATCGAATGCCAGAGGAAGCGGCGCAAGGATATCCACTACGACGAGGAAGAAGCAGGCGTATCCAGTAGTTACAGCGGTGAAAGAAGTCCCGGTCGCCACGACACGGCGGAGGAAGATGGCAGCTTCTCGAGGTCAGACGGCGCAAGCACAGACCGCAGTGACGCGAGCCGCCGCAGAAAGCCGCTGGATATTACTGCGCTGGTTGCTAGGTTACAGAAGCCAACGGAGAGCTCGCGCCGGAAGCAGTACGATCAGCGGAAGGAGGAAGACGAGAGAGAGGATCACCGCGGAAAGTTTTCGCCGCTTCCACCAATTGAGGACTAATTACAGAACCAAAATTTAATAATAATGATGCAACATGGGATATTATTATTTAAATTGGTTAAATTAGTTTCAACGCAGTTAAAAGATTTAGCATCCAATATCTAACGGTACAGAGTGTACCAAAGTTTATATCGAAAAAGATGCACACATATCCAATTAGACATGGGGAACAGTCGATTATACTTCTTTTTTCTGTTTACGAATAAGTAGAGACTACATCCGTGGCGAAAATGATTAATGTATTGTATTTTCGAAATTTTAGCCTCGGAAATATAATCGCATATTTAACTCCAAACTTCTTACACAAAATGTTGCTACAAAGTAATTCGGTACTTAAAACTTTGACCTCTGACTAAATCTATAGCATCCCTGATTAGAGCCTGGTCTAATATTCATAACACAAGTTTCCGATGATCGTTATATCCTTATGATCTTGGCACGGGGTAAGATTTATATAATTATAGAAAAGACTAAGAATTACGGAGCCAATGAAGAATAAGGAAATCCCATTGCTGAAAGGTTAATTATGTCATGTGGTATCGCCATGCGGAATGCACAGACTCGAATACTACACTCCCCCAACTAATAATTCACCTAGCCCGGAAAATTCAGGACGGCTTTAATGGGGCTGACCTCTTTCTCTCGAAAAAGCATTAAAATCACGTGATAGTTGTATTTTTTAAAGAATCTAGAGCATAGATCTATTTCAATATACCTTTTGCACCAGCCGGCTTACAAGCATCACGTGACTTTTGCGAGCAAGAGGTCGAATCCATTATATATAACCAGCTAATATTATTGTTCATAAAAACACCAAATGACAAAGTTGGTTTTTTAAATTGCATCGTTTGTAAATACCCACATAATGGATTTTCCTCAAAGCCTGCAGGAAGGTAAAAATAATCGATCCTAATTAGAGACATACTCATACATTTAACGTTTCCTTTTTGTGTGGGCTTTCAAGTTATAACATGTAGTCTTGTTGTTATATAAAAATGTGACTTTTAATGTACACTAAGAATGTATGCCTGTGATATGATTTCATCAGTATTATTTTATTCTCCGACTATCTATATCTAACGTCCCTCTCTCCGTCTCTGTCTCTGTCTTTGACTGTTTGTGGCAGAAAAAGGATAAAGAAAGAACGAAGGAAATAACAAAGAGAGTGAGATAGTAAAAGAGAGAAAGTAAGACAGAGGGGAGAGAGAGAGAGAGAGAGAGAGAGAGAGAGAGAGAGAGAGAGAGAGAGAGAGAGAGAGAGAGAGAGAGAGAGAGAGAGAGAAGGAAGAGAGAGAAGGAGAGAGAGAGAGAAAGAGAGAGAGAGAGAGAAAAGAGAAGGAGAGAGAGAGAGAGAGAGAGAGAGAGAGATGTATCGACGGATAGTCTGAACAAAAGCACAACAGTTAATTTTTTTTTTTAATATAATTAGTTTTTCAATACCAATAGAAAAATAGAGAAACCTAAACTCTCTCCTGGTTGAACGCTTCCTACGTCTCAAGAAAAGTCATATACGGCGACGAGATCCGAGGGTGGTGTATGTATACATGACTTAGTCCAGTCAACTATACGGACACCGATCCAACCAGAAAGAAAAAAAAAGCAAGTGTCAGAGTGGGGGTTCGAACCACGGAACTCCTGCGTCGGAAACCAATGCTCTACTCTAGACCCGTTCTGAAAAGTGTTTTGTTTTTATTCAGCTACAGATCAAATCAACACAGTGAACAGATTACCTCAACATGAGATTTACCTTTCGATTACTTTTTCGCAACGTGGTAAATCCAATAATGTTTAAGGAATCAAGGGACTCTGACTCGGTTTATAATAATCTCCATCAGGTCTTGATCCAGATAATTATCTAAGTCAGTTGAGCGTTTGCCTCTAGAGTAGTAGGTATAAGGTTTGATCTCCCCCTGTTGTTTTCCTCATAGGCTTGAGAGACACAATCTATGAGGTTCTGGTAGCACAGTAATCAGAAATATGTTCCGATTTTTTCTTAATTTGGAGCAAGATTTCACCAAAGGTTACTCCGCCGTGTTAGGAAACATCAGAAATAGCGATCTAGCAGAAATCGTACAATATATTTAATAGATTTAAGTAATTTTTCTGTTTGCTCATTGTATGTTCTCTTTCAAAGAGTAGAATGCGTATACTGATTGTAACTGAAAATGACGCCATGATATTTATGTTGTTTCAAAATTTGCTCATTTTAATTCACAACTAAAATAAAAGTATTTTTATACAACCTTGCATTGTTGGTTTTATTCTATGACGAATATAATACATGTTTATTACTTACTGTAATAAGTCTTTCTATTGTCTTTATGTCGCCCTAAGTCAAATCACTCTGAGAGCATTGTTATACGAGTTTTGGGGTGTCTAGAATTCACATTGCGGCATACCACACACTTAAAGTTTCTCTTGGTCAATCAGAAAAAGTAAACAAAACCTATGGTACTATCACCATTAATTTTATAATTCAATAAACTTAAACAGTCTTTTGTACAAAATAAATAGTATTGACATGACGTACGTACAATGAACTTATTTTAATACCCCCCCCCCCAAAAAAAAACAAAAAAAAAAAAAAAAAAAAAAAAAAAAAAAAAAAAAAAAAAAACAACAACAAAACAAAAAACAACAACAAAAAAACAAAACAACCACCACCCAATAACCAACCAACCAAAAGAATCAAACAAAAAACAAAACGAAAAATTATGCAAACACACACACACACACACACACACACACATACACACACACACACACACACACACACACATCCTTCGAGTCACCGTGAGACAAATAATGTGTATTAAATGATCCGAGCGGTATTTTGGTTGTTTGGTTTGTTTCCTCATATTCAATGTTAGCAACTAGGTTTATTAGCGATCGGGTATATAAACTAACGTCTGACATTTTGAAGTGCTGCGACACAGAGAGGGAGCGTGGATACACTGGCTTTTGTCTAAGCCACTTACACTACACTGGTACCAACTTGACTATTAAGAAATAGTATTAGGGCATAGTTTTGTAAAGCTTATTCGATGGCGTAAGAGAATCACCATCATAATCAGTGTGCGCTCCAAAACAAAGAAAATAAAACAAACCATGGGTGTTCTGTGAAGATCTAGGGTAGAATGCACAAAGAAGACATACTTTCGTACAATAGTCCTACGAACTTACACCCTGGAGTGACGAAGCTTTTAAAAAGTGATTTACAAAACTTATACCACTGTTGAGCTTACCATCCCCACATTTATTTTCTATCTAGCGATTGGTTGTTTATATTAGAACGGAGCTATCGAGTCGGTTCAGAAGCAGCGATATAAAACGTTAATATGCGGTAGTTGTATTGATTTTACACACGAAGTTGAAATTTCAAGTTGAGTTGAGTTAGTTGATTAGAGTCCAACGTCAGCACTATAGACTAAAGTCTGACATTTAACATGCTGCCAGAAGAAGACATTGCAAGGATATCATGATTCCTGTCTCAGCCTGTCATATTAAAATGACACCGCCTTAAACACTATGAAGTCACACAAAACAACAGCAACAACATCTACAACAACAGCAACAACAGCAACAACATCAACAACAACAACAACAACAACAACAACAACAACAACAACAACAACAACAACAACAACAACAACAACAACAACAACAACAACAACAACAACAACAACTTAGCATCAAAGGAAGCACATTGTTTTGTCAGATCTATAATACTATTTTTCGAATTGTTTTCTTAAAACCTTTTGTAGTTACTTTTATCCTAAAACAACGTGTAGGCCCCTATTTTAAGCATTATTTTCTCCAGTTTCCTGTTTAGGTATAATCTTCAGCAACCAACTCAATTACTTTCGTTTAAAATCAGGTATGGTCAATTTTGATCTTGCAGCAGAAAGGAAATACAATATAGAACTAACAAAGAAAAATGTGTATGGGAATTGTGTGTACTATCAATATAGCCGTTATATTCTTTACATTTCACATTTAATATCTCTGATATACTAGTTTTGTATCTTCATTTATATATATACACACAAAACTAGAATCTCTGACTCAGGTAAAAAATGGCATTAATAGACCGGCATTGAAATGTTTTCATTGAAACTTATTTTTAATTTATTACTTCATAGATATAAAATTGTGACCTTTATCAGTCTTTTATGGCTTGAAATATAAACATAAAAAATAAGGGAAACTTAGCAATCGATCTCTTTAATGGCAACACGCTTAGAAAACGTTCACGAAATATATTTTCACCAAGGCGTCCAAAAATATATTTTTGGAAGCCTTGATTTTCACCAATCCATACTAAAAAGTTCGACGCGTAGGAAAAAAAAAACACCTGTCCTATTGTGGTTTAATCAAATTATAATACTTAAAATTCAGGGAATTCTCCGCCATCCATATTGCCAAGCTTGTGCGCCTTTTTCTGGAATGCAAATGTATGCTCTGTGTACACTTCCGATGAGCTCTTTGTGGTTCTGCGAACTCCTTATCCTGTGGTTTAGAACGACCAACGTCAGCAACTAGGCTGTAGATTCCTTCTTATAATGGACCCCAAAGCGAAACGAAGAACATTATAAGGGAGTGTGAACCGATGTTTTATGATGTTATCTTAGATTTATGGAGCTTTACTATTGATCCAAGGGACACAACTCACAATCAACAACCACAAAGAAAAAAATACTTGGTTATTTCCCTTACATAATAACTTTTGTTGAGTTAATGCCCTTTTATATATAAATCTTATAGCTAGAAGGAGTTAAAAATCTACAGCTACCTGGTTGGTTTATTTCTTTTTTTAATATTGACACCTGATTGTTTTTCAAGTATACTTAAAAAAACGGAAAAAACGAAAACAGAACGAGAAAAAATCGAAAAAAACAACAACAAAAAAAGCAAAAAGGCCCAAACACAAAGATCAAAAAACTAAAAAAACAAAACATAAAACAAAGGAAAGCAAGCGCAAAAACGACGCCTTTTACAATAAAAGATCTTTCAAACGTTTCAATTTTAAAATAGAATAAATTTTAAAAACAAAGTATGTGTCCATACAACAATGAGTTTTTTTTTTTGCATACGTTTATATCATATTAAAATGTATTTCACATAGGCACATCATATATAAAAAAATATTAACGATCTAGATCTACATATGTATAACGTTCGAATTTGTAACGAATCTATTGCAGGCATAGTAAACTAGGCCCTGCCAATTAATTCGTCTAGCCTGCTGAATAGAAGTTCAATGAGATATCAGCGTAATACAATCGTAATTATAGATCTACGTTCGGAAGCACAACGTTGTGGTAGCTTAAAACAATCGTAAGCCCTATTATTCCTTTATCTTAAGGCGAGACGTAAGTTTATACCTACGTTGTACATACGACTGTAAATGATATATTTCAAACCTTAGAATAAAGAGATACAGAAAGAAGCTTAAAAATCGAAAGTTCATATCGGCTAGCATTTGGCTATGGCAGTCTAAAATTACCTGTATATTCAGACTTTACAAGTTTAATCCTACTAATACTTAATAAAATACCCAGCTTTTCGTCTATACGTTATCTAGTCAAGCCTTAGAAGGAACATCTGCATAAACAACAACAGAAAGCATTATTCGGCTTACACGTAAACTGACGGAGTCTAAGATTAGTTTTACATGTTATTAAGGCTTTTGTAGTCTAACCCTACATTATGGAATACCTAACTTTTAATATTGGGCTAAGGATATTCAGACTCTTGAAGTATAGCCTTGCAAAATGTATATGGAATACCAAACTTTTTATCTCGAGGTAAGTATATTCAGACTCCTGCAGTCTACCACTACCGATACATATAGGAAAACCTAACTTTTAATATTGGGCTAAGTAGACTCAAACCCCTGCAGTATAACCCTACCAAAACAATATCGAATACCAAAGATTGTATCTTGAAATAGACATATTGAGGCTCTTATAGTCTGACATCCCCAATATTTTTTGGAACAGCCAATTTTCATGATAGCATAAGTATATTCATGCTCTTCTTGTCTACCCATACCATTATTTTATAGAAGATCACACTTTTCAACTCGATACCAAATTATTCATCTTGAGATTATGTATAATATATTCTTGTTGTCTGACATTACCGCCACCTTTGGAACACCCCAACTTTTCATTTTGGGATTTTTGGGGTAGGTACAACACTGTATAAAAAACAACCAGTACGTCGTGTTATGGAATCGTCGCATAAGTTTATGTGTTGTCAGCATGGAGTCTCATCGCACAGAGATGTGACAAAATAAACATGGCCCCCTTTTATGTAGGAAAGGGGGGAGGGGAGGAGGGGGGGGGGTATCTGCAACAACATTAAGAGAAGGAGGAAAAAAAAGCAATAAAGTTAATGCAGTTTGCCATAGTATACGTAATGGTAAGTAATTATGTATAAACCTGACGCGTAATAGAAAAAAAAACCTCAAAAAACTTTTGTAGTTCGTAAAAATGACAAGTGGCTGCTGCAGAGAAAAAAATGTTCAAGGAATACATCAAAAGATTTTAATCGTAGCAAACCAATACTCCAAAAGCGCAAGCGAAATTTTTAGTAAAAAAAAAAAAAAATTAAATCATTGGGTTGTGAAGTATTTGGCATCATTTCAAAAGAAATTATTAATAAATATCATTCATTCTTGAATTTAATATTCAGTGCAATAATCTTCGTTTGGATAGGTCTGCAGCGTTGGAAAAGGAAACAAATATGGTAGATTAATGTACATTATCTCATTTTACCTCTATTAAAAAAAAGAAATTGGTATACGTACACCATAACTTAAAATATATTGATTGTTAACAACTACAGCACCATCACCACTCACCACAAAAAACAACATCAGCAGCCACACCCAAAATTACACCCACAATAAAATAGTATAAGAATTGATATAAACACACGCATACTACCACCACCACCGACACCCCTACTACTGCTACATCTGCTGCTGCTACTACTATTATTACTACTACTACTACTACTACTACTACTACTACTACTACTACTACTACTACTACTACTACTACTACTACTACTACTACTACTACTACTACTACTACTACTACTACTACTACT
>RQTK01000463.1:21565-33244 GCA_003991915.1 Elysia chlorotica
TTATTATTGCTATTATCACTATTTTAAAAAAAATACCTCTACCATCAAGGTCTGTGTCGTTAGAATCCGTGGAAGCACCTGAGTAAGGCAGTGACGAGAAAACAGTGGGTGAGTTACAATGAATCCACTATAAACCTTTAAAGTGCGAGAGACTTTGAATAACATACAGCCTGTTTTTGTAAAGTTATTAGATTGCTCTCAATATTAATTTGAACTTAACACGTGTAAAGTTTCACAGCAAGAGTAGAGGAAGAAAGAGACAATGATAGTCGTACGATTTATAAAGATAAATAGATAAAAATACAGATAGGTAGATAGATGGAGGATGGATGGAATGATGAATAAATAGATGGGAGGATGAATGGGTTAATAGATAGAGAGATCGATATAGAGATAGAGAGGTGGAATTAGAATAGAGGTATATTGACAGATATACTGATGTAAAGATAAATAGTAAAATAGAGTGGAAAACGGAGACGGAGGTCCAGATATAGATACGAGTGGATAGATAGATAGATAGATAGATAGATGGGTAGGTAGATAGATAAATAGATAGATAGATAGATAGATAGATAGATAGATAGATTCTATCTATCTATCTATCTATCTATCTATCTATCAAACATAGATAGATAGATATATAGATAAATATATATATAGAGAAGGAAACAGACTGACAGACAGACAGACAGACAGACAGACAGCAGAGAGACAGACAGAGACGAATACAGACAGACAGGCAGGCATAGTTATAGCTAGGCATAGTTGTTTTGTTTATTATTTTCTGTTTGAAATCGAACTTTGACAACTCAAAAACCCACAAGGTGAGGACGAACAGACGAACTAAAGGAGGCAAAACAATAACAACGCCACTTTCTTACTTGTTCGGTTATTTACATCATCCATCCGTGGAAATAAACCAGTCCCTGTTCACATGTTGTTGTTGTTGTTGTTGTTGTTGTTGTTGTTGTTGTCGTTGTTGTTGTCGTTGTTAATGGTTTTTTTTTATTGTTGTTGTTAGTAGCGATGGTGGTGGTTGTAGTGGTGTTGATGGTGTTGGTAGAAGTGGACGTGATAGTCGTAATCGAGGTGGTGGTTGTAGCATAGGTGAAGGGTATGGAGTTGAAATGAAATACCGTTGTTGTTTTTTTTTGTTTTGTTTTGTTAGGTTAAGTTAGGCCCGTTTCATGTTATTATAATTTGAGAATATTTTTTGTGTGTGGAAGGTTTTGCAACGTAGAGATAATTATAGGATCACGACGGGGCACCGTTTATGGGGAAAATGGGAGGCAAACAAAAATATGTTATCATCTAATGGTATAAACATGCAACATTATATTCATAAACATGTTATTAAAATAAATACACTGTTTTCCTTTCTTTCTTTCTTTCTTTCTTGTGAATATTTAAACTTGAACATATAATTCGGTTCATTTTCTAGCGTCTTTTCAGCTGCTTCGAATCATAACTTTTATATAAGATTCAGGACTAAACAATCCATTGCTTTGCGTTGAAAGAAGTTCATTCAGGCGCATGCGTAAAGGATGTTGGCAGAATATTTTTTAAAAAGTCAGATCCACGCAATGACTAGGTTTAAACAGTTGCTGGAGGAAACCCCCCCAAATATATCGTTTTGACATACTAAACAAAATTGATTTTTATTTTAGTAGTTCTTCAGTTTGTACAAGAAAAACAACCTAAAAAAAACTTAATAACAGCTTATGATAGATAATTTAAAATTGTGAAAATCCCATAAAGCAAAACAGGCTAACATTTAAGAGCAAATTAATATCAGAGAAAGTAAAACTTCCATTTTCCCCAGGATTTTACACTTTTCTTTTCTTTTGCGTTCAGATGTGGTGTTCACTAAATCTCGGCTGAGATCTTGCCTTAAAAAATCGAGTCTAATCCTTAGAAAAATCGTTTCGTAAGTTTGGGCTTCAACTAACGGGCTCTTGAACAAGGTTCAATCTAGTCTTACAACAAGTCGGTCGAAGGTACAACGTCACGATAGCTTACGACTCGACTGACGCCTTCTTTTTTCATATGTTCATATCTTACTAGTCGTAAGCTTTCCACGCGGTTGTACTTACGGCCCAGTGTGTGTATATTGTGTTATATTTTTTCTGTGTGTCTGCGTGGGACGTAAACGGGTTCAGCGATCGATGGACTTTCAATTCGGAAGAGTTTAGTAATGTTCAATCAGGCAAACTTATGTTTTGTATTTCGTTGATTATTAGTTGGATCGAATGATTATACATGCACTAATTATACTCGACTCACAAGTATATCTCCGCTTTGTCTCTGAATCGCACAGCCTATGGTTAAAGAATAAAGAATCAACCGTGTCTGATATATCTCCGCTTTGTCTCTGAATCGCACGAACTATGGTTTGCCGGACCCACTTCGATCTCCTTGATATCCTGTACACTATTTCTGATGAAACCGAAACTTCGTCTTCGTGATATCAGACTCAGTGTGATAATTCATTAAACTTTTCCACTATTTATCCACCCCCCCCCCCCACGAATCCACGAATGTTCGGTTCTGTGATACCTGTTGAAAAAAAAACAACTTATCTATTTCACTTTCCAGTATTTTAGACGAGCCTGATTTTCTATTCAAGCGTAACCAGGATGGGAATTCATAACACTTTCCACAGTTTCCGCCTGCACAAATGCAGGGTTTTCGACTCAACTGCAACTACCTCTTCTCTCTCTTCGATCCTCAGTAACTACATGAGCTAAACTCTATCGGCCCTTCTCATTTGAGGAATTAATAATCAACCGTGTCTGCCTCATAAATGTGACCATTTATCTGTCGCTATGTTAGTCACGATGGAGCACCAGTCACCCCCTGGGTTTTCCTGGGGAACAATACTGTACAGAGAGAGAGAGAGAGAGAGAGAGAGAGAGAGAGAGAGAGAGAGAGAGAGAGAGAGAGAGAGATGCTAGCTAAGATTCAGAGCACGGACCTACCTCGCCTCTCCCTGATCCTCTGTATATCCGCGCCCGCCGACTCGATGAAGCTGATGGTCGACTGCATCCTAACCGTCTTGTCATCCTTGCCGCTGTTGTTGTTGTCGCGCTCTTTACCGTCGTTAGTGCCGAGGCCGCCGCCGGTGCAGTGGTCAATGAAGCTGTTGGCGCTGCTGGTGCTTGAGTTGGTACTCTCGCTGTCGCGCCCGTCTCGAATGATGCCTACCAGTTTGTCCTTCTTGTCGCCGTAGGCAACGCGGTATGACGGCATCGCTACGATTTCGGCTTTTCCCGAAGGAGACGTCGCCGCAGTGCTGTGGGCCGTTGGGGAAATGCGTGAATAGACGTTAGGGAAATACGTTCACGAACATTGGGCAAATACATTCATGGAGATTGGGGACATACGTTTATGAACATTTGAGGCAACGTTTATAAGAATGTGGGAAATATATCCATGGACATTGGAGAAATGTGTTCATAGACATTGGAAGAAATACTTTAATGGGCATTGGGGAAATACGTTCATGGACATTGGGGAAATACTTTAATGGACATTGGGGAAATACTTTAATGGACATTGGAGGAAATACTTTAATGAACAATGGGTAAACACGTTCATAGTCATTGGGGAAATACGTTAGTAGACATTGTTGCCATACAGTTATGTAAATTGAGAAATACTTTCATCGGCATTGGTGGCATTTTTTCAGGGTCTATGGAAGAAATACATTAATGGGCATTTGGGAAAACTATTTTCATGCTCATTTAGGAAATACCTTCCTACGTTTATGGTCGTTGGAGAAATACGTTAGTAGACATTGGGATAAAAGGTTTATGTATATTGGGGAAATACTTTCATGGATATTGAGTAAAGGAAATGCTTTTATGGATATAGAGAAAATGCGTTAACGGACATTGGGGAAATACTTTCATGGACTTTGGGGAAATATGTTCATGGGTTGACGGTGGAATGATGTCCCTCGTTTTAAACAGTCTTAAAGAGTATAAACTAGATGTCTGTGTACAAAGGTGTCTAGATCTACAAGTTGATCTAGGGTCGTAAAAACAACATCACAGGTATGCTTACAACTCGTCTTAAGATATGCAAATAAGAAGTCTTTGTAAGCTACAACAGGAAATGTAGCGATAGTTGTACAGCAACAAACTGTACTTATAACCGAGAACAGCAGGAATGCATAGATAAACATTTTCCCGTTTGTGGTTTTCCAAGACATGGGACAAGGTGATCAATAGTTTGTTTTATAATCCAACTGGAACCCATAGATACGAGTACATGTATTACAAAAGATTGATGCCCTACGGCGTCAATACTAGATCTAGCGTCATAAAAAGGTTGTGATAGCTGTGCAGACATACACATTCTATAAAGATATGACTAAACTAGGTGTACAAAAATAAACCTATGTAACATTAAAAATATACAAAAAGTGAGTCGAAGTGAGATATACTTTACGGATTACTAAACAATCTCAAGAGATAATTATGGGATGACTGTAATGTGCGAATGGATTCGAGTGACAGTTTAACCCAGAGCTAAATCTGAACTGGACCAAAAGCCAAACGTAGCTTCAAATGAGGAAAACTGGAATTGGATAGATGTAAAAAATATACTACACCTCCATCAATGTTACAAGTTAATAAAAATATAAACTGCTCATGATTTAGGTGTTGTGTAATGCTCCAACGATGCAGGCGATAACATCATTTGGGATGGGATTTCCCCTGGCTGACAAATTGTGAAAAGGGTGTCATTTTTGTTGCAAACATTCGGACGCATAATTCAGTTAAAAGCTAAAAGAAAAAAAAAGAGATAACCCTTATCGAACGATGCTCCATCTTTTAAAAATATTAGTCGCCAAACCACTACCAAGAGTAATGGCCCAGAGGACGCTTCCTATAAGAGGTAATCTAGAACTAGCCATTAGAACTATGCACCTTACAGTGACATTTTTACACTAAAGATTACAATTCTTAGTAGGAACGAAGCTTTTTAACGATTTTTCTTCTTCTAAGAAGCTCTTCCGACTCTTGTTACAGTTCCCAACCCACCGATCAGCGATAATATTGAAATCTTGCCGAGGAGTGAGAAGTGAAACTTTACATGAATCCGAAGGCGGCCAGGCTGTTCCTCTGCATCTGCTGGTTCGTGTATGTCTGATCTGAACCGTTGGCCCCGCTGGTGAAAATCAGGTGCGGTATCGCCCTTGACGCTCCGGGCACGTTATTGGTCGCGCTGTCAAACAGCAGGACGTCTTCCAGCTTGGTGAGGAAGATGGAGCTCTTCTGCGAGAAGTCCCGATACTGCAGGTAGCCAATCAGGTTGGCGATGTACCAGTACAGGCACACCGAGTATATGACCACAGGCATCAGAAAGTAGATCCACGTAAGGCCCTGCTGAGGAACGGCGATGGAATGGGGGGTGGACGAAAAAACGCCGTTGTTTTTGTACGGTTTTACACATTGGTGTACAAGAGCTTACTTAGTGGGTCTGGTTAATTTGGTTCCGGAAAATAGTAAACAGGGTTTGTGGGTTGAGGAGAGAGAGAGAGAGAGATTGCTAAAAGAGAGCGCGGTTGTTTTTACACAGCATGGTAGGAAAAACATACATGGTAGGTGTAGTTAACTTAGTTTTGGGCACATATTTCTGTTAATAGAAATCTGCTGTTTTGGTTAAAATGGGAACATGGTGGGGACAATGAAAGATCGAAAAATCACTTTTTTTGTTCCTGTGATTTTTATTAAAATTTAAGATATAAGTGTATTTATTTTGTTGTCGTAGCAGTACTGTTTTCATATTGGTGTCGTGATGATAGTTGTGTACAATGCAATATCTAACAACACTCATTTTGGATTTTTACACCACAATACAAAATATACCAGTACTAACCTTAGTGCCGTACGGATTATAACACTACAATACAAGAGGTAACAGTACTAACCTTGGTGTCTTGCTGATTATAACGCTACAATACAAGAGGTAACAGTACTAACCTTGGTGTCTTGCTGATTATAACGCTACAATACAAGAGGTAACAGTACTAACCTTGGTGTCTTGCTGATTATAACGCTACAATACAAGACGTAACAGTAATGACCTTGTTGTCGTGCTTATTATAACGCTACAATACAAGAGGTAACAGTACTAACCTTGGTGTCGTACTAATTATAAAAATACAATACAAGAAATACCAGTACTAACCTTAGTGCCGTGCTGATAATAACTTTACATTCATTGAAAACCCATTTTCACCTCTGGGTGCGAACGCACCACAATGGCATTTTTTTTCTAAAATCCACAATTATTCACCTAGAAAGCCAAAATTTCGCGACTTTTCCTAAATTTACTACTTCTCACGTGCATAGTTTACTCAGACCAGAAGGCCTCCCCAGGACTTTGAGATTTTACTCCTTTTAGGTGCGATTAACCCCCCTTGAAACAAAGAGAAAATAACCTGAAAACTCGTATTTTATCATTTGGGGTGTATGCGCTCCCCATGTAGTTTTCTATTGTAGAGTAGCCAGTGGCCACATAAGTTACCACTTTCTGGCGTAGAATAGTATACATATGATACATGCAATAGCCAAAATAGCAAAAATATAGGACTGACTCGAGCAAAATATGGGTCATATGTTTTTATAGTGTCTTGCAATTTCTTCTTATCGGCACAGGAGATTTATTCCTAATTGTAATTTATCACGTGATTTTTTTTATAATGAAAGCCCACATTTTGGATGGCATGCCTGTTATATTGTGTTTATATTGTATGTAAAGTTCCTATATTAATAGGGCGGGATTGTGAATCCATGTCTGTGCATATTCTCCCAATGATAGATTTTCGTTATGCTGCTGGTGTAAAACATAAATCATTTCCCTGATGATTCCCATAAAAGTAATTGAGTCCTGCATGTTAGTGCTGCTTTCATTTAAGCAGAGCTTAAAACCATACTTTAAAAATTTATTTTTACTCACCTAATATAGGTGTTATTAGATTGAAAGTCTTGAAAGTGAAGCCTCGTGTTTTTAGTGTTGAGGAAGGAATGCATGAACAGGAAATGGTGAATAATATAGGTAATTTGCCAGATAAGTTTGAAATGCATTGCCAAATAAGTTGGTGGAGTTTGTCCCTTTGCAGTAATAAGTGAAAATAGCATACAATGAACAAAATCCGTGCAAATTAATGCACCCCAAAAAGTAAAACATTGGGGTTCTTTCACATACCTCCATAACATTAGCAGGTCCACCTGCACCCACAGGATTAAAATAGGAATATTCCTATTGTATATAGTATAGCTATTAGGGGGGGTGCATTTGCACCCCAAAACTATAAAACAAATAATAAGTTTTGAAAGGGTGAAAATGGGGTAAGTGCCAGTGCTAACCTTGGTGTCATAGGTCTGTGTCGTTGAGGCGATGTTGGTCACCAGGTGACAGGAGGCTCCGTATTCATCAACGAATGTCCACGCCGTTTTGTTGGACCTCAGGACGACTTGCTGTTGGGTGCGTGAGTGGGATACACATACACGGACACGTACATAGGAAGGTTAGAATTAAGTAGGTTAATAGGTAACAAAATAATTTATGAATATATATATATATATATATATATATATATATATAATAGATAGATAGATAGATAGATAGATAGATAGATAGATAGATAGATAGATAAATATTAATAAGGTACACGAATAAGTAAGCACGTATTGTTGCTTATCATCCAACGTCAGCACTGTATAGGCAATAGTGCGGACGGGCCTCAACATTAAATTCTGACAAGTTTTCATGTTGCCACACAAAGACAGTACGGGGATACCATGACTCTGTATCAGCAGACCACATTTAACTGACACCGACCCAACCCGTAAGGTACGCCAGAGCTGAGCTCGAACCCCAGACATTCTGCGTCGAAAGCCGATGTACTACCCCAGTGCTCGGAGTGGAAGCAAATAGAATTATCAGACGTAAATCTTGGGGCCCGTCCATAATATAGACTCTATGGTGCTGACGTTGGACATTAACGAGCACACACAACTTATCGTATGGTGAGAAGTCTGTTGGTTATCAATAGGGTTTAACGTCTCCTAGGTTCCCTGGAGGGTATAATACGACGACGGGCCCCAAGACTGAAGTCTGACAATTTTATGTGCTGCCACTCACGAGACCAGCCGGGGAAACCATCACTCCTGTCTCAGCCAGTCACATTATACTGACACCGACCCAACTAGTTACATAAGACGAACATCGGACATTGTGGGGTTAGATTCGCGTACCTCCTGATCTGGAAACCGATGCTCTACCACTTGAGACAATATCCCCCCCCCTCCCAAAGAAAACTGCTGCATGCCACCTCTTTATTACGCCGACTCGCGGCTCCCATTAGTCTACAGTCAGGGAACTCGATGGACATTAACTCCTCGCCCTATAAAAAGACTTGCCTCCAAATTAAATTCATAATTATGTGGACAGCAGTTGCTACGTTATGCTTATACATTAGAACCCGTTTCTTCTAAGAACCCGCTTTGCTTGTCTCGAGAGGCGGGTCCTTAGACGGAAACCATTGTAATATGAGAACTGTAAAAGAAAATGTGGGTCAAGAAAAACTAGTGCAAGAGTATAGTTACATTGATGACGTTGTGTTGTGGCATCACGACTCCGAAAATAAAAAATGTCGGCGCTGCGCCCAGCAAAGCCACGAACACGGAGAACATCGACGTATTCATATTGTAGGTTTGTGACTCGGTGTACCTGCGCGAGACAAAATAGGTCTACGATTCAAACTAGTTTAAAGAACAAAAAGGAGGTTTAACATTATTATTTTTGTCAAAATAGGGAGATTTAGACTGTTTAAAAACAAATACCAATGAGAAAAAATCAACCAAAAAGAAATAACAGCTTGTAATAAGGCTGAAAATTGACAGTTTAATATGGATTTTAAATGAGGAGACTTAGGCAGAACGATTAAACAGAGATGGAAGGAACTGCAAGAGAGCAATGAAGAGGAAGACAGGCAGAGACATAATATTAAGATGGGACCTACAGGAGAAGGTAGGGGAAAACATGCGGACATGCAAACAGACAGACTGATAGACAGACAGACAGACAGACAGAGAGACTTACAAGTGTCTTTGAGGGAGCTCCCAGGAGTATGTGTATAGGAGAAGATGACTCATGTAAATCAGGAAATGACGTATGAACTCCATCGTCTTGCAAGTTATGTCCGTCTTTATCAGTCTGCAATGGTGGTTCATTTAACGTATGGAAATTACAGATTTAAATTTATAATTAATATTATAAGGCAAATAGGGCACTCCAAAAACTATTGCGGCTTCAACACACAGAGCTAGACTTAGAGATCCGAAATAATGCGAGTAACTGAGGGAAAAAGTGATGTGAAACGTTGATTGGTTTCATTAGTGAAATGTACATTATTTCAAGGTCTGTGTCCAGCTTCTACTGTTTATTTAATAAGTCAAATTTATAGAATTTCAAATTTAAACTAAGTTGTTGAATATCTTATGTTAGTTTCATTAAAAGGTAAAATGTACACATTTGAACATAATATTATCTCAAGAGTTGCTTTCATTAGTAAAATAAACACATCTAAACCTCGTTTTCCAGTCTCTGATGTTAGTTTCATTAGATAGTGAAAAATACACATTCATAATTTCTTTGTCTGCCCTATTACGATTGTTTCAAGAGATAGTGAAACCTCGTTGTCTAGTCTCTAATGTTAGTTTCAAATTATTAAAGAACGTTGCACACAAGCTATCGACTTCTAAGTCCTCCAACCGCTTGCCATGCGTAACTCTCTATGCAGTATCAAGGTTCATGATTACTAGAATCTTGAGACCATCGAAATATTGAACTACTTCTTTTTTTTCAAGGACCAAAACATGATTCTAACTCTTGTATACTGAGCCTACTCGTATCCTTTGATTACAGAAAATATCGCAACAAATTAGATGCACTTAAAAGATTCATATGGCAAAGGAAATATCAAAAGGTTTTCATGACCCGAAATGTGTAACTATACATTCTCACGTGGCTAACATAATGATCTACCCAACAAATAGACCCAAATACCCACCATCTAATTAAAAAAATTTTTTAACCACCTACATAAAAAATGGACAATTTTGACCAGTTTCTTCCGCCCCCCCCCCAAAAAAAAACAAAACAAAAAAAAAGCAACAACAACAACAAAAAAAAAAAAAACATTTGTCTAATAAGTTATACATCATGTAAGAAATGTGGCTCCAAATGAGAAAACAATTACGTTTCACACAACCTGACAGAAGATTACTTCGTACTAAAATATCATTATAATGCAACCTTCAGGAGGAAAGCATACTTTATAAATTCTTTTTATGATCTAAAAATCTGGTAACACACTTGTGAATCCTTATAATTTATATTGATAGCACTGAATAGGGAAGCAAGGACAGTTTTCCCCAAAAATCATATTGAATAAAATATGTACACAGGAGTTCTCTCTCTATAAACTTAAAAACAGTAAGAAAAAAAAAGTTACAGCAACTACAGAAGGAACAATGACATAATAGTTTAAAACATAACGGGTATTTGTAGTGCAATACAATATCGTATAGTACGGAACTAGTTATGAAAACTTCTCATTTTAAGGGACACTTCTGCACATTACAGAAAATCTTGAGATGTCCGTGTCTTCTCAATAATTGTTTTGAACACTAACACAATCATTTTTACGGCTGATATAAGAATTCTGAGAAATGACATTTTTTCGCGCATGAATTGAAATCTTTGATTCTTTAGAAAGCCGAGACTTAGAGAACTGATTACTATCAAAATCACGTAAGAATTATAAAAATGTGACTGTTATAAATTTGTTGTTGATAGGAGCATGCATTCAGAAAGATATAAGAAAATGTATGTCTCAAATATCGTTTGAAGATGTTTGAAGAGAGTATATAATTATTTTCAATAACTTTTGTCTTGGTATATAGGCTTCTCCTATTTATACATAAACGTTAAAACTAAAACAGATTAGTTAGTTCTTACAATGCGATAATTTCCTAAGTGAGTCATACTTTTGCAAAATGGTGCCAACACAATCGGTTTCTAAAAAAGAAAAAGTATTTTAGTGTTCTTAACAAACAAACACAATATTGGTCATCTTATATTCAGTAGAAAACAGAGAAAATGAGCCCACATTATAGAGAAGTGTTCAGCATAGTTTGAAAACGTCGCTCAGGCTCATTGTCTTCAGGAGCTTACCTGGTTACTTAGAGTGAAGGGAGAATGGCTGAAATATTCTGACATCCTTTTTCTGGGGGTTCTGGTGGGAAGCTATTCATTCCCAAAAACAGACATTTCATCCTCTCAGTCTCATCAGCTGGTTGATTCTAGATGTACGAAGTTTTACAGCTTGTTACCATGGTGACTTCCCTCTGATACTAAAAGCGATATTAAAAGTGAAAAGGCTTGAATTCAAAAGGTATTGTTTTTGTTTTGAGTACAATTTTTTAAGCTCTTTGGATAATAGAAAACGACCAATGAATCTAATACAAAGCATAGTGTTAAGAATTACATGAAACATTGCATCTTTTAAATCCTTTTCTCACAATCCCTCAGCCCCGAGTCCCCTTTTCTTTCTCTCTCTCTCTCTCTCTCTCTCTCTCCCTCCCCCCCTCTCTCCCTTTC
>RQTK01000463.1:40053-88815 GCA_003991915.1 Elysia chlorotica
AGTAGTAGTAGTAGTAGTAGTAGTAGTAATAGTGGTAGTAGTAATAGTGGTGGTAGTAATAGTACTATTCGTTGGTGGCGGTATTGGTAACGTATAATTATAATGGTATTAGTAGTAGTAACTGCACTAACAGAAGATGTAGTTACAGTTGCGTCCAAAATATAGCACGCTATATCGATAAACCTTCAAAGTATCAAGACTTCTATAGCAATCCTTAACTTTTGAAGCTCAGATTGCAATAGACTCACAAAATAACCGGAACATTTCGAAATCGCCACAAGTAGGCAACGACATTAGGTAAAGCAAACATTCATGAGGATTTTTATCGGCGGTTGCAACGCTTGTCCAATCATTCATGCAGATAAGTGGCCAGTGGCGCCGGGTTCTGGAACGTCGTGCCAACTTCATACAACAGTCGAGTGATAACATTGGTCTACACACTCCGTGCTATTTGGGGCGATTAGTGTGTGGCTCCATTTCTAGCCGCGCCTGTAGGTTATTGGCAGGTGAAATCCCGCCTTTATTATACCAAAACAATAAATGTAGCTTTAGTTTACTGTATCGTTTCCATAGCAATAAATGAACTTTTACTTTACTTGGATTGTTTCGATTCAGTAATAAAAACTTTGCTTTACCTGATATGTGTCGTTTTAATAATAGTAGTTGCTCCTTTCCTTTATATTTAACTGAATTTTGTCCTTCTTATTAGTAGTAAATGCACCCCTATTTTTCTGAAATCTGGAGTTCAATACAAATACATACATTTAATTTAATCTGAATTATTTAGTTTCAATAGACTTATTTATATGCACCCTTATTTTACCTGAATTATGTCGTCAATCGTATGAATCGTAATAAATGCTCTCTATTTTACCTGAATTATGTGGTACCAATAGCAATAACGGCACCTTGTTTACCTGAGTTATGTGGTAACAATAGTAAGAACTGCATCTTTTGTCTTGGAAACCTGTTGTTTTCAACAGAAGGCTTGTAAATTATATTATTGTGGTCAAAGACATGTACGTACATGACAAGCTCGTGCATAACTTCTCGCCAGTAAAGTATGTAGAGCAATATCTAGCGGAAATGTTTACAATAACACTTCATAATGGGTTGTTTCTATTGTTTCTATTTAAGGTCATACTTTCTAGGAATTAAGGGGATAGCAATAACAACAACAAATGGATTTTTATCAAGATAGAAAACACCACTGTGGCTGTTGTTTTTAAAATTGCCTCGTTAATTAACTCACATGGGGTACTGAGCTCAATAAACCAAATTATATTTTTTTAGATTAGTAAAGGCTGAAACCACTAAAAAAAGGCATAAGAGTTCTGTCATTCTCGCACAGTCTCGTGTTTGGCAACATCTACAATTGTCAGATGTTAGTCTTGGGATTCGTTGCCTTAAGGATCATTTTTAAGGAACCTAGGAGACGCTAAACTGTCCCAGCGGGTCACATTATACTGTCACCGACCCAACTAGTAGGTGGTGAAAAAAACACACACAAAAAAAAAAAAAATCAAAGTGGCGCGATCGTGGGTTATCATACCCAAGTTATTCCCGATCGGGAAAGCAACATTAAGCCACTTGAGCCATTTCGCCCTCTGACAATAATAAAAGCAACGCAGCGCCGCAGCTATTTCCATGTGTCTAACTCGTCAAGTTTTCCTTTCTCTGGCAGTCTTTAAGACATTTCTTGAAAAATGTTAAACCTCTTAAGCCAACAAACTATTTCTGAACATCAATCGATCTCAACGTTGGCTTGTAAATAAGTACATTCAGATTGAATGTTTAGATGCACAGATACCTGCTACCTCATTGTGTTCTCAATGTGATCAGCTGAGACAAGAGTCCTGGTATCCCCGCGCGCCCTGTTTCGCGTGTGGCGGCACATAAAATTGTCAGATATCAGTCCTGGGGCCTACCAAACAATGTAGCCTATAATAAGTGCTGATGTTGGACATTAAACCAACTCAACTGAACTCAACCTGTTACCTAATAGGTTCGTCTCCTAGGGCGGTATTTAACAACCCCGATGTCCTGGAAATTTCTCTCCATCCTTGGCTGTTCTCCTTAAGAGTCGCAAGTCCAATACTGTGGTAGACCTACATCTCGTCTCCAAATAGTATGAAAATTAGAAGGTTTACGACGAGATGTAAGCTACCTCGACTGTGTACTTATGACCCTATGTCTTTAGACGGATGCTGCCGTCAATGCTGTAGTTTTTATGCTTTCTGTATCAATCTATTGTGAATGCAATCTGCCATTTTTCCTTGGTCCTTCCATGTTTTTTTTCTTAAAATACTGTTTAATTGTTGTAATAATAATTATGTTTGCTCGATGTTTCATTTTGTTATTACTTTAAGGATACTCTTTTTACTTTTTATTTCTTCGAGTATGATTTTGTTTCATCTAAGTCATAATACGCTAATACGTAACAGCGTCTTGTAGAACTTTATTTCGGCTGCAGGAATTAGTTTTGTTTTATATTTCTTGTACAGACGCAAAATGCGAAAAGTAAAGTTCTTAATGATTTTTATTTAACCCTATTCTGTTGTGCAATACTGTACAGTAAATTTATCTTTTATTATCTTTTTTTATAATAGAAAATTGCCCAAATTTTCAAGACATCAAGGATGGCTACACACCTGTGTATGAGGGATCGTCGTGTGTGTGAGGGATATTCGCGTGTGTAAGACATCCTCTTCTGAGAGATAAGCCGGATCCCATTGCTAACACACCAATCCTCCAAGCTTCTGTAGCACTAGGAGCAGCAGCATCATGTCGTTCTGTGTGAGTCATCGGTCCGCCCTGGACAAGAATCTGAAGCATCTCTACAGCGGCCTCCCCAGTCCAGTCATCCTGCGAACCAGTAGCACCAGCGCCGTGCTTGATGGGTCTATAGACCCCATGGATCGCGTCATGGAGAGACATGTAAGTAGAACTGGTGACATGGGCTGAGTTGGAGAAGAGCTTTTGACCTTTTTGTGCCTCGTCCTATTCGTTTTTCAAATAATTATGTTATTCCCTTGATCCACCAAATTATGAATTTATGAACATTTTCAAAAATCTAACTACGTTGTTTAAAGCGTATCATCTGGTATAATTTGTTTCACTAACTGATATATTTTTTTGCCTCAGAAATATGTAAACACAGCGAGTACGCAACATATTTTTAAAAATCAAATTTTATTTTTCTCTATTGATATGTAAATTTTTCCTCTTACAGAAACGCCCGCCGGAAAGGTTCGAGTCTAAATTCCTCGAATATCTGCCGCAGTACAGCGCTCGACTTCCGCGCGCCCCTGCTTTCCGCCATGTTTCTCCCGAACAAGCTCGACAAATCAGCGATCGTCTTTCCCGGCCGACATTCATGTCCGCCATTCGTCGGCAGTCCGCGGTAAACCGAGGAGCGGCGGAGAGGGCCGAGTCCCGCCGATCTTGCCGCAGTCGATCTACTTCAAGGTTGGTTGAGGGTGGACAAAGCCTCGGCGCAAGAACAGAAGATGGCGGGCAGAGAAACGGGCAATCTACCAGGAAAATTTCATACCAGGATTGGACAGACGAAGAGAGCGGAGCCTATTATTATGAGGATGAAGAGAGCAGCATTGTGGAAAGTAATAGCGAAAAGAACGCTACTTCAAAAAATGAGACCTACACAGAGACAAACATGCGCAGCCAAGACACAAAAACTAATGTTATTGACTTCGGATCATCTCCAGCTACTAAAGGACACCAGAATGGGAAGAATGAAAGCCAAGGCGTTAGGTCCAAGAATGCCACCAGTGAATATAGAAGAGAAAAACAGTCTGGAGAATCCATAGATTCGAAAACCTCAGGAGATTCAAAGAGACATGGCCAGAGGAGTAGGTCATCTAGTTCATCCAGTAGCTCGAGCTCTGATGATGGAAAATCCAACTCTCATTCATCCCGAGACGATACAGACGGTAGACGCCATACGTTTTACAAAGAACAACAAAGCATCGACACTGAAAAAGGCGTTTCTTGTAACAACAACAACAACAACAACAACAACAACAACAACAACAACAACAACAACAACAACAGTTCTCTGTCCTCATCTGCAGGTGACAACACATCCGATGTGGGAACATCCGAACAGTCAACCTCTCAGCAAACGCAAGCTCGGACGAGCACGCAGAGAAAGAAACCCAGCATTCTGGAGCAGATTATGCAGGTTCGAGCACAACGGCATCGAAGCAGAGGTCAACAGCAGAGATTTAAACACACAGCTGGCGAGAACCACACCTCAGACGGAGGGCAACGAACAGGGTCAACGCTGACCACTGCTAGTGGTAAACGTCCTCAGGGAGGTCGAGTTGACCAGCCCAGGCGCCTGCAGAGGCGAGAACCGCTGGACAAGCGCCTCAAACACTCCCCGTACTGCGAGCCCATGCCCCAGCTCTTCATCGTGTACACGCCCGTAGCGCATAGCCAGTCACGTGACTCCGTGTCCTACTCCAGGGAGGGACGCGACGCCCACAGGGGCAGGACGGTATTCCCCGAGACTTGGAAACCCGTGGGGAGGCCAGCGAAAGTTCCGTCAGAGTCTCCACAGAACAGGCGCCATGTTTCTGCGGGGAGAGCAGTGGAAAGCGTTGGTAGGAGGTCCCAGCAAAGGCCGGTTACCCAGCACTCAATGCGCGAATATAAATTGAGGTATAAATCAAAACAAAGGCAATCCTACTTTTCTATGTTTTTAATCAAAGCTATGGATTAGTAAATCACCGTCTGTAGCATAATTATACCTCACCTACTTCTCGGGCCAGAGGACATTTTTAAAACACTGTATACTTTTTTCTTATTGAAGAATTGTAAAAAAAAAAGAAAAGAAAAAGCTGGAAATCGGAGATTCGCCGTAATTAGCTATACTTTGAATACCACACTTCTAGTGTCTTTTCTTCAGAAGAATGTGTTACAAAAGCTTGTTCGTGAGGTCAGACTTAATGGGTTTAAATTTGTTTGGTTATCTTTTTATGCATATAGCACTTACATGAGATGGTTTTGATAAGTGTAAAATGATTTGTTGATTAAGACGTTAGACATTTAGCATCGATTGCACAAACATGATGTATATTACATCTCGTCGTAAGCCTTATTCTTATATTGTTACGACGAGACGTAAGCTACGTATTGTTTGTGAATTCTACCCTTAGTGTTTAAAAAACGGCCTCCGAAAGGAAACTGTGTATTTTTACTGCTATTGAAAATGATTTAAGTTGCACGTTACAGAAACCTTTTTACATTATTAGAAAACTAATGTCAAATAATACACAGAGCGAATTCATTTGATTTTACTCTTACGTTTCAGCACATCCGCAAAAACGTCAAAATCAAGTGAGCAGCCCAGGAGCAAAAGTGTTCCGCCACCTAAGAGCTCAAGTACATGCAAAACAATCACTGGGAAAAGAGATCAATATTTATACAGCTCTAAAACAGACGAGAACTACAGGTCTACGAAACCTTGCTCCTCCGCGTTTTTAGTCACACGAGAAAGGAGCATTGAAAACCCTGAAGATAAATATAAGCAACAAAGATCAAAATCACAAAACGGTGAATTAGAAGATGAAGACGCTACTGCCAGTAAGAAAGCTATAACGAACAAAAAGTACATATCGTCAACTGCCACCAAATCAGATTCTAACATCAAGTGTACTGACCAATCACAGACATCCAAACAGAGATCAGGTGGACACCAAGAGGTCAAATCGGGGATCCAATGGTACGAATACGAAGAGCTCTACTATGGTAATGGAGATGGCTCGTTCTACTACACGACGGATGACGGAGTTAGCCGAAGGTTCGCGAGCCCAGAGGATATGTCTAGAGCCAACGACCGTCTCCAGAAGCCCACCAAGATTAAGATTATCAGAGATCGTATGCGTTGGGCGCCAAACAATGACCGAGATCTGGCAGATCCAGTGCGGGTCATTCGCGAGGTGACGGGAGATTCGGACAAGGGCAAATGGAGAAGGAGAAAGGGCGATGATAACAGAGGAAAGGTGGATGGTGATTGCAATCATCAAAGCCAAACAAGCAGTGATAGCTCAAGTGGAGATGACGAGGATTTTAAATCTGATATGGAGAAACAAGAAGCAGCCGATAATAAAAGAAGATTAAGGAAGAAAGCGTTGAAAAATAAGAAAGATGCATGGGTAAAGAAAGGCGTAATACAACCACGTCGGAATTTAGATATTATAAAAACTGGAAAGTATGTCAAAGGCCACACGAGAGATTCAATAAAGCAAAGATCTACACACATTCAACACGTGAATGAAAGTCCGTACGATTCAAAGGCAAATAATCAGGAGGAAAAACAAGAACAGCCTCAAAGTGATAAGAAAGTCAGAGGGCGGAGCTTCCCTAGACCACGCCCACGCTCACCGTCAGAGTCGCCTAGCCCAAGATCGAGAAGCTCTTCTAAAGCATCTTCTGCCTCTAAACACGATGACCCGCCACGTAAGTCAAACGTGAAAAGCAAAAAGGCACCACGACGAGCAAGATCAAGATCTTCGTCGCAGTCATTGTCGTGTAGAAGTCGATCTAGATCTAGATCAAGCTCCAAATCTAGGTCAAAATCGAGGTCCAGATCGAGATCAAGTTCGACGGGTAAATCAAGATCGAAATTGAGGTCTAGATCTAGATCAAACTCAAGATCTAAAAGAAGGTCGAAATCGAGGTCCAAATCTAGATCGCAATCGAGGTCCAAATCGAGATCGAAATCGAGGTCTAGGTCTAGATCAAAATCGAGGTCTAGGTCTAGATCAAATTCGAGATCCAAATCTAGATCGAAATCTAGGTCCAGATCTAGGTCTAGATCAAAGTCAAGGTCAAGGTCACGTTCAAGGTCATCATTGAAATCGAGATCAAGGTCCAGCTCGAGCTCAGCTACTTTGAAAAATCATGACACTTTACAGTCAAGTGTGGATGCTGATTGTAAAGAAACTGAAAGCAAACATCGAAAAACTTCAGACGCTGTCAGCAAGGATGTGTACCAGCACAGTTCAAAGCCTTTAAATAAAGATGATAAAAGCGATGAAAAGCCAGTTAACTCCCACCACGAAGCACTAGAACTAGATGTTGGTACCTCACACGCCCAGAGCGACTCTGTGGAGATCAACAACGAAGAGACAGATAGAAAGTCCACAGAGTCTCCGAATGCTGCTAGAGGGAGAGCATTGGATTACGCCGTTGGATCGAGCAGTCGTGAGGGTCGAGGTGCTGAGTATTCTGACCAGTTCGGTAGAGGCTTTGAAGACGACATAAACCACTCAACTTTTTCGACGAAGTACGAAGCTGAGCGAAGCGGCGGTTACAGCCACAGCCGGAAAACTCGTGGAGACAACGAAGAGAGCCCCAGAAGAAGTGAAGAGATGATTTTCAAGGACGAAGGAACCACATACGCAAATACAAATGGCCAGGATTCAGTAACCTATTCTGTTAAAGACGACAGCTCCAAAACTGAGATTTTTAAGTCAGATGCTCTAGCTAGCAAATCGCCTGTAGCGATAACAAGGTCTTCGGTTCGTAAAGATGAAGGAAGCGATGTGTCTACACCCGAAGATGTAAACACTGAGAGAACTTTTGTGAACCAATCCATTAGTAACGATGACAGAAACAATAGACCCACTCCACTTTCAAGTAGTCCTGAAGATGTAAGCACTGAGAAAAGGTGTATCCACCCAAGCGACAACGACAAAGACAGCTTCAATTCGGAGAAAGAAGATGTCTTTTCTGAGAAGCCCAGTGAAATAAAGGTTACAGAAATGTCTCCGAACACGGGTGGAAACAGAGGGGGCGATCAAGCAAGCGCGCAGGCTGCTGAGCCTGTAGACTTGGATTCTTTGTGGACAGGGTAAAATTAGATTGTCCCTGCTCGATCATCATAGTGTCTTGATGTCAGATGTCTCCTCTGCTGCTCTAACTATCTGTATGCCTATCTCTTAGTGACTGTCTGATGTCTGGTGGGCTGGCTGGATGTTTAGATATAGCTTGTCAAATCTCTATTAATATAATTAATAACATTATTAGTTTTACTATTCACTTTTTTTCTGTAGATTTTAGCAATAGCCATTGACTATATCGTGTAATTTTATCCATAAAAAATCACGTCATAAAAAATTCCTTAATAATAAAATCATTCAGATAAAGGACTTTTTTTTAGGAACCTTTTTTTTTTTTACTTAGTCACCATAGCCAAAATGGTTAACTGTGTTAATTCTAAAAACAACTTAACCTATAGTTTACACCCGTATAAATATATATATTTACCAATCCTTTTAGTTAGATATTTTGTTAATAATATTCATTTTATGTGATCATAGGTCTTCTGTTAAAAAATCGAAAAGGTTTATGTTTCTAAAACTTAAAACTTGATTGCATTTCCGTCTTTTTTCATGTGATATCTCTGAAATAACATTATTATTTTTATTATTCACTTTTTTCTGTAGATTTTAGCAATAGCCATTGACTATATCGTGTAATTTTATCCTTTAAAAATCACGTCATAAAAAAATCCTTAATATATATAGATAAAGGACTTTTTTTTAGGAACCTTTTTTTTACTTAGTCACCATAGCCAAAATGGTTAACTGTGTTAATTCTAAAACCAAATTAACCTATAGTTTCCACCCATATAATTATATATATTTACCAATCCTTTTAGTTAGATATTTTGTTAATAAAATTCATTTTATGTGATCATAGGTCTTCTGTTTAAAAATCGAAAAGGTTTATGTTTTTTAAACTTAAAACTTGGATTGCATTTCCGTCTTTTTTCATGTGATATCTCTGATTCGATAAGTTTTTACGGTATAAATTACTAATTTTTTTACGGATTTATACTCTTATTATAAAACCCATGTCTTCTAGTTACTCTCCTGCAACTTTTTAAGAAATTGTACGCCACTTATTATTAGTATAACAAGGGCGTAATCATTTTAAAGGTAAGAGTGTTTGTTGTTGCTATTGTTTTCTTTAAGTCATCAATATTTTTTTAATGCAGTGGATGCTTTAGTCCTGTAGTGAATGTTGATGATATTTTGTATGGCGCCTATTCATTATTTTCTCCTCCCTGTCTCTCTCTTTTTCTTTCTCTCTATTTCTCACTCCATCTCTCTCTTACTCTTCTTGTCTTTCTTCCCCCTCTCTTTTCTTGCCCTCTCTGTCTGTATCTCCCCCCTCCCGCTTTCTCTTTCTCTGTATCGCCCTGTCTCTCTGTCTGTTTGTCTCTGTCTGTCTGTCTCTGTCTAACTCTCTTTCAGTTTTTTTTTGTATGCATACATAATGTAAAAAAAATATTTATAGACCATAATAATACAAAAATTTCAATTATACAAACAGCACCATGTAACATAGATCTAAAATAAAACATCGATTATTCAGCGCTGAGTATATTTACCTATCTTTTGTGTGTATGTGTGTGTGTTTGTGTGTGTATTTATGTATTCTTTTTTCTTTACACTTTATTATATGGTGAATTGCTAAAAAAGAAAGGCATTGTAGCGAATATAAAAGTTAGTGCTGTTATGGGTTGAAACTGACTTTTAATGGAGACCAAGTATATTTGCTTCGTGTCTTGAAATTTATGAAGTCTTGACATTTAAGTTGAGTTGGCAACGTCAGCACTATGTAGGCTCTATTGTGGACGGGCCTCAAGACTGACGTCTGTTTAATGTGCTGCCACTTACGAGACAGGTACAGGAGACCTCGACTCCTGTCTTACCCGCGCATATTATACGGACGAGGACCTTTACCACGTGGGAACGAAATCGAACAAATAAAGTGTTGAAAGATCGTGGAATTCTAACCACAGATCTCCCAATCTGGTGACCAATGCTCTACCACTTGAGCCAGTTGAGCACCCTATTTATGAAGTCTTGACAGTTCTCTTTATTATAATCACAAGATCGAGTGTATTACGTTTGTTCTCACTCCTCTTCGAATTAAATTTTGAATTAAAACATTATTCATTGAATATATAAATGAGCACATAAATCGAGTATGAGCATTGTAGGGACATACTCCAGGTAAAACAGCATTACATTAGTCAAATAGAAACTTCCAAGAACATTAATTTTATTCACATTAAAATTAATGTATTAGCAGCGTTTCGGTTTTTATCATTTATTTTATTATATTCAATCTCATACTTACGTACTTATACATTTATTTATCCCTGGAGTGTGATAATTCTTTTTAGACTAATCGCTAAACGGTAAACAATTACAAATGAACGTGGGTTTGACAGTGGACAGGTCTATAAAAATAAAAATGCGTTGCATTACAAATCTGTATATCAATTATAGAATTGAAACAATGTGTAGCTACATAGGCAAATTTTAAGTTTAAACTTACATTGAATCATTATGAACCTAGAGAACAATTCGCAGTTGAGACGTCTTTAAAGCACAGGTTCCCTCTAAAGCAACATTATAAACACTTTTTACTTAATATTAACATAATAAAATGAAGGTTGCATCTTTACTGTTTAGGTTCAAAGGAAACGAGTCGTAGGGACATGTTCGTTAATCTTCACCCGATGTAGAATCTAGTTTGGACAACGTCGTGGATGGTTGGTTGGTTGGTTGGTTGGGTTGGTTTAACGTCCAACAGCAGCACTATATAGGCTATATTGTGGACAGGCCCCAAGACGGACGTCTGACAATTTTATGTGCTGCCACATACGAGGCAGGGCGGGGATACCATGACTCCTGTCTCAACCGGTCACATTATACTCAACGCCGTGGAAGTTTGCGACTCGATAGAATGTGAGGATAAGAAGGCTTAAGTCGTAAGCTACCGCAACGTTTTACTTACAGCTCCCAACTGTCTAGAGCTAAAGGTGCGTAGAGCGAAGCGAAAATGTTCAAGTATAATACTCCACTTTTACTCTAACTGCGAATTTTCTGTACATGTACTTTGGTGACATTGCGTTTTCAATTTGGAGTGAGTGGGTGAGTTTGTTTTTACGGAACGTCAGCACGGTAAGCCGAGGTTAACGTGTAATGAAATGGGTAAGAAAAATGCCGGTAATTTGAAACTTTCTTTGCTAGAATTATATTTTCAAAATGTTAATAAATGCATAGAGACAAAACTAGGTAAAATATTCTAACAGCCTTCTTAAACTCTTCGGATTTACATTAAATATTAATGCCTCTGTTTAGAGTTTCAAACCTGGGAGTAGTTACATGTATTACAAAACTACACAATCGTCCTATTAGCCTACATCGGCCCACTTTGTGGTTTAGTGTGAAGGTCAAAGACGTGTTTCGAAAATCAATTTTGAAGTTCAAATAGTCACGAGAGAGTTAAGTAAGAAGCTCTTTGTTATCGCATAGACTAGAGCAACAAATTAGAGCATTCATATCTTATATTGTGGGCGACTCTAAGATGTAGATCTAGATAATGTTGGTGATAAGAATTAAGACAACAACGTCACAGCATATGGGAATACGTCGAGAGGCAGCCAGCACCCAGCATAGAGAATTATTATTCTATTCTTTTGTGTATGTTATACTCAGTGATATTCTATTTATAGACTAGATAGACCAAGCATAGACTCTCAGCTCCGCGCTCGCAGTAAACCTTAAATTCATTTCTTTTTTTTTTTTTACATAATACATTTATTCGACATACTTTTGCCTAAATAATGGTATAACTCTGCGGGGAAAGTTTTATCACTCTACCGAAAACCAACCAGCAGATATCTCGAAGAGTGCAGTGCGCTGCAGGGACATTAGCCCGTCCTTTTTATTAGATCACTGATAACAATTATAAATTTTGAATCACCGGTACTTCTCGAGTGTGCGCAGTGGCAAAAAGATAGGCCTATATCTACATTTAAAGTTGACCTTAATGTATTAAAAGTAGAGAAGTTGTAGAGACCACATGTTATTAACTCTATAAATTACCGGGTTAAGGGGCGTAACTCTATTTTTTTTCATACTTAGGTCATAAAAATCTTTAATAACATCTTAATCATAGAAAATAAAAATAAGTGAATAATACCATATTTTGCAGAAATGGATAAGCTTTTAATTGATATACAACATGCTGATACAATGTTGCATCTACTGTCTGAAAAAAAATAAGAGAAAAATGGAACAACGAATTTGGGTTTTGGTCTGTTTCATTGAAACTTTCAATGTTTTGCCACAGAACAGAACCAGGAATGTAAAGTTTGAAAAAATCAATAGCATCTGGAGAATAATTAAAGTCAAAATATAAAAAATCGGGCCTGTTCTGCAGGTAGATAGCTCTACTTCAACATCATGAAGGGTAGAGGACCAGGGGAAAGGGCTGTTTGGATCGTTTAGAGTGGGGTCGGAATCTAGATCTAGATCTAGATAAACATCTAGATCTAGATCTAGATTTCATCACTGTCTTCTTCTTCCTCACCACCTCCATTTTCAAACTCAATATCACTCTCCTCATCGCCCTCCTCTTCATCTACAGGGCTATCTTTCTCTACAAAGTCTTCTTGAAAAAATTGTCGAGCCAAGTCATTGAGGAAATTAAAAGTCATTTTAAAAAAATCACGGCTTTGAAACCAGTCAACCGATTCACATGCGGTAAACTGAAAATGAAACTAGAACGTTTCAGCAATGCGAGGAACTCTTCTTCTAGAAAGTATAAAAATTATAAATAGGCGTTATTCCGTATTATAAAAGTGTATGCGAAACCAGTTTCATAGCGGGCGATCCGGGATAATACCATAACGGGCGATAGCGGGCGCTACGGTAAATTATGGGTTAAAATCAGACTGTAAAAGATTATTGTTTTCTTTGGTAAGAAATATTCTGGCTAATAACTACAAATAAGTTCCTTAAACCATTAGATTTAGAGCTGCGCTTCACGACTAGTGTTTTATTTCCTTTTTATCTTTTCAAACTTAAGGACTCAAATGCATGTTACTGTTAGCTTACCCAGGAATAAGTGGCGACACACAAAACAGCAGCAATAGCTAAATGCTTATTCCACTTGGCATTCTGGGCAGCATGATGCTCCTTCCAGGATCCCTGGGGCACGGGCATGCAGTTCATGTGGTTCTTATTCTCCTCACAGATCTGGCGCATGGGTTTCCAGTGAGCGGGCACACCATGACCAAGACGAGTGGCCTGTTGCATACCTGTAAAATTACAATTGAAATGTATATTACAATAAGAGAAGTTTTTGTACCACAATCTAGAGGGGCAAACAAAAGTGATTCAAGTGGCAGAACGTTGACCTGCAGATGGGGAGGTCCCACTGTTGAATCTCATCATATTTTTTAATCAAGTATTTCTGGTAGTAGCTTTTTTTCCTCCTTCAGTTCATTAAAAAATGTACAATGTAGATGTAAGGCAAAATTTAAGTTTGCTTTTGCATAAATGGTGATGTTGTCTTAAACTTAAAGTTGCAGACAGAGAAGAGGGGAATATAACGAAAGACATAGGCCTAGTGCGACTGGACCGAAAAGGAGTTGATGTATAATAAACGATAACAGAACGCATTGGGGTCGATCAATAACATTCACTAACCCAATATCAAGATACACAATGGCAAGTACAAAAGAGACACATTGCTATATTAATAATTTGAATTGAATTTTCTTATTTTACATTTTTTTTTCCTCTAGTTAGGTTGCGTGATTGACAGAAAAATCATAGCCGCACATCAAAAATGTTCAGCTCGAAAAACATCGAGGAGGACGGGAAACTCGCTCTGCAGTAATGTATTACGATACATCATGTGCATGCATTTAGTTCACACTATTGTAATAGGTGTCACCTCAGATGTTATAAAAAATTTTTAAAAAGGTGACTTACGCCTTGAATAACTGGGTTTCTGAAACAAAAAACGACCCTCCATCTTTTTATGTCTCTTCAACCGCTAGATCTACTCAAAAGGGTCAAAGTTTGGATCAGGGGAAAGTCTTGTTTGTCGAAATTGTCAAAATTCTGACAATTGTCGGAAAATTTAAAAGTCTGCTGGTTTGCCTCTAGATTTAGATCTACATAGAATGTTTCTCTATTTCCTTACCTTCCCAAAATTGCATCTATAGCTCTCTTTGTCTCTATCATTCTTCTCTATGTGAAGGAGATTAAAGCAAAAATTATGTGAGAATAAAATTTGGGCATGGTTATTTTCACCCCTCTGGATGTTAGGATTACGGGGTTGGGCAGCCTTTTGGTTATTCTCAATCTCACCCCCCCTGGTGAAAATAACTGCAGCCAAAGTGATGTGGTGAGAATAACTTATAGATTCTAACTGCAGCCGAAGTGATTTTATAAGCACAGATCATCCTCAAAAATGTTGTGCCTAGATACATAGATCTAGATATAAAATGCAATGACAAAAAGTATCCCATGACCAATGGTTATAACGTAATGAGTAGGTGCTAACATTATGATTTTAAAACACAGTGATAGAACTAAAAATCTAGATCTATCTAGATCTAGATCTAGATCTAATATTTAGTCCTAGATTCTAGATCTAGACCTATAACGGTAGTAAAAATGAGAACGCTAGAATTCTTAAGTTTTTAAACACGACAAAAATAACTAGAGTGAAAATACTTACGTGGTACGACTCTCAAAAGTGGGGCTGCTTTGGTAAACATCTTGGATGTGAGTGAGATTGGAGTAGAAAAGGTTTGATTTTGGCTAAGTCGCGACCGAACTCTCGACCTCCAATGAAACGAAACTGAAGAAAGTCGAGAAATCGGAAGTAAGTCTAGCAGAAGCAAAATTTGGTGATTGTTGTGCAAAAGGTGGAGAACAAAACTTGTTTTTTGTTGTTTTTTTGTATGGGTCTGATCTTTCCTTTGATTTTTACGAATGGAATTTGGTTTGAAAATATTTCCAGTTAAAAATCCATAAAATAATCATACTGAGAAATTATGTTTTCTTATTGTCAAAACACTTAGCTCTAGATTTAACCTAGATTAGACTGTTAGTTTTTTATTAATCTAAATTGATGCCAATTATTTTACGGGAAACGAAACTTGTTCTATGTTTGTTATTTATGATCGAGATAAATGATTACCACAGGATGATGATCATTCATAGATCTAATCTGGATCTAGAACTCTATATCTAAGATATCTAGGAACATTGAGCGATTAGCGATATCTAATATTGATCTAGATTATCTAATTTCCTAGGTTTCTAGATTTGTCTATAGATCCTGTATCTTCTATCCACACAAATCTAGAATCTATTACAGTATTAGTTTCATTAATAGATTCTAGATTTATAGAGTCACTAAAACTAAATCGAAGCAGTCTAGATCTAGATTCCAGGTCCTTTGTAAGTGCATCATTGTTTTTGGCTTTTCATCTTTTTATCGCACAAACATGCTCTTTAGACTCCAATACCTAGCATCTAGATCTAGTAGCTCAGGAACAGGCACACTCTAACAGGCTTAGGAACAAGCACTGCACTCTCTTTCTCTCTCTCTCTCTCTCTCTCTCTCTCTCTCTCTCTCTCTCTCTCTCTCTCTCTCTCTTTTCTACCCTCCCACTTTGCCCTCTTCACTCCTGCTATTGATATCCAATTTATTCATTTTTTAATTGGATTTCAGTTCCACTGTGTAACGGACCCACGAGTGGTGTATATGTACATGTATTAAGTATAGGAAGAAGCCTATATTTATTATTTTAACAGTCAACAAATTAGTTAAAAGTTTTATAGATCTTAGTCTGAATTTTAAAAAAACCTAAAAAGAAAACTGCAATGTATGTGTTTGTCCTGCATATGCTTACATTTACACTGATTACATTTCTTTTCATCTGTATTTTCTTTACTAGATATGCTTAGCTTGAAAATTATAAAAGCTCTAGATGTAGACTAAAATAACTATATGTACAGTACAATATGGCTTCCACACAAAAAGACATGGGTAGATTTAGTAGTTCTAGTTAGTGTACTTTTTGTTGGTTTTTTTTTATATTTGTTGTGTTCAGGTGCCGAGAGCACTAGAAATCGTAATTTCTGGGTGTTTTTTGTGTTGTTGTGTTTTCTTAATCATGTGTTTTTATGATGTAACAACAAAATGTATTATTTTATTTTTAATGTGGACGCTGTTTTGTTGGGTTTTTTTATATTTAAATGTAGACTATGTATGAAATCATTTTTATACACATAAACATCTAGATCTAGATTGTGACTGGACTTTAAATCTATCAGGAGAAACGTTACTTATAATTCTAATAGATCTAGAAAAGTAACCTTTTCCGTGGTAGATGTAGAGTCTAGTATCTATGATTTTTTTGCATAGGTCTTGATCTAGATTTAGATCTTGGTCGAGGTCTGGACCTTTTAAAGGCGCTTTTGTTCTTTTTTTTCCTTCTGATATCGTGGGTTTTAGAATTTCCTTACTATTAAACTAAACAGTCTTAGTTTTGAAACTCAGAGGAATTTTCATCTGTGGACAGATAATCAACAACTTAACATTGATGCTCTGCTATAACACGCAGCCATTTCGGTGGAGAAAATTGTGACGACTTTGAGCATTCGTATCGGCTTTTACTCAGATAGGAATGTGTCTTTCTAAGAAAATCAACTTCTTTTAGGGCAATATACAACTTAAAATTGATGACAAAATGCAATCGACTATGAATACTCTAAAAATAAATTTTAAGATACGCCGATAAGAGGATATATGATAGTTTGGGCGAGGAGAAGTAATAATCTTTGGGTTTCTCAAAAATGTCCAATATGTAGTTAGAACATTATAGTGACACGTCTATAGATACTATAAAAATTCTGTCGCCCAAAATCTTTTCATGTTTAACATTTCCCAATTTCACAAGCCTGAGTTTGTAATAATTATATTATGAATATGAACAGTAAAACCCGGGATATGGAGAAACATGCTTAATTGGAAAAGAAGCCTAAAGAACCCCCAAAATGTCCCCATTAAGGAACTCTGTATTCTACTTCAGCTTCAAATACAAATAAATTGTGCTCTGATAACTACTCACCCAATCTTATAAATACATTTCTAATTCAACAGAACTCTTTAAACCGAATGTGATTATGACGTTATTTAAAAAGAATATTAGCAGTACTTACATGTAATAAGCCTAGAGCAGTAAGTTTTAATAATTACACAACCTGTCTCTGGGCTTTGTTTTGTCTTTGATATTTTTTTTTTTGTAATATGATTATTTAGGTGGATTAATCAACGTAAAAGCTCAATTTACCTAATTTAGTTGATATTTAAGCTGGCCACTCATTTATATAATACCCAGAACACATACATGATACATGGTTTATTTATTTAATTGTTTATTAATTTGTCAAAAACACTTAAATATGCCGTGGTCTGATTCTTGTCTTGTCCACAACTCCCAGTACCACTGTAATGTCTGCTTGACTGTGTAGCTTATGATTATTATTATCGTTCTGTTTGTGGAAAATAAATAAAAACATTTACATCTTATCGGGTCCTTTCGGGTGTCTTCTCGGTAAATATAAAAACCTCTCAAGTTCTAGTCTTTTCATTATGATGCCATGTCAATGCAAATTCTTATACAATCATACCCAGGTGTAAATTTATTCCACCAAATCATTTTATTTTGTAAATTTTAATTCTTACTCATAAATGGTTTGCATTTCATAAAACCGTGTTCATTATAATTTATATTATCTGGTCTTGAGGTTCACTCATAAAGACAAGCTTAACATTATTTTGTGAATCATGTCATCTTCTCTCAGATTTACCCCTAAAGTATGGATCGCTTTTCATGGTGCGACGGCAGCCTGTTTCCTGATGAACAATTAGTAGAGCAGCAAGGGGGTGTAGCTGTGTATGATGGACATGATAAGGTTGGTTTTCCTGAAGATAGACCTTCAGTAGTTGACAACTTAAAGTGCTAACATAATGGTGAAGAGGGTTTGTTTGGGTTTTTTTTTTTACCAAGTGTGTTACACTTAGAGAGAAATAACATTTAACCAATGTGTTCATAAAGCAAGAATCATTCTTAACTATTGGTGCACAATGCCAAATGAGAAGCTTCTTTGGTAGACAGATTGTAATGCCTTGCAGTGTTTTTTCTGTGCTTTGTGGCCCAATCATTATAGTTTAAGAAATTTTTTTTTCTCAATTATTTCAAACAGCAATGTTTTGACACTGGGAGTATCTTTTTCTTTTGATTTTTGTTTTACAGATGTTTTGACACTGGCAGCAGTATCTTTTTCTTTTGATTTTTGTTTTACAGACTCCTTTTATAAGTGGCTTCTTAATGTTGACAACCCACAGACTGCTATGGAGGGACCAGAAAAACAGAGTGAGCATTCATATTGATTGTAATATAGATATTTTTAAACTTTGTCAGAAACAAAGGTATGGCATGAGGCTCTCAAAGATTGATTTTTTAAGCCCAATTATATCAATTTGTCATAATAAAAAAAAAACACTTATCACTTCTGCTGGGAGGCAGATTACAACAAAAAAAGAAATAAACTTAAAGGATTTGGTATACTCCAAGGATTTAATTTATTTATAAACATGCTTGGCAATCAATGAAGAGTTAGTAAGCTTACAATAAATGTTTATTCAAGTGCCTAGATTTTTTTTTTAGTCTGTTTTCTTAGGCATATACTTTACTGTTTGTTGTATTCCTTTGATATAGTCTTAAAGTAAGGCTTAATATCTTTTTCTAAAAGTTTCTTACTGTATTTAACCAGTTCATACGTCTGAAAAACAAAGTGGCATTTGCCGCATCTATAGCATACAAAATTAGGTAAATAATTTTTATGTCAAACTTCCTAATCTAATATCATTAAAATGTGTGTATTTCTCTAATGACAGAACTGTGTGATAAGTCTCCCCTTGTCAATCATTTTGGGCTTGGATGAGCAGCCGTCAGGTTTCACAAAAAGGTTGGTTCGTAAATTAAGACCATGACCGATTTTAATGTCAAAGCCAGGTTTCTATGTATTTGAAGAAAAAAAAATATTGTTTTACAAAGATAGCAGGTTCTTAAACCGATCGTTTCTTAGATGAAACCACTGTGCTTGTTTTTATTCCTCTGTGAAATGAGAGAGAAAAGTTAATCTTCTCAATTTCCCAGTGTATTTACTGGACCACAACACATTAATTTTTATTGTGGAAAATATTTATAGGCTTTCTATGGAATAAATTCCCTTTTTTGTTAATCTACATATTATTATTATCTTGCAATTGTCATGATGGCATTGGGGTAGAACATCGGCTTCCCACGCATAAAGTTTGTGGTTCGAGCCCTGGCGATTTCGTTCCCTTCTGGTTGGGTTGGTGTCAGTTTAATGTGATCGGCTGAGATAGCCATGGTATCCCCCACCCAGTCTCGTGTGTGGCAGGACATAAAGTTGTTAGGCGTCAGTCTGGGGATCAGTCCACAATATAGCCTATATTGTGCGGATGTTGGACGTTAAACCAACTCAACTACACCTATAACTACTCCATGATACAACGAGCAAGCCCATTCATGTTATAGCAAGCTGGAATGACGAGGAGAAAGACACTTTTTTTGTTTTAAAACTTTACTTTCTTCTAACGTTTAAACTTCCAATTATGTTAGCAATTTATCCAAACAAATGTCAACCATTCCTGTTGGTTGTTTAGTAGTAACATCGCAATCTTCTAAATGCTCCTGCACACCTGCTCACACTGTAAAAGTGCTAAGATCGTAGCACACCTACAGTCACCCAGTCCAGGCCAGCCCCCAGGACCGGTCACCCACAGTGCCCACAGCTTCATCAGACTGTCCTTCAGAGAGCTTGGTCAGCAAGAGGTAGGGAGCAGTGACAACCTTTTCAACATCATCATTTATGTTTATTGTAAATCAGTGATGGTAGTTTTATTTTTAAAATACTGTTGTTGTTGTTTTTTTCGGAGGAAATAATAAAATGGATGAAACGAGAACATTCTCCTTTATTGTTACTTTTTATCACCATCATCTCGGGTATGTACATCTTTTTATTTAAGAAATGTATGATGTAGCCCGTGCACACTTTGATGAAATTGAAAAACTTATAGCCTACTGAGGTAGAATAACATTGTATATTATATTTGCTGCACAAAAGCACCAAACTCAGCACACTTCTTTTTAATATAAAAAGAAAAATTTTAGTCAAGAAGCCCATAAAAACTCATCGTAATTATGGTGTCACCGATATTTTATTTATTTATTAGTTTTGACAAGAGTTCACACTGCAAAGAACTTTAGGTTCCAGTGTAGACACTTGCTTATACTTAAGCCCCTAGCAGAAATTTTCTATGTATGATTATTTTTTTATTTTTTTATTATTAAAAAGATGAGCCATTTTTTGTGACTTCTCAGGTAAATTTCATATAGATATATACAATGAAGATTCTTCATGCAAAATATGGTGCTTCTTTACAGCAAATATCAAAACGGGTACAATTTAGACTTAGCTGTCAGACATATATCTTCACCACAAAAAAGGCTGTTAGGTACAAAAGGAACTTGAGGAATTTCATGTGGTAAAATTTTAAATGCTGAAAAGTGAACTTGATTATAGAAGCTTTAATATGTTTGTAATTTAATTTTTTCTCATAATTTTAAGAAATTTTGATTTTGCTTTATACACTGATAAAACATGTCTAATAGTAGGCCCATTTCTTAGAAGTAAGAGGAGGAATCCAATCAAAACATAATAATTCCACACACACACAAAGTCGTGGGGGGGGGGGGGGGTTGTTCAATATCAATATTATTTTATTTGTTTGATTTTTAATAATAATGATCATCATTTGTGGTCTCAGTTTTTTCGCAGTCTGAAAGAAGAAGTGAAGAAAAAGAGGTGGGAGTCGCAGACTCAGCAGTCAGGATCAAGCTCAGCTTCTGGTTCAGGTTCTTCCAATTCACAGGGTCTGGTGAGTATGTTTAGAGTCACAAGAATGTTATTGTAATACTGTAAAGCAACGGAACACAGTCATATGTGATGGTTTCCAGACATTTTGACCTAACTGAAGTTACATGAAATCAAGTTTTTAATGTTATTATTTTTTGTCATGGTAACCATGGGATCAAAGCTCTTAACCTTGTCATTCATGATATGTACAGACTTGCCATACAAGAAGCTAGCCCATCTGAGACCAGAGTCTAGTTGTCCCCATAGTTTCTTTGTGTGGTATCATGAAAAATTGTTAGACAATAGTCTTGGGGGGCAGTCCTTGATACAGCCTAGTTGCTGATTTTAACGTTAAAAAATTTGAAGTAAAAATGTTAGTTTGCGGTGATCCAGCTTTAATCGTCAAGAGTAAAATCTGTAGCTGAGTCATTATTTAAACTCAAAACTTTGATTAGTTTGTGACTTTGAGAATAGAAGAAAAACATATTTAAATTTTTGCTGCAGAGACTAACATTTTTTTTAGATGTGAATACCAGGATAACTCGATTCTTCATTAGCTTTTGCTTCAAGCTTAATTTTTTTAAATTTTTCCTTCGATATCAAGTCTTTTGAAAATATTTTTAATGTGATTCTGATTCACTGGGTTTAAGCCATGTAGCTGTATTGTTTTTTTTATTGAAATGTTCAAATGTGTTTTTAAGAGTAATTTTCACAAGGTACCTCATAAAATAATAGTATTGTATAATATCCGTCTATCCATTTTACTCTTAACAAAATGATTTTTTTTATGCACTGTGTCTGAGTTTCTTTTTGCTCCTCAGTGAACAGACCATATGCTTTTAAAAAATGTCATTGCAAAAGTAAAAATGTCCGATGGAAGAGTAAAATAGAAGGAAGTGTTTTGAGAGAAATCAATAATATTTAGAATTTGAGTAAATACTAACTGCATTTCTACAGCATAGAAAAATAATATTGAAGGACGCCCTTTCTTCAAGTTTTGAAGGATTAAATTCCTTTTACTTTTACTTTCAGCTTCCTCGGCAAAGACCTGGTATTGTAGGCATTGAGAGATCTATACAAGCAAAGAACAAAGAAACCAATAAAAATATTTCTCAAGCTTTCCAAGATTTAAAAAATCTTATGGAAAAGGTTTGTTCATTTCAATAAATATAGCTTCAAATTACTGCATTTTTTTGTGGGCAATGAACTTTTATTGATCTTTAAATAAATATTTTGTATTTTAAATACTTATTGATAACATCATAGTTTTATATTGTTATGAATAAGGAATGCAAAAGAACTTTATGATAGATGCCTGAAAAGTAATAGTATTTGCCTTATTTAAATGAATCTTTAGAATATAAAAAGTGTATTATTCATAGTCTTTAAACTTAAAAAGCTACTGGTACCATTTGGTTACGCTTTTGTTATTGCACAGCAGCTATGTGTTTGTGGAAAAACACAGAATTTAAACAATTCCTTGAAAGTGCAAAGTTTGTTGTTTTGTTTTTTTTTGTTTATTAGTTTATAAGAAGACTGACTAGTCTGTGGACAAATTAGAAGACACAATGGTGTATCAGTTGTTTTTTGTGTCCATGGTAATTCGAGTTAACTTTTGCCAGTCGTTTGTTCCGTCAGGCAAAAGATATGGTAAACCTGAGCAAAACCATTGCTACAAAAATTAAGGAGAAACAAGGGGACATAACGGAGGATGAGGTAAATCATATTGTTATTATCAACAATGACAGTAAAAGGAGTTTTCATTACTACATTTTATTTTTCTTCTTTGTTAAAATTTTCAATGTTCTTAAACCTAAGGTTTATGAAATTTCAAGTTTAAGAATTGCATTTTTTACTATAGTCTTGTTTAGATTTTTTTTAATGTTTTTCTTTTGTAATAGCAACAAATGTGTCAATTCTTAGATATTTATATTATTTCTAAATCATTTAGATTTTGCATTAAGACATTGCTGTTTTGTTTTAGTAATCGATGTTGTTTACATTTTTTTTTTAATTTATATGCTAACAACAAGTAAGGAAAAACTAAAAATTGGGCTCCTTGACATCGTGTCAAATAGAATAAATCTATAGAATGTTAAATATCAGTTCAGAAAAATAATATAAATTAGGCAGAATGAATATTTCTTGAATAATATATCTCCTAATCTGTGGAGGGAGGGGTTGCCTAGTATTGCTATTCAGAATGCGTATGGTTTCTCTATATTTAACCAAGTCCTGTGTTAAATTTCAGTTTTTCTAGCTCAGCTTTCTTGAAGTTACCTCAAATTTACTTTTAGAATGACTGTAAACCTTAAAAGTATTGGTCCAAAATGTTGTTCTAATATTTAATCTTGTAATTACTCTTATGCTGCATTTAACCAGTTTAATTTTTAGATTGGTTTACTCCTTTTTACTTATGAAGAACTTTTCATAAGAGCTGTGCCTTCCCTCGTCTTATAGGGGGCAAGCTGGTTTAAATAGGCTTCTATTCAAGGTGTGTCATAGTTGGAGGATAGTATCCCCTTACTGGGTGGGCTCATGTCAGGTTAAGGTGACTGGTTGAGACAGATAACCTTTTTACTAGTGTTTAACTTTTAAGAAATTAATCTTTACTCAGTGGTGCCAGTTTCCGTAAATTTTCAGGTTTTGAGAAAACAAAGAAGTTGGTAGGTCAGAGTTCAGTGAAGGTCTATGAAGGGGCTATGTATTGTGATTTAGATGCTGTGCCTCTTGACACAATACTGTTTATCATAAAAACAATGATCCAGGTACCTTTTGCGTCCTCAGACTGTGAGGTTCAAGTCGTACCTGCTGAGCATGGGAATATCCAACCCTGTGACCCGCGAGACCCATGGTGAGGGAGACAAGTACTACTCTGAGCTCGCCCGCCAGCTGGCTACTCTGCTCACCAAGCCGATTGAGGTTTGTCCGAATACAGTGGAATCCACTCCAGATAAACCCATACCAAACTTAAAGTTTATTTTAAATCTCAGGTTTGTATTAAAAAGTGTATTGGATTATGTAAAAAAAATAATGAGGGAACTCTTGCCTCCAAAACAGTTTATATAAAACAGTAGTTTATCTCAATGAATGTTTATTTAAAGTAGATTCCATGGTTTATCAACAAAGTGTTCACTCTCTTTGATCTTCATTGTTTCACCCTATTATTATTAAAATTGACGAACTAGTGTAGAGATAGTTTTTGTTGTCAGAACAGCGGCACCGCAAAGACCATTTTGATTGCTAAATTTGTGAACACTGTTGCACAGGCTAACTTTGTTATATTTCCTAGTTTCTTCTTGTTTTTTTTTAAACTGGTTTTTCATTCCTTTTATATTTTGTTTACATAATTTAATCTTTAATATGTAAACTTGTTTTCAATAAATTATTGATTTACACTACTTGTTATTTCTTCAAGCTATTAAAAGTGACAGTGGGCTATCAAATATTTGTCATTTTTCTCTATCAACCCCAATAAAGGATTGTGCCTTATTCTCTAGGAAACTGGAGGTATGATGACATTGACGGATGTCTACTGCAGAGTCAATCGAGCCAGAGGTATGGAGGTAAGATTGACAAAATTTAACCAAATAACTGTGAAAGCAATTTATTTGTTTAATGATGCTGTTAATTTTAGACATGACAAACTGGGTTTTATAAAATGAAAGGAAACAGACAGAAGAAAGGGCATAATTGGGGTCCATTTTGGCGCTGGGGATAAAAAGTCATGGGGCTCCAACGCTAGTTTGGAGTTAAAATTCAAATTGGACAACATTGCCCCCAACTGTTTATGTTGGTGTCAGTAAAGTAATTTGAAGTTTGTGTGCAGCAATGTTATAAAATTAAGTGTAATTTTAACTCTTTCTTTAAAACATATTGTTGTGACTATTTTTGGCAGCTTCTCTCCCCGGAAGACTTACTTCATGCCTGTGAGCTCATGGAGTTTTTGCGTTTACCTATCAGGTGGGATTTTTTGTGTGTTTTTAAGACATTTTTTGCTTTTTTTTTTTTAATCTCCCCATTATTTTCCTTTCTTTTGTTTTCTTTTGCGAGATTTTGTGAGATAGAGAAAGGGTCTTGTTTTATATGTGTAGACAAGTTTTTTTTTTCTAGCATCAACTTGTGTAAAAGAAAGAAAGTGATTTAGCAGTCTGTATATTTTTTAATATGTTGGTGATTTTAATTTTTTTTTAAATTTCAACCTTTACAGATGTAAAGCATTGATAGAAAACAAAGAGGAAACCCAGCAACATCAAATTTGACCTGACCATTCTCAAAACTAACAAACCCATTAGACTTAGAGAGAAGTACTGCATTACAGTCAAAAACAAATTTGAAATCTTGGAGGAAGCTGAAGATGTGGATCAACAATGGAAAGATTTCAAAGAAGCAGTCACTGAGGCAGCAATGGAACAAATACCAAGGGGTGAAAGGAGGGCAAAACAAAGATGGATGACAAAAGACATTTTAGAAATGATGGAAAAAAGGAGACTGGTTAAGAATAATGAACATAAATACGGAATTCTAAACAAGGAAATCAGGAAAAAGTGTGATGAAGCAAAAGAAAATTGGATCAACGATAAATAAAACATAGATGAAATAACAGGAAAGAAAACATGCTCATCTACAGGATGCCTTAAAGCAAAAGATGGTAAAATGATCATGGAAAAAGAAAAGATACTAGAAAGATGGTCAGAATACATTGGCGAGCTGTTTAAAGATGAGAGGAAAGATTTCAACGTAACAAAGAGCAACTTTGCTGGACCACCCATAATGAAAGATGAAGTCCGCACAGCAATGAGGAAAATAAAAGCTGGAAAGGCAACTGGGCCGGACAATATATCAGTGGAACTTTTAGAAGCACTTGACGATTATGGAATTGATAAAACCACTTCACTGCTGAACGAAATCTATGAGACAGGCCAAATACCAGCAGACATCACCAAATCAATCTTCATAGCACTACCGAAAAAACCAGGTGCAACAGAATGTGAACTCCACAGAACTATAAGCCTCATGAGCCACATGACCAAAATACTTCTAAGAATTATCATGAAGCGTGTCAGAAATAAAATTAAACCTGAAATAGCAGAAGAACAATGTGGATTCGTAGAGGGAAAAGGAACGACAAATGCTATATTCATTCTCCGAAATTTGCTTGAAAGAGCTTTAGAAGTGAAGAAAGACGTGTATTTATGCTTTATCGACTACACCAAAGCATTTGACAGAGTACGCCACGATGAGATAATCACGCAACTGACAAAGTTAAAGGTGGATGGAAAGGATCTAAGGGTGATCAAAAACATATATTGAGAACAAACAGCAGCAATGCGAGTTGATGGGGAAATCAGTACTTTCCAACAAATAAAGCGTGGTGTAAGACAAGGATGTGTGCTCTCTCCAGACCTTTTCTCTCTTTACAGTGAAATAATCATGCGAAACTTAGAAGGACATCCTGGAATAAAAGTGGGAGGTCACAATATCAACAACCTTAGATATGCCGACGATACAGTATTGTTAGCAGAAAACAACAATGATCTACAAAATTTAGTAAACATTGTAGAAGAGGAGAGCAGGAAAAAAGGATTAGAACTGAACAGTAAAAAGACAGAGGTAATGGTTATCAGCAAGGAACAGATATCGCCGACGAGTGACATCTATATCAAAGGAACCAAACTCAAACAAAGTGACCGCTTTAAATATCTAGGGGCAATAATATCAGGCGATGGCAGAAACAACATCGAAATATCATCTCGCATAGCGCAGTCAAAGGCAAGTTTCCAGCGCATGAAAACCATCTTAACAAATAAGCGCATCTCCATCCAAACAAGAAAAAGGGTCCTTCAGTGCTACATAGAACCTATTCTAATGTATGGTTGCGAGGCGTGGACGGTGTCAAAGCAGATAGAAAAGAAACTGAAAGCAATAGAAATGTGGTTTTTAAGACGAATGCTCCGCATCTCTTGGACAGAAAAGAAATCAAACAAAGAAGTTTTAGAAGAAGCTCAAGCAAAACCATCAATAATTAACAAGGTGAGGAAAAGGCAAACAACATTCTTTGGCCACATGATGAGAAGAGAGGGACTAGAACATCTAGTGACAACAGGAATGATTGATGGGAAACGCAGTCCAGGAAGGCAAAGAGAAAAAATGGCAGACGAAATATCAAAGGTTACAGAGATGATGAAACTAACAAGAGAAAGAGAGATATGGAGGGACATGATCACCAACGCTATGAGGAATGGTACTTGATGATGATGATGATGATGATATTTTTTATTCTTTTCAATTGTGTGTTTTTTTTTGTAAAGAAAGAAAGTGATTTAGCAGTCTGTATATTTTTTAATATGTTGGTGATTTTAATTTTTTTTTAAATTTCAACCTTTACAGATGTAAAGCATTGATAGAAACCTTTTTTTTTTTTTCAGATTTTACCTTCTTTTGTCCCATGAAAATGAGTTTGATGGGTGAACTGTGGAAAAAATTTGCTTGAAAAATTAATTATGACCAGATATTTGGCCCAATCTGAAGAAACAAACGAAATGAGAACAACTTGATTCAAATTCGTGTTTCTGCTTTATTTTTATTTTTTTAGCTACAAAAATTTATATACCATTTTTTATGTAAGAATAAATCATTTACCATGCATAACTTAAAGATATTGTGTCTTTACTGACCACCTCTTCTGCAGTGACGCAAAAGTTGATTTGTAAAGACAGTGATATTTGACAGGAACATTTAGTACAAACAAATCTTTTTTTCTACCTCTTCAGGTTAAGAACGTTTGATAGCGGAGTGTCAGTGCTACAGGCCCAGAGTCAGAACGAAGAGGAAGTTGTTTCAGAAACTTGTGCAATAGTAAGGATGCTTGCAATGTTTCTGCTCACTGTTTTTTAATCAAATTAGTATGTCTGATTTTGTCCCCTGCTAGTGGGATTTGTGTCTATATAATGTGACTAGCTGAGACGAGTCCTGCTGTTATCCTCGCTGTCTCTGTGTGTCAGTACAAGAATTTTCAGACATCATTCTTTGGACCTATCTGCAACATTGCCTGTTGCTAACATTGGACGTTAAGTAACCAACCAACCAAATCATCTAAAAATTAAACTAAAGGCTCATTGATTTTTATTTTTAAAGTCTTAACTCAACTGGGACTTTTTGAGCCTCGCAAAAAGAATTACCTATATTGTTTTTGCAAGATGAAATCAGTTGCTGTAGCCATAAACTTATAAACTAAAAATAATTTTGTCCTTATACTGGTTTGCATGGTTGACTCTCATATGTATGAGATGCAAAAAGCTGCTCGAAAGTGCCTTGAATACGGCAGATAAAACCTCCTTTTACAAACTAAGAGGATGCAGCGACAAAAAAATGTAAAAAAAATAAGGTGCAACAGTTGAAGCTCAGTTTGTTTTAGATGTCTGAGAACTATATCTGATCAGGTAAAACCAACTCAGCAAAGTTTCCTTGCCAAAACAGTTAGTGTTTACAAGAGAAACATTGATCTTGCAAAACTTAATTATGTGGTTAGAAAATCACTATGCTGAGTAAAGGAGAATTGAGAAAATTCTGATGGGCAAAATGGCATTGTCAAAATCAAAGCAGAATAGTTTTTATTTGAAATATTTTTTTACCAACCCTCATCATTCTAACACTTAATTATGGTTTTTGGGAAACATTATGCATAAACGTCATCCAAATCCTTCCCTTTCTTTTTTAACACTTTAACTTTCAAGATTCTATGCAGACCTCAGCTTTGATGACCTTCTTGCTGTACTATTTGTTAGCCATGGAATGGTTATTGTAAAGTCAACATTTGCTATCACAACCCACATTAAATAATATTTGGCCGGTGTTTTGTTGGGATTGCATTTGCAAATCAGCAAAGGCCATTAGAATCTCTTGTTGTGTTACTATCTATCTTAGTCAATGCCGTGATGGTGGTTGAATTTATTATTGATTTATAGCAAATTATGCTTTACACCTCAGAAAACCTGTATCTGTTTGAAAAATTATTGAATTATGTTATAACCATAAGTTTGTTTATTCTACCCATGGTCTCTGTCTCTGTAGTTGAATATCTCTTTCCTTTTGTCTCCCCTCAGGTTGAAAAACAGGGTAACTTGACTTCAGAGCAGCTGTCGCAGTTGTTGGGTCTATCTGTGGTCCTGGCTAAGGAGAGGTATGTTTGGTTCTAACTTAAAGTTTGTTGTACTATTCCTCTTTTCCGTCTGGGATGCGTGGTCTTTGTATTTTTTTAAATCCTTTTTACTGATTTTACAAGGAAGTACTTTGGCAGCACAGAGCAATGACTTTTTGTGCAAAGAGCAAGTCACTTGTTGATTTTTTTCCCTCAGGGAAGGAATGGGGGTGGTGTTAAAAGTTTGAGAAGCTCAACTTATCCCATATGTGCACTGTGGCAAGTGAAGACACTAAGATTCTCAATTACTATTAAAGATCGGTTGTTGTTTTGTTTTTTTCATATCCATTGACATTTTTTTAGAAGATCACATAAATTTATAGGTATTTTCAAGAAAGGCTAATTTGTCAGTTGTTTGCAATTTTACAACAATAAGTAAAACTTAAGTGAAATCTACCTTAAAAAATTATTGGAGAAAAAAAAAATAAGGCCTACTTAAACTCGTTTTTGTCTCCCTTTACATGTCTTCTTTGTAAATTACTCTGTTCATTAAAGTTTCTCTACCAACATGATTATGAGAACTTTGTAAAAGAGGATATGGTTATGATTTTTTTATTACGCTTAAAAGATTGAACATTCAACCAGTTTGTTTGTGGGCTTCTAAAAATTGTTCCAATTACTAACATCTGTGAATCAAATCTTTTGTTTGCTTAAAATATATATCTCAGGAAAAATGTATCACAAGTCACGTTTGGCATAAGCTTTTGCTTTTCAACTGTTTTTTATAAGTTCTTTGTCCAAGGCTAATACAGGGATGTAAATCCTTCAGATTTTCTCTGATTTCAGATTTTCAGGTGCTGCCCCCCCTCCTTAATCTAAAAAAAAAAAAGAAAGAAAAAGAAAAAGAAAAAAAAAAATATATATATACATACATAATATAGATCAAGTCAGGACGGTGGGCTAGTTCTACATTAATTTAATGGTTATTTTCTTGCAAGTCGTTTTATATACGTCTAAATAAACTGCAGCATCAATCATTCAATGGCTTCAGATTAGGCCGAGTTCTAGGTCTAGGGAAATATTTTAAGCGTCATTTTAACCCGATTAGGCTTAAACATGATACGATCGATTTTCACCGTTTTTATAACGCTAAACTGGCAACCGCACAAGCGAAGTAAACATTGATAAAAAATCAACAAAGATGGAGACTCAAAATTTTATAGATCGTGATTCACAGATTGATATTATTGACTGTTCAACAAAGAACAAATAAAAGTGGGAATGGCTCACGGCCAAAGATAAACAAGATGATTTCCTTAACGAATATGTTAGAAAAGTTAACAAAGATGGGGTAGCTTGGTGTTGTCATTGCCAATATGAAATCAAGTACGGAAATCGTGGTGTACAAACCTTCCGAGACCACTCGAAAAATACAATAGTACATTGCATGCGAGGAACCGCAATACTGAAAAAACAAATATGCGTCTGCCAGCAGCTATAAAAACTGTGAAAGACAGGATTAATGGTACTGCTTCGGCTTCTACGTCAATATCTTCTTCAGAAACGTCACTACCACTTCCTTATGGGGCAGCTCTAAATCTAGATCTAGGTACCTTAGGATTACATAGGGAGGCTTCTTCAGTGCCTTTTCACCCAAAACCAGTTTCCTTAAAGGATAGAATCACCCACCAGGAGGCATACATTTGTTTTTTTTTTATTGCTGAGCACACTCTATCAATCTCTATCCTCACATAAATCCAACAATCTCTATCTATCAATTTTTATAATTTTGCTTTATACTCCTCTGACATGGGTTTTAAATGGTAAATTTTACTTTTAAAATGTCATTTGCATTTTCCCTAATGTTTTAGATTCTTTTGCAGGAGAGTGTAGATTTTTGGGTTAAAAATGAAAAAAAAAATCATTTTCGGCTCTGCCCCTTCACCCCGCCGGGACCTACGCGGCCCCTGGACCCCGGCGGGTAGTTTCAGAGTTTTTTTTTAACTGGCATTTATACATGCTCTCTATTAGTAATCTTCTTCCAATTACTAACATCTGTGAATCAAATCTTTTGTTTGCTTAAAATATATATCTCAGGAAAAATGTATCACAAGTCACGTTTGGCATAAGCTTTTGCTTTTAGCAAGATACAAAAGGCTTCAGGAGTAAATTGTCCAAACCTTACGATCTTGGAGTGGTTGACCAAATGTAGGCAAGTCCAATTGGAATTTAAAATTCACACTCTTGTCTTTGTTTGGTTGCTATGTTCTTGTTTCAGTTGCCGTTGTTGCTTTGTCACGGTGAGTGAGTGTTTTTGATGAAAACAGGGGGGTGGGGGAGGTGCTTTAGTCTTAAGTCAAGATTACTGCATTTAGATTTTTTCGTTTCCTTATAACAGCGGAAATGTAAGACTAGCAAACTTGCAAAATTATTTTCCAACCCAGACTTAGTGAATGATTATCTTATGTTTTAACAGAAACTTATGTGCAATAGCAGCGTCATTGTTGCACTCAACATGGTCATCATCGATTGTTTTGTCCTTCCTTTTTTCTTTCTTTTTCTGCAAAATAATTGAAATATGCCACCACGCTTTCTTACTATCCTTTTTTTTATCATCATTTTGCTCTCAAAGCAAAATTATCTTTTACAATAGAGACTGGCAGAATTTTTCAACATTAGTCAATTTGAGTTCAGAAATATGGCAGGAATGTGACTTAAAAGTCTTGGAATCAAAGAAAAGCTTGAGGTACATGTATATGTTGCAGACCTATCAACTCCGGTCAAAGTCTTGGAAAGCAAAGAAAAGTTTGAGGTACATGTTAATGTTGCAGGTCTATCAACTCTGGTCAGTTTGCACCCATACTTTACTGTACAAATGAACTGTTTAACATCTTGATTATTGTTGTAAGTGAAAAGTTAAGAGCCTGACCAGTATTCTATAGTGTCATGGGTCAGGGAGTTTCCAATTCAACACATTGTAACTCCTATCTTCGCATTCCTGGGTCCAGTAAAAAAAGAAGATTTTAAACCCTTTTTCTTCTTGTTCCATTTCCGCTTAATACTCAGCGTTTAGGACTCCTTAGCTTTTTAGAAACTATCTTAAAACTGTATGGTCTTCAGAGTTTTTTATGGGGTTGGGGAGTGTGTTCACTGTCTTAACACTGATGGAATAAAGGCATGTAAATGCAAATCCACTCTTCACTGGAACATAATGAATTGTTAGGGCTTCCTTTCATTGTGTTTGATACCACCAAGGAGTTACTTTGTCCGATCCTTTAGACCCTTGAAAAACACAACCAATTGCTTGTTATTATTTCTTCTGCTCTGCACTGTTTGTAGTTCAGAGTTTACATTGGTTGTAAATTGATTGGCACTTTGGTTGAAGAAATATCAAAAATCGTGGCTGTTATTTTTTGTTCATTTCCATCATTTGTCTAGAAGAGAATATAAAACTCATACTATACTTTGCGGAGAGAAATTTGGTTCAGTAGGTAGAGAGGACTATTCCCAATTTAGAATGTAACATTGTTATAGTTATAATGTTTATCTTATACATTTTTGTAGCATAGATTATGTGACTAATTTTTTCCTAAATGTCGATATGGAGACAGATAGAAAGCAAAACAAACAAAAAACCCACAAAAATTAGTAAAAACTTAGAGGCAGCTGTGCTGGACAGGAACTAGAAAGGGAAAAGTTTACTGTTGCTTAAAATAATGAAGCTTAAAGCTCATGCCTATAATATATTATTTTCAAGGTTTAAAAACATAAAAAGAGATCTGTCAACCCAACAAGCCACCAAAGTGGACAATACAACCAAAGTAGAGAGAGAAATGCCTGTAAAAATGTTTTTTGGGCTTGGTGTTAAAAGCTCTGCGCTGCATTACAACTGGTTCTACTGATCTCCCCAAGTCACTGAATTTCTCTCAGGAATTTTTGAATGATACACGGTTTTCAGTGAGGTAAATTTAAAATGAACCGAGCATTATTTTTTGTTCTTTCCCTCCTTCTTCTTTCTTATCAGGCTTCTGATGGCAGAAAAGATGGGAGGAGTGTGCCGAGATGAGACTGTGGAAGGCCTTAACTTTTACCCTAACAGATTCCTCACAGAGGCATGAGGATTAATTTCATATTGCAATATGGTAGAAAGGTTGTAGAATTTGTGTAGAAGAGAGAGAGAGAGAGAGAGAGAGAGAGAGAGAGAGAGATTAAGTAAGACAGAGGGATAGACAGAGAGAGATAAAGAAAGAAAGGAGGGATGGGTAGACAAATGGTCACTGAACTCTGCTGTGCTGGGCAGAAAAGATGAACCAAAGTGCTAATGTATACTCCTGACAATTTTTATTCATAAAACAATCATTTTTCTTTCTGCAATATGATTTGTAGCTATGAGTAAGCTTGCTGTAGTGCTGCAATTATATGTACAGCAATGTAAAAAAAAAAATTAAAAATCCATGAGATTTCAAGAATTGATTCAGACTGCAGATCTGAATACCAAATAAGTAGAAGCTCAAGTAGCAAGCTTGTGTGTGTAGGGGAAAGGAAGAAAAAAATGCGTTAGGGTCATACATGTATTACTCATAATTATTTTTATGTGGGCTGCCAGTGTACACTAATGATCACATGTTTTTATACATCTACCTGATAAATGGAAAGGATAAACACACTGCCCTTTCCAAGTACATGCACATACCGGTAACACTTGTATTGGCTGGATTTCACTTATAAATATTGATCATTATGGGTCTTATTTTTCAATGGCTATGTTGATGATAGGATATATTGATCATAATATAATTCCACCAGTGACATTAACTTATCAGTAGTTGACTGGAACATCTCGACCTAGTTGTTTACCCTTTTAGTGATAAGAGAAGACAAAAGGGATAACATGTATGTAGAAAAAAAGCAACAAATTGTTAATTTTCCAGCATTAATTTTAAGTCCAACCTTGTGCTTAAAGATTAATCTTTTAATCTAGTCAATTGTTGACTTAATTTAGATCCTTTCAACCTTTCTCTCTCTCTCTCTCTCTGAGAGAGAGAGAGAGTAAGAGTATATTCCCTCTGTAACTTTATATTCATCTCTGTATACTCTATTTATTTATCTTTTCATCTATCTCTTCTATTGTTTCCCTATTCTCCATTGTGCACAGCTTGAAGATAAGGTTTGAACTTCCAAGTTAAGCTATTCAAGTTCTAAGTGCAATTATTATGCACTGTTAATTTATTTATTTTTTTAAGAATGAATAAACGAAACTTTGTATTCAATAAAGGCAAACAAATGTAGAGCATGAGGAAACACATTTATAATTTACAAAGACTGCAAGCAAATTAAAATTACCAACTAATTGTAAGTTAAGAGGTAATGGTCTATTATAGCAGTTGTAAGTTCACTATTTATTATAATCACTGTATATTCTATTTAGAAATTTTTTTTACAAATAATTTATCAATAACTTGCATATTATTAAGTTTTTGTACAATACAATTTTAGAAATATAATGAACATACTTTTTTTTTTGGTCTGTAAAAGTGTGAGTGTGTGTGGGGGTGGGTGGATGTATGAGTGTTGAGTGTGTACGTGAATGTGAATGTGTGTGTGTGTAGGTGTGTGTGTGTGTGTGTGCAGGGGATATGGAAGGAAACCAGAACACTTTTGTGGGTTTTGTCCTATAATATAACACCATTATTTTGTGGATTTTGTGCTATACATTTGTGTAACACCATTGGTTTGTGGTGTTTGTTCTACAACACCATTGTTCTGTGGATTTTGTGTTATAGCACCATTGTTCTATGACTTTGTGTGACAACATCACTGCTTTGTAAATTACACTGATGTAGTGATTTATGATTTAAAAAGCTTTTATGAAAGGAGAAAGAGATGACAGCGTGGCATGTGTTTAATTGATTTACTCTTTATGTAAGATTTGATAGTTTTTCAATGTAACTTTGAACATGTTGCTGATGCATAACATATTAAAAAACATTTAAATCTAATACACGTGGTTTCTTTGTCCATATCATGTTTACCTACATGCTTACTGTTGCATTAGTCTTGTGACCCATCTTCGACATAGCCTGGCTGTTGACTTTGGACGTTAAGAAACCAACTTAACCCATTCCCATGTGTTGATATATTTACAATATGTAGGTCATTTCATCCAGTGCATCGCGATGATAATAATTTAAAAACAGGTGTACTTAATCTCCAGGTAAGATAATGGTTGATGTGTGGCTTGCTCATCATACTGATATTGACAATGACTGGGCACAGTGTTGTGTAACTTGTGATCGAGCTTTATCATCAAGTAATATGCATTCTAATAATAACAAAAAACATAAAAGATAGTCACACCTCATGTTAAGAGTAGGTCAAAGTTTTGTGACAGTTTTTGTTGCTGTTCAATTCAGAATGTCCAGCTAAAACCAGAAACATTTTTACAATGATTTACATTTAATGATTTATAAGGTGCCGGTACTCAATGTGAGACTGTGTATGGCAAATGGCAGTGTATCTTGGTTATGCAGGTACAGAAGAAATCGAGTAAGACTGATGTAGACGCCCTACTTTGCCGCGTATGAATTTGTAAGGTTATGTTAGTTCTGAATGTTCTCCCTTCTACCGTTCAGCTTTGTTTACCAATAAATTATCATGGGCGACTCAAAAACAAACAAAAGAGTATTTCATAAACTGTATGCAGCTTTGTTCACATAATACATTACGGGCGATTCATAATAGATAATTATTACATGTACTGTAGCTTTGTTTGTCAAATACAGAAAAGTGTGTGTGTGGAAGAGGGGGGGGGGGGGCTAAACAAAGAATATTAGTACAGTGTATTACATATTCGTTTGTTTGTTTTTCTTTGTTTAATGATGTTACCTTAGTTTGGCGTATAAAAAACGGAGTATTGCATGACTGTTTTCAGTGTATTTTTGTTTACGGATGTTATATTACAATAACCTTAAACAATGACTGTGCTATGTTATACAGTGGAAGTGAAGCATGGCTGTTATCTATTTAAAGGTCCTTTTAATAGTGCCTTTTTTATGTAGTTGTGTGTGTGTCCTCCTGTCAGATAAGCAGATTTTTATTGTTTTATTGAAAGTGTGACCCTCTATAGAAAAAAATATTACTGTTTAAACTTGCAGTCTATCAGGTCAGGTAGCTTTGTTCTTTGGTGTTTTTTGTTGGGGTTTTTGTTGTTGTTGTTGTTTTTGTGAGTCTTAATCGTTACATTCATTTGGTGTTTTTTTATGTTTTGTTGTTTGTTGTTGTTTGGGGGGGGGGGGGTATGTTTCTTTGTTCTTTGTTTTTGGTTTAATTTTTTTTCGGGGATATTAAGGCATATAAACAACCCTGCTATCATAGTGGATATTGTTTTTCTTTTTTAGTTGTTTTGGTTTTGGTTGTTTTGGTCGTTTGTTTTGTTTTTCATTTCTTTGGGGTTTTCTGGGGGGGGGGGGGTTGTTTTGTTTTTCAAGCAACCTGCCGGCACACAACTGATAAAATGATCAAAAGCAACCATACTCAATTCACAACTTTCAATTTTCATTTTGCGAATCTTCACAACTTTTACCTTTCTTCTTACTCATGCAAGCCTAAATCTAGATCTAGTTTAATCTGCAAATAATGTGCAAATAAAAAAATATTCCCATTTGCTGAAACCCCCGTCTTTCCAACCAAAACCGACACTATTGGGAAGGTTGTAGAATTAGATCCACGCCTTGGCCGCGTTTTCCTCTAATGTATGTATCGGCATAGTGTGGTTGGCCAAGTTCCGGGTATCCCTTATTGGGGTCCCGGCCCCGGATAAAATCTTTTCTCGAGGTCTCGGAGATGAAAACTGGAGGCAAGCTTTAACTTCTACCAAAGATTACTTGAGTTAATCAAAATGCAACAGAAGACTTACCGCCCATCGTGTTTTTTTTTTTTTAACTTTTTTTTTTGTTTTTTTTTCATAAACATCGTTCGTTTTTTTTGTACCACATAAACGCATTAAATAGGAGACGTTTTCGTGCAAAATCACTACAAATAAAATAAGGTTTAAAAGAAAAGTATGTAGCCTACATGTATATCTCGATAAGTTTATACTCCTTCTGGTTCTAACTTGATTATAAAGTTCATCATTCTACCATCATTCAGATCTCACAATTCAGAGCTGTTGCGATAAATGAAATAAACACCAATTTGTTGTACATGTACATGCAGTTTGAAAAATGTCATGTTGCTTTAATTCTTAGTGAGGTTTCGATCTCGGATGGTAACATTGTTTCTGGCTTCCTTAGCGTCGGTCGTCAGCAAGTTAAGTAGGCTATCCCACGAACTGCTCCAGAGACAAGCGTCTCACAATTTTACCTACAGCTGCACAGAAGTAAAGCGTGAATACATGTACCAGGACTTCGCTTTCACTTTCAGCTGGTCACAGTCATACTGACAGTGGTGCCGACTCAACCAGTAGGGAGAACATGGTTTGGGAGATCAAAACTGGGATTTGCTGATAAGAAACCACTTGCTCTTCCGACTGAAATAGCTCACCCATCACTCAAACACATATATACAATTGACATCGAAGAGTCTTCATTTAAAATATGATATAGGCTACAGGTATAATAATTAATAAAATTAATGGAGAAAAAAAAAGGGGGGGGGCTGATTGACGTTATACAGTGTAGCCTATACTGCTGCTTGATTTCCCAGAATTTCATAACAATTCTGATCGGGATGCACAATACGAGTATGTATGTACGCAAAAACAAACTTAAGTTACTGACTATACATGGAAAATGTCCTTATTTGTAACTCTTTATCCTCCTTCTACAAACATCGATTGGTTTTAATTTGTATCTGTGAATGAGCGCTGGGGAAATGACGTTTTTACCTCATCGCTGTTAAAAACAGTGACATGGAAGTGACGTAACTACGACCGTGTTATGAAAATAGTGAATTATCCTGAACAACATTATTAATTCGATGGAAATGGAAGGACAGTAAACTAGAGCAATGTTGAACTAATGAACCAGTTGAATGAATCAATTATTTACTAATTAATTAAATCTCATCATAACACCGGAAAATTGGCCACTGATCCAGAGGTTTGCGTCATTTTCATGAATTATTTTTTTCTGCCTTTTTTTTTGTTACTTAACAAATTAATACCATGCCCACCCAGCTCTGCGCCTGTGCTGTATTAATTTCCAACTATGGTATTTTTTTTATTCTACGCCTAGTGATGCTGTCTCTCTCTCTCTCTCTTTGTCTCTTTCTGCCGTTATCTCTATATATCTATCCATCTATCTACATTGTATCTATCTATCTATCTATCTATCTATCTATCTATCTATCTATCTATCTATCTATCTATCTATCTATCTATCTATCTATCTATCTATCTATCTATCTATCTATCTATCTATCTATCTATCTATCTATCTATCTATCTATCTATCTATCTATCTATCTATCTATCTATCTATCTATCTATCTATCTATCTATCTATCTATCTATCTATCTATCTATCAATATTCGTTTCCTTTTGCTTTTCTCTTATATTTGAAAATTTCCTGCGGTGAAATCGTTTCTTTTTGTGGTGGGTTTTTTTTTTTTTTTTTGTTAGTTTTTTTTTATGAACTCATGCACCCATAAAAAGGCACTCATTTTGCGTGTGTGTGTGTGTTTGAGGGGTGGGTGGGGGAAACAATGGGGGGATTTTGTTGTTGCTGCTGTTGTTGTTGTTGTTGTTCTTGTTCTTGTTCTTGTTGATTATGATGGTATTGTTGTTTTTGTTGTTGTTGGTTGTTTTTATTTTTTTCTTTCGTGTTTTTTTTTTTTTTTTTTTTTTTTTTGTTTTGTTTTTTTTTTTTGTGCTTTGTATTATCTTTTTACTCGGATGTAGACTTCTCTATATTTTTAGAGACCCGTTACTTGCACACTTACACAACAATCATGTGATGGCCGCCACGTAGACACAGGCACAATACATGACGTAAGACTAAAGAATGCAAATATTCGTTTCCTTTTGCTTTTCTCTTATATTTGAAAATTTCCTGCGGTGAAATCGTTTCTTTTTGTGGTGGGTTTTTTTTTTTTTTTTTTTGTTTTTTTTTTTGAACTCATGCACCCATAAAAAGGCCCTCATTTTGCGTGTGTGTGTGTGTTTGAGGGGTGGGTGGGGGAAACAATGGGGGGATTTTGTTGTTGCTGCTGTTGTTGTTGTTGTTGTTCTTGTTCTTGTTCTTGTTGATTATGATGGTATTGTTGTTTTTGTTGTTGTTGGTTGTTTTTATTTTTTTCTTTCTTCGATTGACAGGCTTAGACGGACTATAATTTTTTTCTTTCTTCGATTGACAGGCTTAGACGGACTATAATTTTTTTCTTTCTTCGATTGACAGGCTTAGACGGACTATAATTTTTTTCTTTCTTCGATTGACAGGCTTAGACGGACTATAATTTTTTTCTTTCTTCGATTGACAGGCTTAGACGGACTATAATTTTTTTCTTTCTTCGATTGACAGGCTTAGACGGACTATAATTTTTTTCTTTCTTCGATTGACAGGCTTAGACGGACTATAATTTTTTTCTTTCTTCGATTGACAGGCTTAGACGGACTATAATTTTTTTCTTTCTTCGATTGACAGGCTTAGACGGACTATAATTTTTTTCTTTCTTCGATTGACAGGCTTAGACGGACTATAATTTTTTTCTTTCTTCGATTGACAGGCTTAGACGGACTATAATTTTTTTCTTTCTTCGATTGACAGGCTTAGACGGACTATAATTTTTTTCTTTCTTCGATTGACAGGCTTAGACGGACTATAATTTTTTTCTTTCTTCGATTGACAGGCTTAGACGGACTATAATTTTTTTCTTTCTTCGATTGACAGGCTTAGACGGACTATAATTTTTTTCTTTCTTCGATTGACAGGCTTAGACGGACTATAATTTTTTTCTTTCTTCGATTGACAGGCTTAGACGGACTATAATTTTTTTCTTTCTTCGATTGACAGGCCTAGAATAACTATATTTTTTTTTCTTTCTTCCATTGACAGGCCTAGACGAACTATATTTTTTTTTCTTTCTTCCATTGACAGGCCTAGACGAAGTATATTTTTTTTCTTTCTTCGATTGACAGGCTTAGACGGACTATATTTTTTTTCTTTCTTCGATTGACAGGCTTAGACGGACTATATTTTTTTCTTTCTTCCATTGACAGGCCTAGACGAAGTATTTTTTTTATTCTTTCTTCTATTGAGGGGAGCGCGGGCCCAGGGGTAGAACATCGGCTTCCGACACAAAAAGTCCCGAGTTCGAATCCTGGCGGTTGCGTTCCCTATTGGTTGGGTCGGTGTCAGTATAATGTGACCAGCTGAGACAGGAGTCATGGTATTCCCGCCCTGCCTCGTGTGTGATAGCACATACAATTGTCAGACATCTGTCTCGGGGCCCGTCCATAATATAGCCTATATAGTGCTGATGTTGGACGTTAAAACCAACTCAACTTTTCTTCCATTGACATGCCTAGCCGAAGTATTTTTGTTTTGAATATTATTACAGGCGCTGCGATCCAAACCTGGAGAACGAATGACGTATTCACAACCCTTAGGCATGGGGCTTTTCTGAGCGCTCATTGGCTCCGTTAGTCTAGGCTATTTTTGATTGGACGCCAGTGCATATCCCCTTAACTATAGTCTTTGTTTTCCTTATGGATCTTGTCGCAAGGCCTCAAGTATTTTGAACAGAACGCGAGGGCTGGCGACCTGGCCTGGTGGAGCGTGCATATCTCGGCTATGATCGGTCTCGAGGAGGGCGAGCGCAGCTGCTGGTCTCATGCTATATAACTACTTATCTAATACATGTACATTTGTTCTGACATCAGTTCCAGTAGAGGATTCGCCATTTTGCCTCTTTCATTGTAATTTAACCTTGCCGTCGGCGGTGGTTTCTTATCCCGTGATGTCAGCTTGCAAATGAGAGTCTTAATCCACTTGTGGAAACTGCAACGGTCGAAACAAAAACAAAATTCATCAAAATAACCTGTCTCCCAAGGGCAAATAAAAAAATAAATGAATAAATAGGTGCAAAACGAATTTTTGTTGTGACCGTTTTTTGGATGCCGCACCAAACCAGAAAGAAGTGTCTGCATATTACAATTACGAACTTTTCAAATTAATTTATTTAATCATTTAAATTGTGATTCAATATAAAATTTAAAAAAAAACAGACCGTAATTGCATAGTATTCACGTGGACATTTGGGGCCATAAGTTCAACATCACGGTAGCTTACGAATCATAAAAAAAAACAAGAAGGCTGGGTATTACATTCCTAGAGTGCGAATCACGATAAGATCCAACCTGTATTCGAATTTAGATCAATTGTTTCTATTCGTTTTGTAACGCACAATCCATTTTACATAACGCAAAATAATGACGATAATTGCGTCTGCTCGTTTTAATCCCGCTCTCCACACTGCGACGCGGATACGTGATGTTTTATGTAACCGTAAAATCGATTATCTTCTGTTCTTAGCAGGTTCCTGTATTTTGTAAAGTAACATTCTATATTGTTATGAAATGTACGTGTACAAAAAATGTACATATATATTATGTGATACGTCAGATTACGCTGTAAGAGGAAGTTTCAATTATTACACTGTTTTTCTATGAGAAAGTTTAAAGTTGAATTAGGCTGCTTTAAGCATACTTTTACAAGATAGAATTTCATTTCTCATTTTTTTCATGTTACGAAATAATAAATTATAATACTATACTACTAGAATTGCATAGGTTAAAGACTAGGTCTTGTAATTATGTAGATAGACGATGATTGAAATTAATCCGTTTACAATTTATTATGGTGATCCCTCCCTAATACTAAAAATGTAATATTTCTGACGAGATCTTAGCATAATGTCGAGTATGGTACCATTTGTCGGTGCTGAATATTTTTTTTTTTTTTGTGCTTTTTTGCCCCTTTTAACGCCCCTCACCAGCAGCTACACTGTATCGCGGGTGGATCCCAAGACTCAGTTTTACGTGCTGCCACACATAGATGTAGCGGGTATGCCAGGACTTCTGGAACAACCAGGTGGTTCGATCTCCGATCTCCTGAATATTAGCCGCGCGCTGTACCGTTGAGTCAGTTCGTTTCCCGAGAAATAATGTTTTTGTTTTTAATCGCGTCAAAGAAGCGACTAACTAGCGCGATAAAAACTTACTGTTGATACTCTCTCATACACAATACACCCACCTTTATCTTGTCACGTGCACTTATTGAAGAAAATTAATACTACATGTCCTGATTGAGCAATGTCCAGGATTTGATCGAATACAGTGGATGAGGTGTTTGTTGGTAGTTGTTGTTGATGTTGTTTTTGTTGTTGTTGTTGTTGTTGTTGTTGTTGTTGTTGTTGTTGTTGTTGTTGTTGTTGTTGTTGTTGTTGTTGTTGCTGTTGTTCCTGTAGTTGTTGTTGTTGTTGTTCGTTTGTTTTTGTTTGTATGTATTGTAGAATTCCGTTCAGAAAGTGTATACGTTCCTTGGAAGACCTTTGTTGTATTATTTAATATCGTGCAACTATCGGCCCGAATAATATCGCCGGTACCAGTACAATAAAGTCACATTAACTTTCACATTAACATCCTTTGCATGTTTCCTTAACAAATTAATGAATCATATTCATAAGGTGCATACTTTGAAAACCACGGGTCCATTTTTAATAAAAAGTTGATTTTAAACCTATAGTAGCCTATTTATAGTCTTCGACGATACAGAAATTGTTGAAAATAGTTTTCAAGGCATTTTCATCTAACTAAAGCTTGTAATAGTAGTCTGATCGCCGACGATTGCAGCAACAAAATAAGTACGTGTTTTCCATGTATATTTCGTTAGTTTGCGATAAAGGTCTAGCGTTGTGAAAGACGAGGTCGAGTTGTATAACGGCGGACGCTCTCAATCTATAAATACTGTTTCGTAACATACAAACTGTGAGACTGAGGCTGTGAATGTGAAATCAATTAGACATGTACAACACCGTAGGGTGGAAATGAGGTGTTTGTGTGTGTGAGGGGGGGGGGGGGGATATATCAAAATGATGCCACGACAGATTAAAATCTAGATCTAGTAGATCCATATGATCGCTTGTTTTTTGTTTTTCAAGGAATGTGTGACCTGATCACATTGTATAAAAGGACTTGTTGTCTATCTTCATCTTCAGTTAAATTCATATCGGGTTATGTAAAACTGAAGCAGACCATCGTCTAATCCACATTTCACATAATTACAGCAAAACATATTACCAAAGTAAAGTATTGTCAAGAACAGTTCGCCAATTTTGGAAGGCAAAAAAATACAACTTGTTTTTCTTTTAAATGTTAGTCAGTGTTGTGAAAAAATGAGCAGCTACAAATTATTTTCCCATGATTCAAGATTAAGCATTTTTGCTTGACTTGAATTGGTTGCTTAACGCACAACATCAGCATTAACAATTCTAGGCTATATTTTGGACGGGCCCCAACACTGACGCCTGACATTTCTATGTCCTGCCACATACGAGACAAGGCGTTATACTGACGTCGACCCAAGCGGTGGGAAACGAGAGACTCCTGAATATAAGGCACACGATCTACCATTAAGCCTACTTGTTCCTCGGTTAATAATAATTAATATGTATCGTGTCAGATTTTACAATAGACTACATGCCTTGAAGTAGTAGGGCTGATAAGAAAACGAAGACGATAGTTAAGGGAATCGGCACTGGCGTCCAATTATAGCTTTATCGGAACCAATAGGCCTATATGTAGCCGAAAGTGGTACATTTATCATAGTAATCGAATCACCAGCCTGTATTAACAAGCTAGGCAAGCCTTTGATTTCTTTGGTTGTAGTACGGAAGCACTGAGAAGGCGGGAGAGGTAAACATGTAAACGTTGTGAAAGACAAGACGAGGCAGAGTTGAATATAACGAAGGATGGTGTGGAGGAAGGGGGGGGGTCTCGAGCTGCTTTCGATGAATTACTGTGTTCTGTGACGTCAGAGGCTGTGAAACACACCAGGTACAAGACCGCAGAGAAGGGAGGGGGGAGTGAGAGAAAGAGAGGGGGTGGGGAGAGAGAGCGAGAGAGAGAGAGAGAGAGACACACAGAGAGAGAGAGAGAGAGAGAAAGGGGGGCGTGTGAAAGGAAGAAAAGTAGTTTGAAACTACAAGACAAATTTAGATTTACATCCCCTGGATCGTTTTTCGAGTTACGTTTGCATAAACCAGACCAGTTTGGATTTTTAAAGGACACAACTGTTGTATAAAAGGAATTATTGACAATCTTAAGCTGAAGTTTAAGCCATATCGGATTATTAAAAGCTCAATGCGACCAGAGGCTCAATAACAAAGTTATAAAAAGCCTGTCGTTGTATAATCAACAAATACGTTGTAACAGCGCGTGTGGGTGTGTATTTGGGTATTTGTTTTATTTTAATGCGTAGTAGAAAACTATAAATTCGTCAGCCCCCCCCCCCTCCCAAACCCCCCAAACAAAAAGACGTATTCTGACTGCGTAGGAGCATTGTTTTTAGATTAATAATGTATGCCTAAACAAAGAACCAATCAACACACATAATGTAAGCAAACATCCACACAAAAAAATAAGCAATAGAAACTTGAAATTTTTTTTCAATTACATTTTGTACATAATTATTAAGTCAATACTGATGTCAGTTATCCCACAAAGCGAACTTTGTAAAGCAAAAGCTATTTGGAACAGGCCTAGAATATGCATTTATGGCTTCAGGTTGGCAGCCCTGTGGCGCTGCCGACCTAATTAAATTGGTCAAATCTATCTCATTTGTTTGCAATATTTAAAATTTATCGATGTTTTGTCTCTATCTATCTATCTATCTATCTATCTATCTATCTATCTATCTATCTATCTATCTATCTATCTATCTATCTATCTATCTATCTATCTATCTATCTATCTATCTATCTGTAACTCTCACATTCTCTCTCAATCTCTTTCTATCTCTTTGACTGCCTGCTCTTCTCTCTCTCTCTCTCTCTCTCTCTCTCTCTCTCTCTCTCTCTCTCTCTCTCTCTCTCTCTCTCTCTCTCTCTCTCTCCTCTCTCTCTCTCCCTCTGGTTCTCTGGTTCTTTGTCTCTTCTCTCTCTCTCCCTGTCTCCCTCTGGTTCTCTGGTTCTTTGTCTCTTCTCTCTCTCTCCCTGTCTCCCTCTGGTTCTCTGGTTCTTTGTCTCTTCTCTCTCTCTCCCTGTCTCCCTCTGGTTCTCTGGTTCTTTGTCTCTTCTCTCTCCCTCTTACTCTCTGGTTCTCTGGTTCTTTGTCTCTTCTCTCTCTCCCCCTCTCTCTCTCTCTGGTTCTCTGGTTCTCTGTCTCTCTGTCTCCCTCCATCTCTCTTTTTGAATTATGTAAACTATCGCTGATCTTTAACTACTGGAAGTACCGTTGCTGAAACATTATCCCATGAAAATCGTGACTGATTTTTTTTTCAATGATCGTTTTAACCGTCAGCTGATGATATTACGAAACAACGACCTTGGTTAGCTCATGGATGCGACATTAAGAGAATTCTGTTCATACTGCTAACGACGAGGAACTACTAAATCCAGACCCTGTTCAGCTTTTTCAGGTGTTAATCTTTGACAGGTTGCCAGAACTGTCATTAGAAGATCTACGTTTTAACCAAATGCCTCTTTTCGCACAGAACATTGTTAGATTTACTTTTAGTGCATTTTGCGAAATACTTATTATCACAATAAATTTATTATAATTATTTATTATTATTATTATTTTATTATTTTTATTTTTATTATTATTATTAATTATTATTATTATTATTATTATTATTATTATTATTATTATTATTATTATTATTATTATCCTTATTATTATTATTATTATTACTATTACCATCACCATTCCTAACGGGCGTAGATCTAGATATACCCTCACAGTAATATAAGCCTTGTGGTCTCGTGACCGGGAACCAATCAGAAACGCCGCAGCTGTCCTGAACTTATGACCTCTCGTATAATCTCGAGAACGTGACTTAAAGTTGCGAGAACTTTCTTCAGACGATGAGGCCTTTTTTTTTTCTTTTTTGTTTCTTTCTATCTCTGATAACATGTAACTGTGTCAGTTCAGCATATATAATTATGAATCCTAGCGAATTTTTTTATAATCATACACGAAATGCTCTTAACCGTTCAAGGAGTACCGCAAAAAGCTATAAAGAAGGTTAATTTTTTAGCACAGCTCATAATTGTAATATGAAGAGCTTAAGATTTCGAGAAGTGTTCAAGGAGTACCGAAAAAAGCTAGAACGAAGGTTAATTTTTTTAGCACGGCTCATAATTGTAATATGAAGAGCTTAAGATTTCGAGAAGTGTTCAAGGAGTACCGAAAAAAGCTAGAACGAAGGTTAATTTATTATTATTATTATTATTATTATATTATTATTATTATTATTATTATTATTATTATTATTATTATTTTATTATTATTATTGTTATTATCATTATGTCACATCGACGAAAGTAGTGAGTACACAAAGTCACACGGGGGCAAACTGCTACATTGTTCCGAAGCCCTTTTTTCCGAAGACCAAGAAATTAAAGAAGAAAAAAAAAGATTAAAAATTAATAATGTATATCAGAATACACATAATCTTCATAGATATTTATCGGAGCTTTAGTCCACTCAACAAAGGTTTTATAACTGTTCTGACTGTGTCGATGAGTTAGATGGTAGAGCTCAGTTGCCTCTTTATGCAAATTGCGGTGTGTTTGCTTGTTTTGGTGATCCATCCAGTACCGAGTAAGGCTTTGTATCCGCATACAACATGAAGGTCCACCCAAGTAACGAGAAATTGACCAGTTGCCACCAAGGCCTCAATAGCTAATTATAATTAACCTCTCCAACTTTTCCAGCGTTGTTCCTTTTCCTTATTGAATCTATGTAGATATACAATTCAATTTTCAATTGTACATGTGCAGTAAGTACAACCGTGCTTTAGGCTAAAGGGGTATTTTACGGGTAAGAGTGAAAGCTGGCTCTAGGCGGCAGCTTTAGTCTATAACACTATTGTAGGTCTATTTACTACCCGTTATCATTATTTTTCGTTACTATTTTTAAAAAATGTGTACGCATGTATTGAGAAGAGAAAGTTAAACATGCGTTACCCACCAAATGTTGGTTTGGCTGTTGTTTTTGTTTTGTTTTATTTATTGTTGTTTTGTTTTGTTGTTCAATTATGTGCTAAATCAATACACGTTATAGAATACTAATGCGCATTACAAAGTGTAATTACATAATAATATTGCACTATTTGACGGCACCATTGTCAACACTAAGACATTATTCCAGAGCACTAACTGGTAGAGTAGTTAGCCTATATCTTGGTGATATCATTGAACAAATTGGTGGTTTTTCATTGTTGCTTTTAAAAAATTGGCGGTAGAGTAGGCGATCTCTAACCATCTAGTCCTGGATTCGCTATTTTTCCCTTGCGTTTATGCCAAAACAATGTAGATGATTCAGACCAGTTTAAAATTATTTAATGTAAAAAAAAAACAGGTTACGAAATTTGGCAAGCTAGAGCACTCTCTTTCTAGTGGCGGTGGTTTTAGTGTTTTTTGTTGTTGTTTTTGTTGTTGTTGTTATCTGTCTATCTATCTTTCTATTTATCTATCTCTTTCGTCTTTTTTCACCCCGTTCTCAATGACCATATTTTTTTCTGTCACATCTATCTTTCTATCTTTCTATCTATCTCTCTATCTCGTTGGCGATCTAACTAGCCCGTTATCTTTCTGTATAACTATATATCTATAACTTTATTGAGAAACCCGAGCAAATCGATTTCCTAACTAGTCTGAACCTTGTTTGCGTTTAGAAATCATATTTTCTCGCATTTCGTCTTTGGTAGTTCAAGTTATCGATATTGAACCTTTTCCTCCAGATCTATCTTCACTCCTTTTACTCTAATCAGTATATAGCAACAGTCTGATAAAACTGTGAAACAAAACAAAACACACACACACAAATTCATAGCGATTGTACACCGCAGTGCGAAACTCAGGATGTTTCCGTGATAAGTAATGCTAATAATAAAGTGAGCCAGTTATATAAAAGTGTTTGTGCTGCTTTTATAACGCGGGCGTTTCTAGGTCGCTTGCCTTACTCTCTTAAGTCTGATTAATCCAGGCGGGGTCAGACCCGCTTTGTTACCGGTTTATGAAACAGGTGACCTCACCGAACTCGTTATGAAACGAACGAAATAGAGAGCAAAAGGGAGACGAAGAAAAAAAAAAACAAGGGCAAAGAGAAGGACAGGTGGCAGATCCTATCTTGTTGTCGTCTTTATGTCTCTACTTTGTGTGTGTGTGTGTGTGTGTGTGTGTATTTTACTATTTACATCCCCGTTTATTTCCGTCCGCCTTTTCCTCATCCTTCTCTTCTTCTTTGATCTTCCTCCTCCTCTCCTCTTCTTCTTTCTCTTTCTCATCCTCATCTTACTACTACCACTACTACTAGTTTTATAACTACTATGACTACTACTTCTACTTCTACTACTACTAGTTCTACTACTACTACAACTACTATTACTACTACTACTACTACTACTACTACTACTACTACTACTACTACTACTACTACTACTACTACTACTACCACTACTACTACTACTACTACTACTACTACTACTACTACTACTACTACTACTACTACTACTACTACTACTACTACT
>RQTK01000463.1:94912-153177 GCA_003991915.1 Elysia chlorotica
GCGTGCGTGTGGGATGTCATTCAAGTATATATTTTCATAGATCGTGGTTTAGCACGAACAGTGGTTAGCTTTGTACCATATTATTAAGAGCTGGAATGTTTTAGACATGAGAAAAGATTCTTGTTTAAAATCACATGAAAAACATCAGACAGAAGCCTCCATCAATAAGCCATGGAATTCTAATTGCTTTTGTTAGCAGAGATTATTGATGATGCAAACATACTCACCCGTGTCCATATAATTATATGAGCAAGGGCTTTCCATGAGTCAACCCTCTCAGCATCGCTGGCTATCCGTCACAAATTGGGAAGGGTGTCGAGCTGGGCTTGTTTGTTAAATTTTAGACATAAGTCGTGGGACTCATCCATGATATAGCCTAGTTGCTTTGGACAGACATTAGTAAACCAATCTGCTTTTCAAACTTTAGTTAAATACCACAAGACACACACAAAAATGTATTAAGTTGTCCAGCTTGTGGACTCGTCCTCCGCCCGTGGTCTAGAAGCTGGATTTATTGGAAATGCAATCTGCATGACGTGGCAAAATTAATAAGAAGCAACCAAAACAGCATTTCTGAACGCATTGAAAGATGCGCTGTTTTCCAGCCCGAACTCTTACATAAGAAATCAACATGAGTGTACGAGCGTATATTCAGGGTCGTCTTGATCCACAAGTTCTGTTTCTGGGATTACACCGCATCCAGATGACGTCGCAGCTTGCGCAAATCTTCTTTAACCCTGGCGAGACTAGTGAACAGTGATTTCGTTTCTTTCTTATCTAAACTCTTCTTAAGTAGTGCCTACCGCTTGAGATGTCGCCCTGTAACGAGCATGGAATGGACCATTAATCCGTTTGAGGTTGATTGGTGTGTCAAAACTGAGCTACCATAGCTTGAGTTGATGTCAGTCTGGAAGGCGTTACGCGTAGCCTTGCACTGGCTCCGTCAGTCTAGGATAGAGTTATGATTTGGCGCCAGTGCCGGTTCCATTACAATACATGCAGGCCTACATACTATCGGTCGTAAGTGTGACAGCGGCTACGGACAGCACTTACTCATTATGTGTTTTGAAATTAATATAAACCATCATTGCAATAAGTATTTCTTTGGTTTTAATCATTTAAAACTTTGGCAAAGATGAAGCAGTTGTATTTTGGATAAAGAGATGGATATGAATGTCTTACAATTCAGATGCCAAGACAGCTGAGGGAGGGAGGGAGGGAGAGAGAGAGGGGAGAGAGAGAGGGGGAGAGAGAGAGAGAGAGAGAGAGAGAGAGAGAGAGAGAGAAAGACAGTGAGATGGATGGTTGGGTAGAGAAAAAAGACACCATTAGGTAATAGCATTTTAACATATTAACTAACAAAGCGCTATATGTAATGCCAATGCACATTAAGAAAGTAATTAGTTCAAAGTATTCAGCCCTTTTCATTTCAATAGGTATTCATCGGTCAGGTGTTTATTACACAATGAAATAAAAAGAATATGTATGTATGTTGATCGGTACGCTGTGACTTTGAATTCGATTGTTTATCTATTACGCATTAGTTTTTGCAAAGAAGTCATGAAGCTTATGGGGCAGCTGAACGAATAAGGGTGTATCTAGTGAAGTGAAACGCGTTGCTTTTAAGTATGAGTATAATATCACTTTGTATATATATGCTACCTTCAAACCCGGAAACTTATCACTCTCTGGAAATGACTAAAAATTCAGTTATTCCCAAGTAGTTCCTGATTTGATGAAAACGAGAAATGCTGAGAAATGACTGGATTTTTTTTTTTTTTGTATTTCCTGAGAACGACCTGTTAAGTTTACGGACTTTCCTGTAGCATAATGGAAGAAAAATTATAGTGCTCGTGTAATAGCAACGGATTAGAAGCTATTTGTATTGTATAAAGGAAAGGGTCGCACAAGGAACCTTCTAAACGTTTCCTCGCTACACCCTCAAAGAGAGTTTCGCTCTCTCCAAGCATTGAAAAAGTCTTTGAGTAGGTCCACCACAAACGCCACACATGTATCAAGTGTGTTTTATTGGCTCCAAAAAAGGTTTAAGAAAGGTATTAAATTACATTGTCATTACATTTTAATGCATATAAGTATAACTGCATACAGTTATGATTCGCTGTAGCATTAAGATGAAGCAAACAATGAGTCGCACTTAAACAGAGGCTACCAGGGCATAATCCTACTTATCCATTTTGTTTTTCCGCTCGTGCCAGGTAATCTTTTTTTACAAAGCCTTCAAAATCCATATTTTACACCTTCATGTTGGTAAACCAATAGCTTTATTTGTGTTTTAAAAATAAATGTAAAAGAAGCAGTGATCTTTTCATGCTGTTTTAGTTTGTTTTTGTTTGTTTTTTAGCCACTATTGTAATACAAGCAGCTAAACAATGGAGGTAATGAGGGGAGACGGAGATATCATTCCTAGCAAGGGTTTATAATGTCACTCGGCACGCGTGAGATAAGCTGGGTCGGGGACAGGGTGATACGTAGTTAAGGCGTAGCATTATGACGTCAACAACAACAACCTTTTTTCAGTCATTATCTAGTGTGATCCTGCACGATTCATGACGCATAAAAATGGAGTGCCTGCTCTGTGTGTCAGAAGAAATTGATGCAACCATTATAACTAACGCAGCAAAGATGAATATCTTAGTGACAATTTTGGTTCTTAAATTGATATAGGGTAATTCAAAGCACAGAGCTGTAATGATCTAATCAAAGTAAAAACAAAGGAACATGCGATTTTGCTGACACTTTTTGTAGTTAAGTAAAGTCTTATTTTCGAAATTTGTCTTAATTCCAAATAGCAGATTTTTCTGAGGTGAGAAATTTGATGATTGATAGTGATGTTTGAGTCCATAAAATACCTGGGTTTTTTTCTATTTCTCTAAAATAACTGTGTTTTCTTCACATACGTTTACAGGGGATAAATAAATTGACTTTATTTTAGAGAGGTGCTTATAAGCTTGAGCTTTGCATTTTTTTTCCTTTTAGTTTAAGTTTGATAGAAGGTATCAAGGCTAAAGAATCAATTATACAACTTTGAAAAGAATTGATTGCGGAGGACGACTTTTTATCTTCACAGTCTCTTTAAGCTGCGTGTCAGTCGGATAATAGTGGTATGTGTAACTGTGATTGGTCAAAACAAGAGAAAGTGGTTGAGAGTACAAAGACAACAGAATAGAGCCTCCACAGAGTTTTTGCGGGACACCAAATTTCATAGAACATTCTTCTCCCCTCATTACCTTCATTGCCTCATTGCGATTAAACTCGTAGTTGTGTGATTTGAATTCCACTACTTCGCCTATTAAAGTAATTTTTAATCATTATTTTATTATCACTGACAACATCAATACAGTGCTGACGTAAGTTAGTTCTTAATGGAATCAGGTACTTCTTCGCAAACACACATACACACATACACACTGGAATTAGAATATAAAGATAAACAAATTTCTACGCTAATGGATCCAGGCATGCGTTTACATGTACATAGAAGAAAATAAAAACAGACAGTCCCGGACTTTCAACACGCTATTACTTTTGAAGAACGTAAGGATGTGACTCCCTACCATTAAGAAACATCATGGCACATGACTTGATGGCATTTCGCTCGCAGGTAAACTTCAGTGCACAAGCCACTGCCCTGCGTTTTTTGGTACACAGGCAAACGTAGGGACTACAGATATTTACTATATAATATTTTTAAATTAAAAAAAAAATTGCCGTGATCCTTCAACTTCTATCAAGGATCCTGTCATAGTGTGGGAAACTTAAACCTAGGTGGCATCTTAGTTCTCTTCATGCAAATAGAATGGTTTCGTGGTGTAGTGGTTACCCGCCGCATAGGATCCCTCAGGGGAACCTAGGAGACGTCAATTCCGGAGAGTAGAGAGAGAGAAAGAGAGAGAGAGAGAGAGAGAGAGAGAGAGAGAGAGAGAGAGAGAGAGAGAGAGAGAGAGAGAGAGAGAGAGAGAGAGAGAGAGAGAGAGAGAGAGAGAGAGAGAGAGAGAGAGAGAGAGATCCATTAATTGGTAAACATTATTAACAAAATGTGTCTTCTACATTGCGCTTTTTATACGTCATTAATACATGATGTATTTTTTCTCCTCTTATCTTTCTGCTGTGGCGTCATTATTATTAGATGTGTACATTTTTGACTACGCAAGCCAAGCTTGTACATGCAAGAGGAATATTGATTGCAGAGGATTATCTGTTTTTTTCGCTCAATGAAACTTTGATTAAAAACCCCACATTCTCACGCTCCGGGTAGGCCGCTTCCCCCAGCCACACAGCGAGCGCGTGCATGGCGACGCATGGAAAAAACGCAGGGCAGTGGCTTGTGCACAGAAAATAAAAAGTCTTGGATGCAACCGGGACCAATATTTTTCTTGCCCGTGCCAGCATGGCTCTTATCGAAATGTTTTACACATCGAACTTAATGAAGCTACAAAAGTTTAGAAGAAGAAAAAATATTAAACAACAAAAAGAAGAAATAAACTTTGTATAACACACGCAAAAAAATAATAAAGATGAATTTTAATAAATGTGATTCGTACTGCATTTACACTATTGGTAAATCTTCCATTATATTTTTAATATTTGGACTTAATTTTTTTTTTTTTTTTTTTGGTTTTGTTAGTGAAGTAAATCATTGCTCTCTTGGTCATGAATATTTTGGAATACGAAATCAAACAGCGATAGGGCGTATCGTTCATAGATTTGAGAGAAAAAAATGGTGGGCCATAAAGGTTTTTATGGTTTAGAAAAACGGTCCAGAAACAGACAAGAAATCATACTTAGGCTGGTCTAGGGGAAAATTGAGGAGAAGAGCAAGTAATGGCATTTGGGTTTTCTCAAGCTTTTCTCAATTCTGACTTTTCAGCTGGTCAAAATACTCCAAAGAATATGCAGATGAAAAGAATTACACATCGTTCGTGAATAAGATAGTGTAGAGACTATAATTATATTTTAACCTCTTCTGTGAAGGGATTGTCGCCATTGTCAAATACATGTATACGTTAGAAAGGAATAGACAGTTTAAAAAAAGGGTTGTAGCAGGACTGGTCGGAGTGTTCGCATATTAAACAAACAAAAAACAAACATATACATTAAGGTGAGGGGCCTAACGTACCTTTCAATTTTCACGGTTCATTATTTAAACAATTACATAACGAGTTGCTTACACAAACCCAAATACCTTTAGATTATAACATTGAGTTAAACCTAAACGAGTCAATAGATGTTTTTAGAGAAAAAAAATGAGGTTCTGGCGAGGTTCGAACTCGCGACCTTCTGCGTGTAAAGCAGACGTGATAACCACTACACCACAGAACCCACTGAGTGTAAGGGAATAAAATTTCAAGTCATAGAATAATTAATGGTTGTTCTAACAGATCGATATCTGACTAGGATATTAAGGCGTGTCTAATTTTGATCATGTCCATACTGGCCTTTCAGGGTATCATTGGTAGAAATTTCAGGCAACGTTGATTATCATTTCCCCCTGAATATCCCTACGTGACTGTTTACCTCTAAGCTTATATGATAAATACAAAGTTGCAAGGAAACAAAACAAGAAACGGAGAAAGAGACAATTATAATAATTTTTACAATTACATGTACTGTGCTAGGCAAGCGATTATTTTATACTTCATTTTTTTACTGGTATGCATTTCAAATAATTATGATATTGCGAATCAATGAAACAATAAATAGAACCATAAAGATGTCCTGATTCCATACATTGAAAAAGAGATATACATCGTTCGTGAAAAAAATATTGTGAGAAAATGATACTCTGTTATCTATTTTGTCGCAACTGCCCACGGTAGGTTATAATTAGACAATCAGGAAACTAGAGATTAAGGGATCTATACGTATTAAGTAAATCAAGAAAAGAGATAAAATTAGGTGTGGGACTTCAATTTTTAAGTTTAATTTCCTAATTGAATTTGTGTTTATATGTGTCACTCACACAGAATGAAAAATTTTGAAGTTTTATATATATATATCCGTGTTTCCTCCAATATCACCCTTTACTCGCTCTATCTGTCTCCCTTTGTCTATTTCCTATAAAAACTCTCTCTCTCTTTCTCCCTCTCTCTCTCTCTCTCTCTCTCTCTCTCTCTCTCTCTCTCTCTCTCTCTCTCTCTCTCAGTGTTTACGTGTATATGTGTTTATTGCTTTTGTATTTGTTTTAGTTTGTTTTTGCTTTTTGTTATTTTTTTTTTTGTGGTGGTCTTTTTTTTTGGGAAATAGATTAAGGGAGACAGATGAAGCGAGTTAAGGGTGATATTGGGGAAAGGGGGGTAGAGATAGACAGACAGATAGGCTGTCAGAGTGACAGAGTGAGGGTGCGAAAGTGATAAAGGATGATGGGAGAAAGAAGGCGGCGATCTTATCAAGATGAAAAATAGTAAGAGACCAAATTTTTAATTTTTTTCGGGCACATGGCCTACACTTATACACAAACATACACACTATGTGTTATTACAATAAGCACACACAAACAAAAATAACGATCAGCACACACACCCACACAGAGTGCAATGAGCACACACAAACACACTTTACAAAGAGCACACACATAGATTTCATTGAACACATACCCACTGATTATTAAAACGAGCACACAACCCTACGAACATTTTAATGAAAGCACACCCACACACGTTACAACGAGTTACAGCGAGTACACACAGACATGACTTAATGGTCACACGCCCATCAATGAGCACGTACCTATATGAATTCCAATGAACACAGTCATGCCCATACAAATTACAACGAGTACCAACCAAAACACATTACAAATTATATGATGAGCACCAACCCACACATTCTACAAAGAGCACTTACACACACACGCACACACACACACGGTACATTAAAATGAGCACACACACACACTTATATTACAACGAGCACATACATACCCACACACTTTACATGCACAAATGAACACATGTACAAATGAGCACCCACTCACACACACTACAGTGAGCGCACAATTAACACATATTGCAATGAGCACACACATACCCACACACATTACATGTACAAATGAGCACATGTAGGCTACAAATGAACACATGTACAAATGAGCACCCACTCACACACATTACAGTGAGCGCCCAATTAACACATATTGCAATGAGCACCCACCCACCCATATTTCAATGACACCTCCATGCCGCCAGTGACATTTGAAAAACAGCTGTCTAATCTGCATAAATGCAAGTGCGTGACGTTCACGTAACGCGAGCGCAGGTTATCAACCCCGTCAAAACAATGACCATAGCAATGAAGTAGGCTGGCCCAGCGGAAACTCATTGCAGATTGCACTAGAGCACAGATGTCTATTGTTTTAGTTAGCACTCTGTGCGCAAGTATTATCACAGTTGATGAATCCATTGACTGCATGTACAAAAAAAAGAGTCACGTCTCTATACTTCCTGTAAATTAACTGAGGTGACAATCAATTTAGTACTTCATGTCTATTTTTTTTTTTTTAATTATCGGACACGCGATCGATTCCTGTCAGTTTTACACACAAAAAAAAGAATGTCACCTCTTCATCATGGCCTTAGTTTGGAAACGTACAACGACAAAAATAACTTTACGTTATAAATTGTAAATGTTGATGTTGTTGTTGTTGTTGTTGTTGTTGTTGTTGTTGTTGTTGTTGTTGTTGTTGTTGTTGTTGTTGTTGTTGTTGTTGGTGGTGTTGGTGTTGTTAATGTGTGCATAGTACATGTGTGTTTATGTCAAGACCCACATGTTTCATGAAAAATCGTTGTACTGCGGAGTCTAAGAGTGAGTAACCAAGACTTTTTTAATCCAAGATAAATGGGAAATATACATTTATTATAACAGTCTTGTGGCTTGTTCATCTTTAACGTAAATTAATAAAAGAATCAGTATGTTATGTCCTTCCGAGGTCACCGCGCACCTTTTCCACCAGGTGAATAACACAATTTATTAACCGTTGGTGGACTGAATCTAGAGCGAGTCATTACGACTTTTTCATTTCTCTTTTCACTGAACCATCTATAACCCTTTGTTTTATTTTAGTCAGGGTGGAAAAGGAAGAAGTATAATCATTATTCTCCTCTCATCGTTACACTGCATCTTACATAAAACAATGCTGTTCAGCGCATTTGCATTTCACTTTCAGTGATTTTTCCTACTTAAAAAGTTTTTTAAGTAATCTTTCCCTACTATACCGAGTCGGCAGCTCCAATTATGGGTAGTAGATGGAGATTTGAACCACGTACCTCCTCATAATAATAATAATAATAATAATAATAATAATAATAATAATAATAATAATAATAATAATAATAATAATAATGACTTACTTACTTGACTTATTCGCTTTTCGCGTCCTGGTCGTCAGATCGGGACGCCTCAGCAATCTCCACAATTTGCTTGGTTAGTGACTTCCATTGGTTACGGTCCTGTGCCAGTGATCGAAGGTATTCCAAATCGTCGGTTGATTTCAGTGAAAGGTTGTCTTGGATTTGTGACAGGTCTTTGTTAATGGTCACTGGCAGGGTTGTAGTTGGTCTTCCCCTGAATCTTTTTTCGGTGCGGTGGAAATATAGTTGCATGGCTTTGTTGGCAGGTATCTCCTCATTTCTACGCAAGATATGTCCGAAAAGGCGCCAACGACTTTCTAATATGTGAATGGATAGTGGTTTTTCATTGCATTTTGTGTAGAGCGTTTTGTTTGAAATTTTTGTGGGGTAGTAGATGTTGAGAACTTTCCGTAGTTGTTTCCGATGGAATGCGTCTAATTTATTTAGTTCAGTTTGAGTCAAAGCCCACGTTCCACAATTATAAGTTAGGATAGACTTGACGAGTGCTTTATATAGTTTTATTTTGATGTTGCTGTTTATTTTGTCCTGTCCTATCCAGATGTTTTTCAATTTATATAAGGCAACGTTCGATAGCTGTTTTCTTCTCTCTACGTCTTCTTTATCACCCATCAGCGAGCCAACCTTCTTCGTTGATCTCCAGGCATCCTCGTTTTTGCTTAATAATGTTTTTTCCGTTTTGGCAACATTGACTTTAAGGTTATATTTGTGAAGTGTTCTCTGCACTGCGTCTATGTCGATGTATTCTAAGCCTACAAAATCCACGTCGTCGGCGTATGCGATTTCTCTTGGTATTTTCTTAGAGAAAATACCAAGAGAAAATATATATATATATATATATATCTTTTTCTTTCATTTTATATAGCTCGCGCTCTTCATCCCTCCTTCTAAACCTCTCTTTCTCTATTACCGTCTATATAGTGCTGACGTTGGACGCTAAGCAACACCACTTAACGGTTACCCCTTTCTCTCTCTCTCTCTCTCTCTCTCTCTCTCTCTCTCTCTCTCTCTCTCTCTCTCCCTTTCACTCTAAAGTTTCATCTCTCCCTCCCTCAAAATGAAATTGAAGCAATAAGGTAAAAGAGTAAATCTCTCTCTTGTTCCCTCTTTCTGTATCTCTCTCAGGACACTAACTAAACTACTGAGCTTATGTGCTTCCGTACTAAAAAGATCTGCTAAGTTCCCAATCGGATCGTATTTTTTTAAAGAGTCGACGATAGATTTGTATTTAGAACGTACATGATTGTATAATTCGCTGGTTTCTGTTTGCATAATGCAAACGCGCGCGCTTCGCCAGGAGCGTGGGGACAACGTGAGGTGTAGGCTATTAATAATTTTCGTTCCAGTCCTACTGAGCGTTATGAAATCCGAGACATTTTTATGTAAGCGTCACACCTCCTGGCCTCAGGCCAAGGATTTCTTGTCGAGCTTGGTAGAAAGTAAGTAATAAATGGGCCTGCAGTGTGGAACAGCTCGTTATCAAGGCCTTCACATACACAGCTCGTAGATTCGTGTGTCGCATCCAAGACAAGTTCACAATGAAGGTTGTACATGTATCGCTCTACCTGACCAGTGAACGTATTGCATTAGATGTAATTTAACGATGGAGGGTCTGATTCTGTTCCCTTACCCTTTTTACGGTACATGAATGGTTTAGACACTGAGGTTCAATATTAAGCACATGGACAAACTGAATTGTTGAGTTCAAATCCATGTGGTACATAACTACATATACTACTTTCCAATGACCGTTACATGTAATATGTATGGGTATTCCAGCAGGAAAATATTCAATGGTATACTTTTACGTGTATGTGTGGGTGTGTTAGAGGTGGATAGGGTACTTAGGTATGCAAGCTGTTGTTTACCGTCTTGAGTGTTGCTAGTATGCTACTTAAAAATTAATTTAACTGTACAAAAATGTCCGTTTCTATTCTCCCTTTTCACAAGACTAGACGTTGCTCCAGTCTTCATGTTACACATTGTAAAATACATGTACACGTAGGAAGGAAATGGTCTCTTCGACAATAGGAAAAAGCAAGCGAGAGAGAGAGAGAGAGAGAGAGAGAGAGAGAGAGAGAGAGAGAGAGTTTTAAGAGAAATTCGCAACACTGTTCTCATTTATGTACATTTTATTCAGCATAACTACTTCAGAATGCCAAGATTAATTACATGTATAATCAAGAGAAGGCATGGTTTCAAATAGTATAGTAACAGAAGCATACACACGCTGTCTCTGGTTGATAGTTGTTTACTCTCTGCCAAAAACAATCCAGGGCTATAGATAGTGGGAAATAGAAACATTGACCATAGACATTTTCATGGCTTTCTTTCTACTCTTTTGAGGGGATGCTGAAGACCACAATTAAATTTGAATGGTTCCACTGAGATGAACATAAGGTACAGAGTTTTTTCAGTTCCATTCACAGCAAATGTACAAAATATGTGTACTAGTTTAATCTCATTGCACTTCAATTTACAGTTTGTACAAGCAAAACTGTTGACATTTCCACTGGTAAAAAGTTCATGATCTAAAAATATACAAGAACAGCGTCTGTGACTGAAATAAAATCAGATAAAAGGTTTGGGGTTCAAGTTTTGACTTTGTTGTTTTTTTTCCCCCAGGTTCAGTAAAACCTGTTATGTATCAATGTAGAGATGGGTTTCTTGAATTTTTCTTGGCTGTAAGTCTAATGTATAAAATGCACTGTCGGTGGAGACTCGTTTAGCTTGTTTGGGGCGTTCTCTTTTCTGTACTAAGGTCTTTTCTTATATTTTCGAAATCTTTATATTTCAGGACTGAAACAATGCTGGACTACATGATAAAACAATGATGAAAGCATTAAGAAATGAAATCATGTATAGTGTTTGTGATGAAATAAAGGGGTGGCCAGAGACAGGAGGAGTATTGCGGAAAAGGTTTCACATAACATATTGTGCTCTAAGGTTAAATAATGATTTGGCTCAAATAAATATCTTAATATAGATCATCAACAGGAACAATGTATTAACGCAAACCAAACATTTGAAGATGTATATCTTTGAGAGTTGGTATTTACTTCAAGTATGCTCATGTTAGCATATATGGACAACTTAATGGGAACAGACACATATTAACAAGTTTTTTTTACATGACTGTTTTCAAGCTTAGATATCTGACAAGTCCCCTTAAAACATTAATTTAAAATTACCAGTAACCTGTGAAGACATAGCTCCCACCGTCCTTCTGAGGGGATAATGCCAGCAAATGCCTTTGCTCCATCTCCAGCTTGAAGCTACCATGGGACATTACATCCTTGCTCTTTTGTTTAGACTGAACCTCCTAATAGGCCTAGGGTAGAGTGATACAATACTACTAAGCCACCTAGTTCTAGACCTTGAGACTAAGTGTACCAGTGCGGTATTGTTGCTCCACTAAGAAGCTGAGATAGACAACAGAACTAACCTGATGAAAGAACACTAAAAGGGTTATAAAAAATTAATCAAGTTGTTAAAATATAAAAAAGAAAACAACTTAAGATGGTTACTATAGGCCGTCCATTTAAGAAATGAGTAGGAACCCAACTATCTAATAATCTAAGATGCTAAAACAGTGTTAAAAAAAAATTTTTTTTTTTCAAAACAGTAACAAGAACAATTTCTAACCATGTTTTTTCATTCAACGAAATATCAAAAAACCTGTTATGTAGTCATATAACAGATGAAAAAGAAACATAAATGAATTTTTTTTTAAATCTGAGTGTATCAAACGTTTTTGTGGTTAAACAAACAAACATTTCAAGTCATGTGAGAGCTTTAACATTAAGCTTCTAAGTTCTGACTTTTCTTGACATTGTAGTCATAACTATAGGCAGTGAGCCCTATTCTCACTTTGATTCATAGCTGAGGAAGTATACACATCCTCAAAGAAGGTATTATTGTGTGCGCATCAAAATTAACAAAACAATGTAAAGCAATAGGACTAAACCAGAGTAAAGAGGCCTATGAATAAAAAAATTATTGTCCACTGTCAATTGAAACATGCAGACCTTACTTTTGGTAAAAATCAATTGAGATGTTCTGTCATGTTCTGGTTTTCAAACTAAACAGTCCCCAAATAACCTGCACCTTTTTGAGTAATATGCAGTTTCATTTATACATATGTATAATTGCATGTTGACGCCAATATTTGTTGGAAATTGTTTACAGTTATGGTTTATGGGATATGTACACAAGCTATTGAAGGTCCTTTACATACTCTCCCTGAAAAAATCTCTTGAGTTGCCAAGCTCAATGACATAAGAATACAGAAATTTTCTTCTAAATTGACAAGTAAAGCATCCATTGTGAAGTTTATTTATCAATCACTCACACAAACATTTCTTTTTTTTTTTTAACATGCTATAACAATTTCATCTTGATCTGTGAGAGTCAATTCAAAATAAATAAATCAACTAATATATTACACAATTCTTATTGTCACTGTAGACTTAATATATCACCCCTATATAATTAATATCACATTATCATGTTAAGTGCTCTCTTCAAATCAAAATAAGCTAGAAAGAGCAGTGCCTCAGAACATTTAAAAGTTAGAAGATTTTTTTTATCCAGATTGTTTTCACAGGGAACTGACCACTAACACAAACTGTCTTGAAAAAGCCTTTGCTGAAATTAAAAATATCCCTGAGTCTTGAACATTGGAAGGACTACAGTTTCGGATTTAGCAAAATATCATTTAGTTCTGCTGCCAGTATATTTGCTTTAGACAGATAGATAGAAAGAGATAGAGAGAAAGACAGGGGGAAAGAGAGAGAGAGTTGATACAACGCCCAACGTGAGCACTACATAGGACATATTGCGGAAGACTGACACCTGACAATTTTAAGTGCGGCCATACACGAGACAGGGCTGAGATTCCAGGACTCCTGTCTCAGCCGGTTGCGTTATACTAAACCGACCCAATCAGTAACAAGGGAGGAAATCGGACACATACATTTGCCGATCATTCGAGTCAGACCCCCTCCCCCTGGGAGAGAGATACAGAGAGAGAGAATACACTTTTTGTAGAGACTAGAAATAACATACTGGTTTTGTTGATAAAGTTGTAAGCAATTTGACAATCTAAGGCAGAGCTTATTTTGATAACCTACCACAAAATGCATGGTTCAGATGGAAAAAAAAAATTCAGATCCATTTCGATTCAGCTTGTTCGCCACATCTTACTTATTGAAATACAATCTGTTTAAACTCATTACATTTGAATTTGGTAACATGCACATATACAAACTGTTGCGGTATTCATGTACATTATTGAATGAAAATAAAAATATCTCAAACCCTTCAGATGCCTTTTCCACACACACACACACACAAAAAGAAAACAATTATTTGCCTTTCAAGTCTACTTAGAAACCAAATCTTGTGGTAATATTGGAGTATGGAAAAAAGCAACTTTAAATACATTCACTTCCAGTGTCAGAGCATGGCAAACAAACAGAATCACACACAGACTGGTTTTACTTCTATTACATTCAAAACAAACAATTTCATTTAAAACAAGATTTTGTACATATTTAAATTGACCTTTCAATTAATCAGAAGAAGGTTTTGTTTGCATATAAGTCAACTCAATTGATATCACAAATGCTTTAAAGTCAGACCTGATTTACTTGCAAATCAATCTATTCAAATGTCAACATGTTCTATAGGTCACCAAGTCACACTAAAATACAAATGGAACCTAGGAAAAAAAGGTTTCATCGTGAAATTCTCAAGAAGTTGGCAATTCAGAAATCATCAGCACCTCAGAAGCCGTTTTCAAGCTATTATCATGAACAATTAAACACAGTATAAAATCTAACATCAAAATCCTTCACTGCTCGGATACAGGACAGATTATGCAGCTATCTGGTGGAAGGACCAAGTTAACATGCTAGCTCATATAAATTTAAGTGCAGCTGGCCTGCAGCCTGCAATAGAGTGGAGGAGGAGGAAGATGAGAGGGTGATCAGTCATTGCCCATACAAATCCCTCCACATTATATGGATATGTGTTGCAGTAGATCACTGTTAATTCTTTTCTTTTTTTTAAGCGAATATTCTCTTTGTTAGAATTCTAACAGCGTTGTAGAGCAGAAGCAATGTACTCCACTGAACAGCTTACACAATCCATAACAGATTTGAAAACCACATTAATCAAATAGAAAACACAGTAACAAAGATGGAGTGGTTTCATATTATTGGGTGTCAAATCAAACATTTGCTGCGGGTAGTTGTGAGAGTCTTTGAATGTAGCCAGCATCAGAGGAGAAAGCTGTCAGCAGCAAGGTCGGGAAGCTCCAGCGTATGCACTGCCAGGAACAAAGTGGCAATGGCAAATAAGATTACGGCCAAGGGAGACTGGGTCATCAACCACACTAGTCACCGGCTGTTGCGGCGGTTCACATAGTTCAGCACCTTAAATCAGAAAAAAGTCATACAACAAATTTTAAAAAGTGGAGAAAATCTCAATCACATTTTCTCTTTCCTGCACGCAAAAAATTCTGTTTCACATTTTTTTTTCAGATTCTTTTTAGTTTAAAACATGCTTCATGCATTAACCTTTTGGATCAAAAAATGAGCATAAATAAAATGGTTCAAGGCAGGCCAGGCATAATTTTTTTTTTTAACTTAAGTCTGCTTTGTATCTTTTTTTACTTCTGAACCAATTATGCATTCAACAAATGCCTCAGGCGTAGTAGGATTCTTACCTTTTTAAGAGCAACAAGTCGATCTTTAAGGCTTGCCATGCGAAGCATCGCTAGCTGAACACGTTGATCCAACGGAAGAACTGCCACAGCCCACCATGACCATTTGGGCCCATTGGGGCCAGCCTGCTGTGCATCCAGTGCTGGTAGAGCACCAAAGTGTTGCGTAATGCGGGATTGGTTGAAGGACGGTAGCTGACCAACCCAAGCACTCACTGCAGCATGCAGCTCTGTTTGTAGCTCATTCACAACTTCAGAGAGAGTAAAAACAATTAAGAATTACAGCTTTTAAATAACAGCCTTTTATTATTTTAATTTTAGGGATCCTATTGGAATGGGATTCCTTTTTTTTTTTTATAAACATCAAATAGAACATCATTTCAAACACTGACCATAACTTGCATAAGCTTACACTAAAACTGCTCTTTAAGATATTGACCCTACAGGGTCACAAATACTGTGCAGATGAGTTTTTGGTTCACAAGGAATGGACAGTACTTCTACTTTGTATATTATCATCCCCAATTTCTCAGCTCAAACATAGAAGGAGTGTAGAAAGTTTGTCAAATTGTTTATCTTGTCGTTGCTTGTGAAAATGGTTTACCCTGCCAGCTACTTTCCAAATAGATTTCGTTTCCTGTTCTCTGCTTTTCTTTTCAACTTATTCTAGAACATCAATGATCCTGATCTGCTTCTTTGTTAAATTGTATTGTACTCGTTTAAGCCAGCTTACATGTGGGTGGGTCCTCCAATCTCCCACACTTATGAATAATAAAAAAAGACCATTAACTGAGTAAGTTTTATGTCTCCTGTGCTGCATTTTTTCTTTTTCAATTTTAATTTAACCATATCAAGAGTATATTGGAACCTTGCTGTCTCCCCTTAACTCTTTTACACACAAACACTTACTCCAACAGAACAATTCTCTAACTTATCTGCATCCACATGATTTATTATGACTGGCATTGGAAACTTTGTGGTAACGAGCAAGCATACTGTTTTAAAGACTTTTTTTTTTTAAGCAAAAAGATCTACAGGGCTGTAGGCCTCCCCATTTCTTTAAAATCATCAAAACACACACACACACACACACACAAAATTACTATCTGAAGGGCCATGACAAAAAAATGTCTTTACAAATACCAGTTGCATCTACACTGTTGTAAGCTGCCAAGACATGAAACAAATTAGACAACACAAAGGTTAACATAAGCCTCAAGGAAATGACAATGTTTACATAGGTACAAATTTAGAATACAGTAGGACTTTATTGGAAAATTTTGGAAGATTCCCCCGGTTTCACTTTTCAAGTATATTCTACCTTCTTAAAAGGTCTATGTATGAGAGAGAGAGAGAGAGAGAGAGAGAGAGAGAGAGAGAGAGAGAGAGAGAGAGAGAGAGAGAAACAGACAGACAGAAAGAGAGAAATAAGCGAGGAATCGTAAGATAATCAGGAATGTTCTAGTGTAGTACTGTAGAGCTAGTATCTTGAGCCTAGATCAAATTTTGAGTCTAAATCTAAATTAGGACCAAGAGAGAATGAGGGATAGACAAAAAGAGAAGGATAGATCGGGGAAAAAGATCTGGAAAATGGAAAAAGGTTTTTTTTAAAGTAGCATATAGAGTTAGAGAAGATCTGGAAAGAGATCGTGAGAGATGAATTGTATGACTATCAGTGAAATGATGAAGACTATTGTTGTCTAGGTCTAGACTATGGTCTGAATGAGATGTTGCGTCTCGAGAGAGAACAAGGGCGAGAAATATAGTGATAGACCAGATAATAGATCTGCCAAGAGATAGAGGGGAAAGCAAATGGGCGAGAGGGAGAAAGAGAGAGACAGAAAGAAATCAATAAGATGATGAGGAATATTCTAGTGCAGTAGTGTAGATCTAGATCTTGTGTCTAGACCAAGATTATGAGTCTTAATATAAATTGAGACAGAGAGTGAGAACGAGGGATAGGCAAATAACCACTGCTAAGTGTCACTGAAGGCCTTAAAATCAACACACGTGTTAAGTTATCCATATGTTCTAAAAATGTGTGTTTCTCAGGTAAAAACGGCAAACAATATGCCCTCAGTAGCTCCATCTGAAACCGATCACCGGGTAAAATTCACCGACTTTAGATAGAAAAAATTCTTTTCCCCAGCATCTTTCCTGATTATGCAAAAATTTCAGATTTAACACTTCCCGATAGTGCGGGTCCGACTATACTTACTTTGGACATCTTGAGGCTCCACAGCAGTATCCAGAATAAATTCTACTTTTGCAGTATTGTAGCCTTCACGCTTGCTGCGGCTAAGCACCTTGAATCTTCTTCCACCTATCGTGTCCACTACTGATCGTCCATCAGGGAAGTACTGAACGTCTCGAATTTCTAACATAACACCGTAGTCTGAGAATCCATCCCTGAAAGGAAAAAGCAAAAAATATTGATCAAGAATGTTCAATTAAAATACATCTATGCCTGAAAAAAAAAACTGCAAAAAGTTTTCCTGTACCTAAGTATGCAATCAGAATCAACAGCATTGCCAACTGCAAATTTAATCAAGAAGACTTTTTCAGTAATACAGCATTCTGCCCTCCCCTACTTATCCTACAAAAATATTTCTGTCTATTCTGATTCAAATCATACACATTGAAAAAACAAACCCTCTAAAAATTAAATAAGGTAAGTTCAAGAAGAGGATCGATCACGCACAAGAGTCTTCTCAGGTGCATGTCGTCACTGGGCTACCATCAAGGCAAAGTCAGACTTATGACAAAATCCAAGTGATATATTATTGTAAAGGTGAAAATGAGATCTAACTAAACATTCATATTAAAAATGGATTAATAGGTTTTTGCCTTTTATACTAGAAACTGGTGGGGAAAAAACGTTTTCATTGATTATCTTAGAATCATTGCACAGTGACAATGTAACCAATTGTAGATGTGTCAAGCTGAATGATCAGTCTGTTTCTGACTGTCCAACACCTACATAATTATTATAAACATCAGCCCAGAAATTAACCTGCCAATATCAAACACCTGCTTCTTTTTTTGCCTGCCCTCTCAGACTCAAAACACAACGTTAAGCAGAAGCAAACATGAAAAGTATATGTTATTCTTCTTCTTTTTTTTTTTAAATTCATTTCTTTGCATTAAAAAAAAACTACCATGATTCTATGAACAGTTGCAATGATAGTCGCTGTCAAATTACTCTCCTCCCGTGAGAGAGGCTGCTATGCTTAGAATTTCCCCATGTTTGTTTGTCAATAAAAACAAATCTGCTCAGATAATTCATGAGTAATCACTAACAGAACTGCAGTAAAATGCATGACCTGATACCGTATTCAAAACCTGAGACTGACAATGTAACACACACACACACACACAAAATTTTCGTAAAAGAAGTAAAAGTATCCTTACTCATCGTTTGTGTGCATACACATTCCAAATTGTCTGGTGCCAGACTCCATACATTGGCGAATCATGAGGCGATAACGTGGCTCAAAAATGTGCAGTGGACATGCAATGGTGGGGAAAGCTAGAGTGCAAACAAACACAGGAATCTCAGACTGCTGCTCACTTCCCATCCTATCAGAAAATGCAGAATTTAATAAGTTGATATTATTAAAGAAGAACAATTTGATAATACTTTATTTTACATTATTAAACAGCAATGGTATACTTAAGTTGTACAAATGAAAAAAAAAAAAAAAAAATCCAAAAAATACAAAGTGGTCATTTCTTTTCTTTTTCCAAAATTATAATATTTAAAGGATCAATATTTGCATTTTTGAAAAAGTATATATGGACCAATGGTTTGGATAGTTTTCGCTATCAAATGCATAGTAACAAAATTTATAAAATCTTACTTTGCCAGTTCAATCATTTCTTCATCGTTTGTTTTACATCTCTCTGCATACTCAGGACCAAAGTAAGTTTCCATTATCAATTGGATAGCATCTGTGACAGACTGCCTGCGTTCCGCCAAATACTAACGTAAAGAAAATTTAAAAAAAAAAAAAAAAAACATTTTAAAAAAGGAATTGTACACCAAGCAAGTTATGATTATTCCTCAAAGCATGAAAAAGTTGATGTTTTTTAGCTAAATGGTTATTCTCTTTGTGAAAAAGTGTTGGATCCTTATTGTGCCTTACACTCAAATACACATTCTAAGAGAATAATTTTGAGTTTTTGCACACAGCAAAATTATCATGTATCCTTTCATTTTTTGTTAATGCCACAATCCCTATGAATGCCCTTGGCTAAAAGTAGTATGCATTATTATTCATGGCAGGCATTATCCAAATCAGTTTGTGATTTCTCAGCTTAACAATGCCATATCACACAATTTTTTTTAATGAACATTAACTATTCCCACATTGAGACAATAGGTTTATGTCAGCTCTGCCATCAAGTTTGTCTAATGCAATTAAGCCTATATTCAGCGTAATATTCTTTCACTTTTCTATCATGGTTTTCAAAAAATTCTTAGTAAGATTTGCTTTGCCCATTACCTCAGCAAGATTTCCTTTGCAAATAGGACAGGTGACAGTATGATCCAGACTGCGGTCTAGACACTTTCTGCAGAACATATGACCACATGGTGTTGTTACAGGCTCAAAGTACAATCTGTAGCAAAGGCCACACTCAAGATCTTCTATGTCAGTGCATTCTGGCTCCATGCCTGAGTTCTTAGCCCTAGTTCGTACAGGAATATCACAAGAAGAGGCAGCAGCAGTAGAGGTAGCACCATGCAACACAGAGGAATTAGTCGATGCAGCAGTGGTTGTAACAAAGCTTCCTGAAATACGGAACAAGAAAAAACTCTGTGTCATAGTTCAAGTTGAATATTTATTCTATTGAATTTGTTTCATTCCCTAAAAAAAGTAATCCGAGGATCCCTTTTATTCACTCCTTTGAATCAATATGAAGATCATTGAAGGCAATTGTCATGCAGTCTTGGAATACGCTATTAAGTCTCACAACCACAAGAAAATATGTGCCCCACAAAATTTGATAACTTTTAACAATTAAAATTTGTATTTTGTACTCACTTAAAACTTTATTAGGAGATGAGTGTGAAGGACTGACAGGACATTGAGCAGTGCTTGGGATTCTTGATCTTTTTCTTGACAAAGGAGAATGGGTTCTCGGCTTTGTCTTTTGCTCCAGTTCCACATGATCGATTTCACTGCAGTCTGGCATTGAATTGTCTGAGAAACAGTAAGAAGAAAATATACGCATCTTGCAGATTGCCATGTAAAAAGTTGACATTTATACACAAAGAAAAGGGTATCAAGACCAAAAATATCTAAGTTGGATCATGTATATAGCAAAGTAATAGCATGCTAATTGTAGCAATGGGTGGCATTCAATCATCTCATATTTGCATTTAAAAAAATTATCTCCTGATATTCCATGACAAAATTATTTAAGTGAAAGCGGCTGACATTGATTCATAGTACCTTTAAGTCAGACGTGAAACAAAACTCTTTGAAATAAGATCTTTAAAACCTTTTATGCTTAGAGTTTAATCTAAAGGTCGGTCCAAGGGAAATCTTTTTTCGTATCAGGCCACAGTGTTTGCAAAAGAAATTAACACATAGAATGCCGAGCTTCCATTCAACATCACTGGCTATCCAGGCCAAAGTTGGGTGTTAACTTTGTGTTCTCAAACATTACAAAGCATGCAAGCAAATTTAAAAAAAATATTCCATAGTGTTGTACAGGGGAGTAGGGTATTTGGACTTTGGTACAGAAAAATGTCACCTTTGTACAGGTGATTTAAGTTCTGACGGTTAAGATGTTAAGAGTAAACACTGTGTTCACCCATTATTTTATACCATTATAGTGATAAACTTGAGCTGAGACTTTAAAATAGTGTTTCTAAAAAGAAAAAATAACTTACATTTAGTAATTGTCTGATGAATCCCAGCTAGTTCTGATGCTGCTGCACCCTCAATTAATTGTTGCTCTGAAAAAGAGCTCTCTTCCCTTTTATGAATCAGTTCCTGTGTAAAGCAACGAGCGCCTTGAGGTGTTGGTTCACTAGAAAAGTTGTTGGCTGTTGTAATGGTATCCTTAACTATTTTAGCTAGGTCATTAAAAGTGCTCTGGATGTCCCTTTCAGGCAGCAGCAAGCCTTTCTTGCTGAAGTTGGACTCAACTAACTGCCGCAACATGGTAGGATTGGATCTCTGCTCCAATGCATGCGCCTTCGGGTCATCAGGAGGCAGGACACTCAGTATTTTGTCAAGAGCCTGTACACACACACAAAAATTCAAAGTAAGAACAATAATTCTGACAGCAGCATGTACACAAGGTAGCATTGTTTATGGATACCCTGGGACTGCATAGTACAGTAAGCTAAATTTCTCCTCTTTTTACTTTAGCCAGTTACTCTAGCAAATCGTGTTGCTGAAAAATCCACCAAAAATCTAACATCTAGTACCACTGCTATGATATTGAACATCACACTTTTTTCATAGTTCATACATCTCCGTATTTTGCTTAAGCAAAAATGATATATATATATATATATATATACCATCAGTTTCATTAGATTTATTTAATCAATCCAATGTTAATGTCAGGATTTATATGGTTTGCAATCATGACAATGCTGGATTTCGAGGTTTCAGTACCTTTGCAAGTGGTTTAGACTCGAAAATAAATCGAGCTGGGGTTAACAATTAACTAGTGTCGAAAAAAATAATAATAACTCTAAATACACATAAATAAATAGGCAACAGACTTTAAACATTAAATGCCATATAATTAAACACAGGGTTCATATTTGTCTGCTCTTTGTCATTCCTATACTACATCTCAGCTAAATTTTTTGTTGTGATAGTAAAAACTGATGCTGTTTCATAGTTTCTTGGACAAAATCTAAGTAAAGATCAGCGCTCTAAGAGGTCATAATCAATTTTTAAATTTTGAGGTAGCAAGATAATGAATTGTTACCATTTACTGGGTTTGCTCTTATCTTTATTCAGATGAAGTTATAAATTGAGATTCATATTCTTTGCACAGAATGGATTTTGCTGCAATTCTTCATTGCTACATGACAGAGAAAAGAGCGGGTAGAGAGGATATAAAAGCCATTAAGATACCTTTGATAGATAATCCTTTGCAGAGGAGACTTTCTGATCAAGGGCAAGACACTGCAGAAAAGCCACGGCAGCATCTTCATACTGAGCTAGACCATAGAGAGCACGGCCTCTGCGGAAATATCCTTTTGGCCAGTCTGGTCTCAGGTCAACAACGAGATCAGCATCAGCCAAAGACTCTTGAAATTTATCCAGTGATGCATAGGCATGGCAGCGATTGCTAATCAGTAGATGATCACATGGAGCTGAAACAACCAGGAAACATATATTTTACCTCAAAGGTATACATGATATATTTTGCGATATGAAATTCCAAACGACAATTTGTTGTTCTGAAAATAAGTTAAATTGTTTTTTTCCCTCATCCCCTGTATCCCAAGAAAGGCCTTAAATGGTTTTGAGATACTTAAGTCATGCGTGCAACCAGCTCCAAGTGAAAAAAAAAACATCATTTTAATGCTTCTGGCACGAAAAAAAAAATTAATACCATGGAATTCCAAGAATCAATTCTGACCTTGCAATTTAAGAAAAACTAAATAGCCCATTGAACACCACTTATATTATTCAAATTGCTGTAGATTTGATTTTTAAACCAAAAAAAGCCTATTTAGAATAATCTGTGTCCTCAAAATTATCTAAAATTGGTTTCCATTTAAAATAGGGAACATCATTTCACAGATAGTCATGAGCTCGAACTTAATATTTGTATTTAGGTCTAGAAGGTTAGCTTAATTAAGAAATAGCGTCCATTTTATAAACAATGTGACAATTCACGCCATATGTACAGCGCATAAATACGAAAAGACAACAAATTATTACTCATATTAGAGCTTTTGTAATTTATTGTAGCATTTTAACTCATTAAACAAAATGGAATGACTATGTGACACCAATTTAATTGGTAACTCGTATGCAGTGAGTTAAGATCTCATATTATATTTCCTAATGAGAATGAATCTCTTTTCATTCATATCTAAAATTCTTCTTAGACCATTTTGCACTTGCAAATATTAATAATATTTAACGTTATATAAATGTCAACATACAATTTTCCAAACTACGCTCAGCACAACAAAGAATTGTACTTGAAAATGTAGGAAATCGAAAAAAACGTATCCGACTGGATCCCTTAGAAAAATGTTTTCTCTCAATCACACACATCAAATGTTTATTCCCTTTATGAATTCCAATGAAGGGATTGCATTTTGACAACTGGTCAATACCAAGTAAAATATTAATTGAAACCAATAACAATGATCTTTCCAATAATCCAGACAAAGAAAACAATTAAACAGGTTCTAATACAATAGTAATAAAAACTAATATGGGTTAAAAAAAAAAAAAGAGCCTGGGATTGGGAGTCAACAAAAAGTTATCAGTAATTTTTTAAAGTTTTCTAGTGAATTTGATAGCCTCTGTGTTTCCTATTGAAAAATCTTTTAAAAAGGAGCAAAAGCTGAACTGCACCCTAGAGATAATTGTAAATCAATTATATGGAGCATTTGACATGCATTGAGAGAGCGAAAGAGAAGCATCAAGGAGTAACATGACCAAGTCCTGCCTACACCAGTGATTGGATACCCCATTATCACATTACCAACGAATGAATAATTGCTACACCTAGGAGAGATTATCAGTCCCAGGGCAGCCCCTGTGATTGGAAGGATCAAGCTGTTAACATCTGTTAACTGACAGTGTGAACAGTGCCTCTGCTTTTTCGGTAGCAAAGTGGTGACAACAACATAATGGCATAATAAGGATTTCTCACTAGAACTGCCACATGGCTTACTTCTGACCAATTTTACACTCATCCTTTTCTCCTTCTACCTACTCACTGATCTCATGTGTGCCAACAGCTCTTGATACCCTAATGATTGTTATATAACTGTTAATCTTCAGCTGCTCTGGTAAAATGAGTAAAAGAGAATTTTCGGATAAAAAATTTTCATGGCCAACCTCTTTGTCCAGGTTCTAAAGCTGTTTCTTATGCCAGTTATTTGACCGGAACGAGATCTAGTGGGTCGATCATTAATTTCTTATAGACCAATGACACTCTAATGTAGATTAGCTTGGCTATTATTTTGAAGTTTCTTTACATAGATCTTCTATTCAACACCTTTGTCTTCCTAATGACCATTACGGTACTGATATTTTAATGACTAATCAAGGGCCTACATTGTTGTTTACATTTTTAATCTGACACCAATTATCTACCAAAATTTGTTTGATTAAGTTGAGTTTATACGCACTAGATCTCGATTTCCCCGTAGATCTATTCTATGTTTCTGTCCATATAGACTTACGCACTAGGCCCTTATCTTAAAGTAATTATTATATTTAACGATTGGAACCATTAGCCTAAATTGTGATAGTGGCTTGAAATAGTGCTCAACTTTACTCGGCGACACGACCAAAGAATTGTATGTGGACATTAACAAATTAGATCTATATCTAGATTTGATCTATACAAAAATCTATTCTAGTTTTAATATTCTATCTAGCCTTAAGCCAACATAATTTTAGAAAGGTTTATGAGAAACCTAGATCTATCTAGAATCTACGTTTACTGCGATAAACAGAGAGGCAGGGATAGATAGATAGAGAGAGAGAGAGAGAGAGAGAGAGAGAGAGAGAGAGAGTTATTCAACTGCATTGATGCCATTACAGAACAATCAAAACTAGATCTAAGCTTAGATAGGGTGCCATTAGGTTCTCTATAGACGGAGGGAGGGAATTTTCCCCCTCTCTCCAGGTTTAACGTCTCCTTGGTTCCCCTGGGGGATCCTATACGGCGATCCATTAATTAGGGCAACATTTGTGTGTTTATATAACCCGGTGTGAGGCCCAAGGCCACAACAATTCAGTGAAGGCGATGCGCATGTCAAGTGACCTCCATAAATATACACATTACGAAACGTCACGTTGTGAAACGTACGAAGTCAAATCCAAATCGGTGTATGTGCGAGGAGTACCTTTGACTTTTATTGATTTCTAGATTAGATCACCAAAAATAAGAATTTAAATTTCTGTGAAAATATCACAAAGAATAAAAGTTAACACTCACCCATTTGAATAGCCTGAGTATACACACGAAGAGCATTCTCGAAATCCATTTTCGCAATGTATTCATTTCCTTCTCTCTTTAGCTGCGAAGCCTTACATTCATTGGGAAACCACTTTTCAATTAAATTTGTTAGAACAACGTTAGAACTGATCTGTCGTACCTTTAGTCTATAATGTACAGTATTACATATTTCACAGGTCTTTGATACATCACGCTCTAAACATTTCCGACAAAACGTATGGCCACACGGTATTGTGACGGGGTCCATGAGCAGACCCCGACATGAGCCGCAGGTAAACATGCAGTTTTTCCTCGCCGTTGTATTTCCTGAATTAGAAATATCCTGTTTCACTGTGTCGATTAAACCAATCACTAAATGTTTTAACTTCTCAGGTGTAACTTTTCCATATCTGTATGCATTTGTGTAAGATTCAAAAGCTTTGGCGAACAATCCAGTGCGGGCTAAACTGTCGGCTAATCCAAGAAACAACTCCGACGTTGGACCGTTTTCCGTAATAGTCCTTTCATAAATATCAGCTGCTAAGCTAAAATTATTGGTGCTGAAAGCCTCTCTAGCTAAATCGACCATGGTCAACACAATTATGTTATCACAAAACTATAATAAATACTACATTCCTCCTCCAGTGACTGTCAAGTGACACGGTTGTGAGTGCCGTCAGCTCCTTTCGTTTAGTCTAGTCTTTCATAGGCTTTACACAACATCTTTTTACATAAAGTCACATGGTTCCCACTCTTGTTGCTGATTGGTTAAAAAAATATCCAATGGCGGAGTCGAGTTTCTTTGTTAGCCTTGGTTTGTTGTGATGTCATTTTTGAAGAACATCCTCTCTTACCACACTAAGCTTATCTAGCCGCAACAGCAAAGCGATTTTTTAACTGCTTGCGCAAGCGAGGCGAACGAATGGGATAATCCAGTCGAAAGGGTGCTAAATCTATAATATTACACAATATAATAAGCTCAATTTTTGCTTACCACAACAGGATAAACCACAGCACCGATCTTCTTAAAATAATTTTCATAAATTTATGTAGCTCTATTTTTCGCCCAGTGCACTGGCAACTTTAGAATTAAAAAAACTATTTACCGTTATTGAGTACAACAAAAGACACCAAAAACTTCGTAGTCACCTTGTGCTTAGGTCTAGTAGGTCTACATCTTTTCAAAAAAAAAGTAATATAAGCCTACCAGAGACTTATTTTTAAGCTAAGTTATGTAAATATGATGTGTGTTCAACAGTAAGGAACGTTTAGAAAAATTGCACATCTATACATTCCAATGTAAATGGAAATCTATATCTATTAATATAATTTTTTGTCTTCGTCTCAAACTTAGACATACGATCAAATCCATACCGCTCCGCCCTCAAATCCCAAATTTTACAGTAAAATTACAAATGGGCCAGAGAATTTTAGAGTCATAAAACTAATAACATCAAACGCCTACCCAATTTGTTAACGAAAATTAACGAATTAACAAAACTAAAAATGTATTTTTAAAAAACGAACAAACACAACAATTACTGCTTCCTCCCTTTCCTTGAACAACAAACAAATCAAAAGTGCTATAAATATTGATTCTTTTTATTTTCTAAGTGCGTGCGCAAATTTTATTGCGGACAGTGCACCGTTTTCTTAGAACGCTTGGTTAATTATTAATTCTGATTATAAATTATTGAGCCTACTTTAATTTGATGCAACCTCTTCAAGCACACATATGAAGTTGCTAAAGCTATAGATCCTGAAGATACACAATTTTGAGTTCAGCACAGTTTAAATTTATCTGTAATACTTTCTTAGTTTTTTTCACCATACAGTCCCCACGAATTTCGTGGGTTCCCAGCTAGTATAATTATAAATTGTATAATTATAATTGTCTTCGTCTGGAACTAAGACATGCGATCAAATCCAAACCGCTCCACCCTAAAATCCCAAATTTTACAGTAAAATTGCAAATGTGCCCGAGAATTTTAGAGTCATAAAAATAAGAAATAACATCAACGCCTAATCAATTTTTAATTAATCAATGTTGTCAACCATAATAAATTATTAATTATCAATCCATCTTATTTTCACCGAAACTACCGACCGAAAATCTATTGAATAGTTATAGCAAATATGAGGTGTGTTCAACAGTAAAAGGTTTTTAAAAATTTCACTATATGTATGGATTGTAACGTAAATGGACGTTTTAAATTCTGTGTTTTTTTTTTGTTTTTGTTTTTTTGTTTTTGTGTGTGTTTTCCCCCCTTTATTTTGAGACTTTTCGAACATAGTTAACCCTTAGATTGGCAAGGATTTAACCTACTGTAGTACTAAGTGTAAGCCTATCTGGATGTAGATCTAGATCTAAATAGACATAATATTTTGTACTTATTCTTTTTGGGAATATAATGCTCATTTTCGTGCCCGATCCCGAGTGACTCTCAATATGCGATACATTAGAGAAGTGTCATAGATTTACGTGGGCATAATCTTTCGGCTATAGATGAAGTACAACCCTCCCACTCCGGGGATATGTGGTTACTACTTCTCTTACTCTCTACTTCTACGTTGATTGCAGGTCAAAGACTATATATATATATACAAATAGTTATAACGTATGTTAGCGCTCCTAAATGACCGTGCAATCCTAGAGAGTTTACACTCTGAGCTCGTTTGACTATGTACAGTGAGGTTCAATGCCCACTGCTCCCTATCTATACAGAGCGGTATAAAAGATACTAAAAGCAAAAGGACAACAACTGACAACGATAGAACTCAGTCAGAAAGAGAGTTAGAAATACCAACAATCAACTCCTTTATTGTACTATAAACAAAAGATCAATAATTAAAATCAGTGCATCAACAAGTTAAACAATTACTATGGTCAATACCCTAGGATAGAGAAGGTATAGATAGATAGTAGTGTTTAGGATAGTTATCGGATAGTAAGTATCAAAATGAATGAGGATAGTCAGTATCAAAATGGATAAGGATAGTAATCGATAGTCTACATCAAAATGATAGGAATCAAAATGCCCAGCAATCAATCAGCCCAAAGTGACACAATCCTCTCCAAAGGATAAACAAACTCGAACTCAAAGTATGAAGTAACTTCAATGGATAATAAAACTGTAGATAGTCCAAAACACAACTGCAGCTCCGACATACAGTTAAAATTTAAGAAAAAAAAATATATTCAAATACAGAAACTATAAATCACGTTGTGGCACCCACACACAACGGACACGTCCTCAGTGATGGTTCTTCATCTAGTGGCACTTACTTATCGGCCACAGAGACATCACTTTAATAGTGAAAATTAGCGGCAAATGTCCGCGGATGAAAGGAAACACCGGGAGCGCTCCGTTTCCCCGGACTTACCAAGAGTTCCCCACAACTCAGTCAACTGGGGAAAGAGAGCTCCTACGTTCTCCCAGTGCCGACCGACAACTAACAAAATTCTCTGTTTCCCTAGATTTCCCGAATCAAAAGGAAAAAGCGACAAGAGAAACGATCGAAACAAAGTTTCCCCAATCACCCGAAACGCACGCCGAGGTCTAGCGGCTATTACGTCGATGGAGGAAGATCGAGAAATACATGTAGGCTAGAGAGAGAGGGGGAGAGGAAGATAGAGAATAATTACTCATTTACAAAATAAACTGCATAATCAAAAGGATGGTGAGTCGCACCCCTTACATAGAGATACTTCTTACGACAGAAAAATGTCCAAACAAAGTAAATAAAAAATATTAGAAATAGGAATCAAAGTAAAAAAAAAACGAGAAAACAAGCCAAGTGTTTACAATGATTTCCTTCAAGGGTTTCTCACAGCCAGGTACATTGTATCTCTTTCTAAATAATATATGGATTCTGAAGAGACATAATTTTGAATTTTAACAGTACAAATTCATCTGGAATCCTCCAGCTTTTTAAACTCCACAATACCCACGAATTTCGTGGGCTCTCAACTAGTTCTTAATAACTTTGTAGGTTTTTACTCTCTATGACTTGTATTGTTGTTTTTGTTTTGTTTTTTTCCCATTTTGTAACTATTAATCTTACAAAATTAATCAAAGTTAAAGATTGTTATTTCAAAAAAAAAAAGGTTACTTCCGAATAAGAGTTAGCGCATTAAAAAAAATGCAAACGAACACCTCACGTTCCGAGCTTTAAATTATAAAATAAAAGGTGCAAAACAAAAAATAAAACAAAATAAATAAGATATTTTAAAAAATAACATACAGCTGAAAGATTATCTTCTTCTTCTTCTTTTTTTTTTCTGAACTTTCCTGTCCTTTTCCTCCTCCTACTCCGCATCCTGCTTATTGCTGCACCGCCTCCTCTCATCCTCTTGGTCCTGCTCTTCCTCTCCTCCTCTTCTTGCACATCAATATTGCGCTACTTCACGTTATTACTATTTTTCTTTTTATCGTCTTTGTAATATCCACAGATAGAGAATATAGAAAGATAGAATGGTAGATAGGTTGTCAAGGGTGGTAAAAACATGTTTGTGTGTGTGTGTGATAAGCCTTGATGGACATAAACAATAGTTATACTTGTACATGTACAGAAAAAATCATAGTTCAGTCACCCAAAGCCTTTTGTGAGCGCGACCCCCTACCCGCTCATCTGTTTCTTGAATGTTTACATACTTTTACCTTATTTAACATTTTATATCAATGAGCCATTTGAGAGCAGAACCGTCCCTACAGGTTCAAAGAAGCAATTGTCCGCCCCCTTTTAAAGAAAAACAACCTTGATCAAAATGAACTTAAAAACTATCGACCAGTTTCGAACCCTCCTTATTTTATCAAATATCTTAGAAAAGGTAGTTTTAAATAAAATAGAGAGCCACCTTGTTAAAGAACGATTTAAGAAAAAAGTTTCATTCCGCTTACAAGATAAAGCACAGCACGGAAACAGCCCTCCTTAAAGTAAATTCCGATCTTCTTAGTTCCACCGACCAAGGGAAAGTACATGTAACAATTTTAGCTCTTCTAGATCTTTCGGCCGCCTTTGACACTATTGACCACACAATTATTCTTGACCGCCTCCATATAACATTTGGAATCGGTGGTACCGTCCTTAATTAGTTTTAATCATACATCCCAGACAGGAGACAAAATAGGAAAGAAACAGTCCAGCTTAATCGACCTTAAATTTGGAGTTTCTCAGGGACCTGTTTTCGGGCCGGTTCTGTTCTCAATGTATTCACAACCATGAACTGACATTATAGCTAAATATGAATTTAATTACCACAAGTATGCTGATGACACCTAAATTTATAAATGTTTTGACTCAACCAATATTGATCATGTAATAAATTCCTTAAATGCATGTATTAATCACTTTTACTTATGGATGTCAGATAACAAATTAAAGCTTAATGAGGGCAAGACAGAAAATGAGAAATCATGGTCGTTGGAGCACATGCTAAACTACATAAAGTAAATAACGCCGAAGTAAAAATTTGTAATCAAAAGGTAACACCCGCTTTGTCTGTACAAAATCGTGGCGTTTTGCTTGATTCAAATCTCACGATGGACCTACACATTTCCAATCTACGTAAACTATGCTACCTAGAATTAATAAAATCACAAATAAGACCCTACCTAACGATGGGTGCCACTAACAAACTTGTAATATGTTCACTTGTACTTTCCGGAATCGACTACTGTAACTCATTGTTAGCAGGGCTACCTGAATATAAATTGAATAAAATCCAACAGATTCAAAACAATGCAGCTAGACTTGTCAACAAGGTAGCAAGAAAAGAACACATCACACCCTTACTTACAAATCTTCATTGGCTTCCTGTCAGCTCTAGGATAAATCTTAAGCTAGCTTCTTTTCTTTTCAGCGTCGATGTGTGACCAACTTTACAGAATATCGAACTCTAACAGATTTTGTTATAGCCTTTATAGCCTATCTAAACACCATCTAGAGACCTACGCTCAGCTGGCATAAACCTCCTACCCCCTAGTGAAACCAAAATACAACTCAGGTCTAAAAACTTTTTCTTTTCAAAGCGTGAACCTTTGGAATAATCTTCCTGATGAAATAAAAATGCTAATACATTAACACTCTTCACAGTTAAACTAAAAACATATCTATTTAAACTAAGTCTCATTTTCAAGTTAAAATTAAAACCAATTGACTATTATGCTGTGACATAACTTAGCCGACCATTAGTTTTAACTCGAACGCTGTTCTTCCTCTTTTGCTACAATTCTTATTTTACACGAGCATTAGCAATACATTGTAATGTTTAAACAATTTCTGACCCTCTGTCATAGATCTAAATTAATTCTTTATAAGATCAATATGTGCTTAAAACATACTTGGTTTTTTAGTTTTAATAACATGTGTTTATTACAATTATTTGTCTATAACTTTGAGAGCCTTTTATAATAATTAATATCTTTATCTAATTTTTAAATAATTGATTTGTGTGTGTAAATGCTTCTACTTGACTCTATATAATATTGAACACTGGTGATTGCGCTTAAAATGTTGTCACTGTCAGGCGTTTTGAGCTTTGCAAAGCGCTCAATAAATAATTTAGTATTGTTATTATTATCATAAAACATGGCTAGAAAATGTGTTAATATTTTTCAAAAACATTCTACAACTTCTAGTGTTACTTGAAATCAGAGGTAATTTTATTGATCAATTAAGCCTTTTAAAGAATCACTTTTTCACTTCAATATATTATTATTTTTAAAAATCAGTAGGTTTTAAATCAATGAAACAAACTGTGTACCCAAGATAAGTCCTAGCATTTAAATTATTATTAGATGAACTATTTCTGAGGACCAAAGTCCTTTTTTTACGTGAAAGTCCCTGCTCTTGGTATAAAATTAACTTTTAAGATCTCCCCAGATGGTTTTTCTGAAGCTGATTTCACTGTACATGTATGTATATATATATATATATATTATATTTCATTATTTGATAGCAGAAGGAAAAATACACACATGCAAACACAAATTAAATTAAAAACAACTAATATTTAAAGAACACCTTTAATCCAGTTTTGCATACATCTTAACATAAACGTAAATCTTAAGAAATGGCCGATGTATTTTCCAAAAAAATAGGAATATAATATATATTTATATATATATATATATATGAATACTTGTGTATAGTGCCCTTGCACATACCTCAATGCAGCATTTAGTGGAAGAATAATGCTGAGTGTACATATATGCTCACGGGAGGGGGAGATAGATAGATAGATAGATAGAGAGAGAGAGAGAGAGAGAGAGAGAGAGAGAGAGGGAGAGAGAGATGAGAGGGGGGGGGGGGGAACAGTATATAAGAACTGTCTGTGTCAGCATTAGTTTCAAGTAAGAATACAAAATAGTGGAGAAAGAAATCTTACAAAAGGAAATCTTTGGATACACTTTGAAATATAACAAAAATGCTTCCAACAGAGGGTCCATTATCGAGGCAATGCCTTTTGAAGATGATAAGTTGGTTAAGAATAAAAAAAATTCATGCTGAGCTAAACTTTGCTATTCGGTGAAGGCCAATTGAAAGAATCTGACCCAGTTTTGTTTAAACAAGTTAATGATTTTTAATATACCAAAAGAAAAGCAAACAATAGTAGGTGAAGATCGGTTAAAGCCAGATAAGAGATATAAAAATTACCAAATTAATCTTAGCAAAGGTGTAAATCTTTAAGTAGAACAGAGAAGAAAAGAAAAAACAAAACAAAAAACTTGGAATACTCTGGAAAATCCTTTTTTTTATATCTCTTGTTGTAAGTCTACATTACAAACCCCCCAAAAATAAATATAAATAAAATCAATAAAAAAAAATAAGTGCTTTGAATGCTGTGTACAAAACATCTCAATATGCACACTGCAGTTTATGCACCATCTGCACTTTTTGCTTTAAAAATAATATGGAGAAAGTATTGCTGCTCGGTTCTGTAAAACAGGCTTGTAATTGGAACATGTTAGGCCATTCTAAAATAATTGTCAAGAAAATATCAGGATATACAAATTAATAAGTGTGTATATTTTAAGTGTTGAATTCCTACAGGTTTTATATATTTTACTTGCCAGACTTTCTTTTCATTTCATTCCCTCCACTTAATAACTGGCATGATTCACACACCTGTTCATGGCACACCCATTTACAAAAGAGAAAGAATGTGGAGGAAACGCACAGACCTGTCACCGGATAACATAGCGACCTAATTAACAATTCACATTTTATGTGTTTTAAACCTTTGATTAGCATGGTGCATACTCTTACAAGAAGGTAACACAAAACTTAAATTGTTACCTTATTCACATACACAAAACCTGCTCAGTAAAATAATGTATGCATCCAAGATTCCATTGAAAGAAGGGGGGGAGCTATGTAGAGAATACTTTGAGCAAAATGTGTAAATCAAATTTGAATATTGCTTGACATGTAGATTTCAAAAGCTAAGGGCTGAAAAATTGTTTCCAATATCAATATAATATGCTATTATCTTTAGAATGGCAGGCATCTTTGAATAAGGAATAAACTTAATTGAGAATATACTTACATTTTCAAACTTTGGCAATATGCAAGTGGTAAATTTTTAAATTGATCCTCAAAGGTAACAATTCTGACCATTTCAATGTCAGGAAAAATTATTGATTCCATGGTCACAACAATGATAGACAAATTTGGGATAGGTATGAATAATGTTATATTTCAATAAATATTAATCATTCAGTTGGATTTAAATCTGATTCTCAGTCAAGTTTGCTTGCTGTTGTTTTTTTTTAACCCAAAGGGAGGTTATAAAATTAACTTTTAATCAAAATGAAATTCTGACAACTAACTGAAGAGAAAAGCCCATTATATATATATATATATATATAATATCAAATATATGTGAAGACCACACTGGAAAAACAACTACATTTAGAGCTTTTCTTGTAAATTTACATTGTAAGTTTAAACTCTATTGCGTTGTTCCAAACTATGTTTTGTAATCTCTTTTTTTTATATTGTTTGGTTTAGTTACTAATTACATTACATAAAAAGCTGCCCATCAGGCCTAAAGGGCCACAACTAAAAAAATTTTATGAATAGATGATTTGAGAAGTGAGTTGATTTAACATCCAACATCAGCACTATATAGACTATTTTGTGGACGGGCCCCAAAACTGCCACACACGAGACAGGGCGGGGATACCCTGACTCCTGCCTCATCCGGTCACTAAACTGATACAGATCCAACCAGTAGGGAGTGCACTTGCCAAGGCTCCAAACCGGACCTTTTGCAGCCGATGTTCTACTCCAGGGCCACCGCGCAATGTTTTTCCTCCCAATGAACATTTTATGAATCTCAACAAGTCTGTACTATTACATTTTCTACTGCCTGTCTTTAAACGACGTAAGAGCTTCCTTCCTCCCCTTAAATCCAAACAAAGACAACACCCTTTCAGGGACAACACGGTAAATAAAAAATGTCTGCAGCCACCACAACAACAGTGCATTGCATGGGCCAAAAAGTCGCTGGATCAAAATAACAAAATTGTTTTTCTAGTATGGTCTTCACGCACATTCCTAAAAACACTCCTCACTGGCACTAAGCAAACCCTTCTGTCTGCAGATGGAGGTCCAGAAACAAAAAGGAAACCATTACTATTATATTTGCTTAATACAAGTAGAGAGGAATATATTAGTATAGGCCTTCTGGTCCTAAACAGTTACCCATTGTCAATTTTCGGAATTCCAACCATATGATTTTGCACTAAAATAAGGTTCTGTATTTATAAATCTGCACCAACAGTATAGAATATTTAAAACAAAGTATGCATGCTGAGTAAACTTAGGAATGACCAGATCTAACTGTATATAAACATCTGCATAAGAGAGTAACCACAAAAGGCGTAAACCTATGTACAGTGGCAAATGCCAAAAAATCAAAGTATTAAAAAAAAAAAAAAACAAGTAAAGAAAGAAATAAAAACAGGGAGCACAACATTCAATTAAATATTAAACCTCTGTGTTTATGTTGCACAATGCACAAGGATAATATTAAAAAAAAAAAAACATGATAAAAATTAAACAAAAATGTTGAAAAATTTATAACATTACTAGTAAATACAAACATAACGTTTGAAACAAAACAAAATTTAGGTGCTATCATCAAGAAAAATTGCTGTACAACAAAGTTGTAGTGAGCATCTGGATAGGAGTGACTCACTCATATTTCCCTTCTTTTAAAAATAAACTTCTCAACCTAGGCCAAAAAAATCATCTCAATAGATTGAACAATTCAATATGTGTAGCAAATGAGAATTTAAAAAAAAATTCTGTATAAGAAAAGAAACATTGTTAAAAACAATGCTGTACAAAAAGAAAGTTTCTCAGAGACAGAGCAAAAGTACTGCATGTGAAGGGACACCACAAAATCATCTATGCATGAATATAAAAAAGTACTTCACACAAAGAATTTAAAGATGGACAAAACATTATATATTAGAGGAAGTGTTAACCAACAGACAACTTGTAAATGGTTATTGCAACATATTTTTTTTAAATTTTTTTTTTTTATGAATTTTTTTTTTTAATTTTGTTTTTTTTTTGGTTGTAAAAACATCCATTTTTTTTTTATTTTTATTATCTTTTTTTTTTTTTAATTGTAATTATCAAAACAATGGACTTGCGTTTTCCAATTTAAAAAAAAGTGGCTTAAAATATTTCATAATACGAATTAAAAAAAAAAATAGGAGAAAAACAATCAATATGGCAAAAAAATGTTCACATAGAGCAGGAGAAAGAACTACCCAATAAAATTGGAATCTCAATCGGAGGATTCTTCAATGTAAACACGCACAATTTTCTCAATTCAGGGGTTGAAAGAGATTTACTAACACCCATCTTTTCTTGTTAATACAAGTATAAAATTCTGCTAAGACAGGACGCATAAGAAATCAGTCTATAAAACTACATCTTACAAGGTACCAAATAATGGATAATAATTGAGGGACGGGAGAAAAACATGCATAGTTGCATACTCAGGATGGGAGGTGGGGGTGGGGGGAGATTAGATTTTAAAAAATTAAAGTACATGAGCATCAGACTTCTAAATACCTGGTTGGATGTTTTGGAAACTAATAATGGGCAGCTCATTTAAAACTTGTCTTGCAGATTCATAACAAACAGTTTTCATTTGACAAGGAAAGGAAAAACAAGCTGCCATGGTACATGGCTAAGAACATGGAAGCGTGAACCACTCCAGCCCCCCTTCATTTGAAAAAGAAAAAAAAATCAAATGATCATCATATTCACAAAATATCTTTGTTCTCAAGTTAAAAAAAAAGCCATTATATCTAGTCTTGTATAATAATAAATATGAAAGCAGGAAAGGGGTCATTATCATAATCATGAAACAGGGAAAAATTACAGAGCACCATATGTAAATAGTTTAAAAGTAAAAATACTTGGATATCTCCCTAGTTTGCAAAACTAAAGCCAAACTGACTGCGTTACAAACAACAATTAAAAAAAAAAAAAACAGGAAGAAAAAATTATACTGAAATAAATTTAAATGCCTTGCCCACATAACTCAAGTCAATGAGGCACAGTAACATTTTGAGTAATCCTCCCCTGTCCTTTGGCCTATACTATGAAATTTGAATTCGATTTACCATTAGTGAAGACTAGAGCATAAAACAACAAAATAACAAAGTTAAGGAAACTATTGTGTTTGATTTGGCTACTGGTTCAACTTAATGAACTTAACAGTAAAAAAAATAACAATGCATCATAAAATAATAAAAAAAATGCAAAGAACTTTACTTGTATTTTGTATGTATACTTACAAATACATGGTATAACAGGACAGAATTGCTGTAAACACACCATATTAAGTCATTCTTCAAATCCCTCTCTTTAAAAAATATTGAAGAATGAATATGGTATAACAATTTAAATTTACAAATATACCATGAGTGATTAAAAATACATAATATACGTAAATAAAATGGAATTGAGAACACAGTGAATCACAATCTGTAATATGGTAACAAATAGATATTGGGTAATGAAAAAACTCGTTGTGATTTCTAGGAGGAAAAAAAATACTATTTATAAATAAAACTAGATTGTCTGAATGACAAAGGCAAACAAACAATGGGAGACCCAAGTAAATGTGGTGATCAGGAAACTTGCTCAAAAGGAAGCCAAGTTTCCCTTCCCTTCAATCTGTTTATGTTTCTTTAACAGTTTTGTTATCTACAAAATTGAAATTGTAGTAGGTAAATATAGTTCTGGAATACTTTCATGATGAAGTTTAAAACAGTAAATAACAAGAAGAAAAAAAACATATAAGGGAAAATAGAACCCCAAAACTAACTTGGGTTTTCATAAAGCAAGAAGAACAGCCACATCTCTCCTTAGCTCAACATGAAATGCATATAAGGTACATCTCCAGTAAATTTTATAAGGATGAGATCCATTTAAGTGATTTTGATTTATGGTTAATACAAAATAGGAGGCATTGATTGGGTGTATAAGTATGGTGGGTGTTCCACAATTAAACTATTAAAAAAAATGTTTGCACATTAGGAGCCAAAGTGTGCAGTGCAGATGTAAATCCACAGCTCCATTATCTGTAAAGGCTATATTAACACAATTTCCTTCCTGAATTTTCATTATCAGTTATTTGCTTATTGACCAAAAAACTATTAAATTTAAAAGCAAATGCTTTAAAAAAATTGTGCATTTTAAAAATCAATAATATAAAAAGTGAGGATGGGGTTTAAAAAGTTCACATTTCAATATAATATAAATATCTGTTGTAAAGCTTTATTTTAAACACTGAACACAGAACAGAAAAAAAAGTAAAATGTTTTCTTTAAGGCACAGCAATAACACAACATAAATACAAACCAAAAATAAAGAGAAAAATGTTGGAAGGAAAAAATTGGTCATGTCCAGATATGAGTATGTATGACTAGATAAGAGTACAGAGAATTTGCATAATCAAATGTAAATCTTAGACCATACAACAAACTAGTACCCAATCTTGACACTAATTTGTCTAAATTCATAATCACTGTAAATACATGATAAAAACACATACTAAAAAAAGGATGAACAGAAGAAGAAGTTTCTTTATCTACTGTTAATATATAACCAAAAGTGGACTACGTCTGAGATTACTAGCCCAAAATATTACCAATTCAAGATGCATACATTTTTTAAATGATCTAGCATTTGGCTAAAATTTCATGAAAAAATGCAAGATATCTTATAGACTGCATTACATCTCATATAAATCAACTTGCAGGCTCTGCTTGATAAAATCAGGCTGTAAGCAACATGCAAACACGGGTTCCTTAAATATTCCCACATTAACAGATTGGAATACATGATTGTCTGAACAAATGATTGAATAAGTAAACTGGTCTTTAAATACAATTTCAGACCAGTTTAAGCTGCTTTTAAATTGTATCTAGGATATGACTGTAAAGAACAAATATTAAGTAATTGTACACGTTACTTGTAGGTGAAATTTTGAAATACTTTTGGAGAGCACTTTCAAATGAAATCCAGTGCCAAAAATGTTCAAGATGTGTTAGAATTATCTCCTACTTAAAATTTATCCCACCAGCTGTTTTTGAATGAAGGAAAAGAAAAAGTTCAAAAAACTTTTGAAAATACCAAACCACAACTGCCTTTCACACCATTTAAAAAATCTAATCAAGTCTAATAGCAGCCGCCATTCATTAAATTATCACTTTTGTTTAGTTTTGGATTTTAAAAACAAATGCTTTCTACAATATAAATATTTTTCAAAAATTTGTAAAAAAGGAAAGCAAATTATGGAGGGGAAATTAAGAATATTGGCACATTTCTGAAGTTAGGGGGAACAAAGAACAGTCTTCCCATAACATCATGAGAGCAAAATTACACTGTGCACCATGGTTTCAGTCCCGACTTGGTACACCTGTTTGCTATCTGTGTGACTACATCACAAAATTTGTGAATGTACAGAAATATTCCCGATAGATAAAGATTGGAAGAAAAAAAAAACCACATACAGTGTAGAAGGAATCCAATGTTTGAAGCTGTCTTTTTAATTTTAAATTGAGAAAAAATGGTAAACAAAATTTGTTTTGTTTTTTTAATCTTAAAACAGCATAAAGATTTTTTTGTTTGGGGGGTGGGGAAAATAGTTTTCAAGTGCTTCGTAAATATAACGTATGCATATATACATACATACATACACCCTGTAAATGACATTTTTCCCTAAGTTCTATGGCCTTTCATTAAAAATTGATAAGCAGGAAAATTTCAGAAAAGGGAAGGGGAAATGAAATATAGGTTTTTGATCTTTACATGGAATGTCAGCCCCTACCACTGATATTTTCTGGGTGTAAAAGCAAAAACAAAAGAAAAAATGCATAGATTATTAATGATAAAAAAAATACAAACAATAATATCACCCGTTGTCTATAGGTATGTAGATGCTCACTGTTTTAAAGAATATAGCTCAGCAAAAGCATTAGCCTTTAAAAAAAAACAACTATCCAAGCAAAGTACCAAATAATACTGCAAAATTGTACTAAATCGGCTGTAGAAGCCAAATCCTGGGAGGGTGAAAAAGAAATATATATGTATATATAATCATAAATACAATTTTATATATATATATATAACAGTCAATGAAAGTCACTTTTGAGCATTGATAATTCAAGAGACAATTATGTCTTTCTACAAACAAAAGGAAAAAAAGGCAAGAAATAAACGACATCTTTGTACAAAATATTATGACATGCATTTAAGGATTTAACATGTAAACATCAGTTATATAGCCCTCAAAATATAATTTTGGCATACACGATTTCCATCCCTTTTACCACAAACAAGGACATTCACAAATCTTAAACATACCAAAAAAATTAAAAATGACATCAACCAATTACAGATATGTGTTGACATTGAAATTTTATGCAGCAGTATGCTATTCCTAATATAAACCAAAAATCTTTTTGCAGAGCCTTTTTATAGCATTTCCTTTTTTTTATTGCAAAAAATGCCTTTTTACACATCACACATACTAAAAATAGAATAAACCATGGCACCCTTAGACAATTCAATCAAGAGCTTATTAAACATTTATATAAACTTTTGAATAAACAAAATATTCCATCCCTGTTGAAGGGATATCCATTAAAATACACATACAAAAAAGATCAGAAGATTAATCTTTAAAGTGATCAAGAGAGCAAACTTCTTTGACTCTAAAAATTAGGGAAAAAGTAACTTTCATAATACAAAATGTTAAAAAAAACAAACACAACAATTTTTTTTTTCTATATTAAAAACGTTTCAGTTCTTAGCTTTTTTGACATGCCTCAAAAGCACAGGCTCTACCATCTTAAGGTATGTACAAGGTGTTAAGAACCAGAACATGGTGATTATTTTTTGCTAAGGTGACAATATATCCCTCTGTAGTGATCTTCAATCCACAGCAACGACTGACCTTCACGTAGGGGCATTGGAACTCAGTAATTAGAGATCCGTCTCTTTGGAATACTCCCACATGGAAGCGGTTGCCATGACTGTCACCGATTAGCACATCTCCATGACCACTGATATCAATTCCATTTGGGTAGTTGGTAATATTCTCGCAGCCAATGCGGCGCAGGAAAGTCCCATCTCTTGAAAAGACCACAACGCAATGACCCTGGAAGTATAAAACTTTGCATATATAATTTGAAACAACAAAGGGCTAACTGGATTTTTTGGAACCTGCAACAGTTAATGCGTAGTTGGCTTGGTTTAACGTCTAGCATCAGCACTGTATCGGCTATGTTGTGGACGGACCCCAAGACTGACAATTTTATGTCCTGACAAACGAGACAAGGACGGGTACCACGAGTCCTGTCTCAGCCGATCTCATTGTACTGACACCACCCCAACCAGTTACAGGGGACAAAACCAGAAGCTAAAATTAGAAATCCAAAAGCCCTGAGAGAAAGAGAGAGAAGCTAGAGAGAAAGGGAGAGGGGGCAAACAGTAGGAAAAAAATGTTTCGCAAAAGAATATTTAAATCGTAGACCACAACAACCACGCCAAGTTAGATGGGAAAAAATAGGCTGAAATAACTTTACGAACAATCAGAATGATTCGCTGGAAATAACGCCAGGCTCCGAAGACTGGATGTGAAGATTGAAAGATCGGTATTATTGGACGAATAAAAGATAACTAGATTTTTCAACCCGTTTCCCCCGCGGAAGATTCGTGCACGGGAAGGAGTTGAAAATAAGGACAAAGGTCAAGAGGCTGTATGTTAAGATGGTAATAATCGCACGAATAAACGATTAACTAGATCTACGTTACTTGTTTGTAAACGCATAATTGACCTCATGGTGACACAGATCAGAATCATTACTAGCTTGACTGGGAACTGAAAGTCCAAAATAGAGAGATTAATATGATTCGGACAAATGGACGCAATCGAAAACAACTAGTTGAGACTGGTTGGTGTCAATTAAGTTGTTGACTAACCCAATCTCGATAGTAATGAATGACAAGTATAGAAAAAAAAAGAAAAATGTCACCTATCTATAAAATAAATAAATCACTCATAAATTCTATTTCGCCCACGCACAAAACACTGGAAACTTTCTTTGTGCATCTCTTGTGTACCTTTATTGCGAAAAACAGCGGCGTTGCACGGACCGTTTTTTTTTTATAAGCGTATCGGCGTATTTGGGTAGAAAATTTTAACAAAAATAGCGAAGCTGGAAATCGGAATTGACGACGAAAATCCGTACGGACCGATCAAATCGATACAAGTAGGCAGGTCTGTTAGACCCATGAGCAAACGAGCCTATGATTTGAAAAAGAGAAATGTTCTGTTGTAGACAAGTGAACGATCAGAAAGATTAGTTGGATATGACATTGGGAAGCGAGGACTGGATGTGCACATTGAAATATCAGTATTGAGCGGACAAATTAAAGATAAATTAGATTTTCAGAACTTGTATACAAAAAGTAGATTCATGAAAGATTTGTGAATGAGTTGCAAATGGCGAAGAAAGGCCAAGTACTAGATCTAGACACCAAAGCATACGGGTTGGCGGGCAGCTCTTGGAGAAAGTGTACTGCTATCAGTATCCTTTCGAGCATCACAAAAACTTCAATCTAGAGAGAGTAGGCTTCAAAAATGAACGCTAGAAACTTAAAGCTTTCACTAAATATGTAGTTAGGACGAACTCGTCTAACGTTTAATTTGGATTAACAATTAATGTAGCATACTTTCGTCTATATTGTTGGCGGAAAACTGTAGGTCTAAAATAAGGCAAATAATCATCAAAATCCTGGCACAAGTCCAAGAACAAATCTAACTTCTCTCACAGCATCGCAAAATGAACTGATATTCAACGCTTGAATGACTACTTGTTTATAAAATCACACCTGAACATATGATAGACAAAAAAAACTGTGTTGATCAAGTAAAATCACATGTTTCAATAAAATATTAGAAATTTATTCTAGATCGTGATCTATCCATTGTTGGAAATGACCGCAAGTCAGAAGGCAAGGATAGACAGATTACCGATATCGGCGTTGTTTGGACAAATAAAGTAAATAAAAAACCAGAGTGAATTTATATTGTGGATCATCCCGATAGAGTACCGAAAGCTATCAATTAAATATTAACATCCCGTCCGATTTTCTAATGCGCACTTATTTTTCTCTTTCGTGACAAGTGCCGATGTAATGTTGTAAGGGTCGCATCTAGAAACGCAATAAGTTTACAATTTGAAAAATGTAATGAAATATCAGTAGGAATGAATAACTTGAAACAGGTCTGCTCTGTGGGTTTACTGCATTTGATATCGAAAGCAAAATAGTTTAGCAGCACATGTACCTCCGTTTTGAATCGAAAGTACTTCTTGATCGAATGTCGAAACTTCACGATAAAAAAAAAACGACACCTCAATTTTGAAAGGGAAAGCAGCGTCACGTTTTCGCAGTTTTTTTGTTTATTAATCTAACCAGACTTAACTTCTGATCGGTAGTGATGAAGTTGCTTCCTAACCCAATCTCGATAGAACTGTTTAAAAAGTATAGAGAAAAAAAAATATCGCAACTAGATAAAATGAATCGTTCATAAAAAAAATTTTCGCAAACGCACAAAGCACTGGAAACTTGATTCATCTCTAGTTTCGGCCACGTGATTGAGAGGAAAACCGTAGCCAAATCTCAAATACATGTACCTTCATTTGCGAAAAACAGCTGAGTTGCCCAGACGGTTGAATATTTTCAATTTAAAAAACATATCAGCATATTTGGGTAGAAAAGGTTAACGAAAATAGCAAAGCGTACGGGGTTGGCAGCTTCCGGAGGTGCACGATAGGATGAAATGTAATAGGTGTGGGTCATGAGCTTTCTGCTGCAGTGGAAACGGGCTAGTCTTGGTTCTCTTGATGAAGACAAGCTGACAACGCATCCAAATACAGTAAAACATGCCTACAGCGGGATTTTCCGGCCCAGAAGAAAAGTCCCGCTGTAGGCAAGCTTCGGCAATAGGCAAGCAAAGGGAAGTTAGCGAAAATTATCAAAAAAATTACCCCCCCCCCTGCAAAACAATAAAATAAACGTGACTATTGGGCCGTAGGCACTGTTTTTATATTACTATTAGTTTTATTAGTTCAATTTTTTATTTATTATTTTGCGCTTTTGTTTTTGTTTGTTGGTTGGTTTCTTGTTTTTTTTTTTTAATGACACTTTTCACTTTTGATAAAAGTGGTCTGGTTTGAATTGTCCATTGTTGATAGCTGACAGGATCGGTTTTATCTCTCAAGGTGTACAAGGTACCAGATGAAATCTCAGTCTCTGCAAATTTGGGTTTTTGTTTTTTTTCTTCCTGCCAACTTCGTTGATTATTTCAGCCTTCTTTTCAATCGAAAAACATTTCCTTTTGTTAGAAGCCATCTTCTTCTTCAGTCGTGCGTAAAATTTGCGTTCTGTATTGTATAGCTAGTAGAAATTAGGAATTAATGCCGTAAAATTCGCCTTCTGTGTTGCATATTTGTATAGACTATAGCTAGTGGAAATTAGGACATAGGAGTGAATTATGAATGTGTTTCGAGATCAAGGATCGTAACCAAATGAACCGCAGTCCCACCTAGCCTAAGTCCCTACACACATAGACCTAACGCATCTCACCCCCTTCTCCCCTCTCCCCAACCCCGATCGATTACGACCATTCTTTTGTTTGTGTTGTTCAACTTGTGTAACAGACTAGCACCAACAATCATAGCTCGCTTTCACTTTATAGGCTTAGTACCTATGGTCATGTAGATCTAGAATGTGCCTCTCCCACTCACAACCACGCATACGCACAGTCTTGACTGGTAAGATAATACAGCTCGCTCAAACGCCCGCTGTATCCATGTTCGGGCCTGTCCCTGCCCCGTTATATCAAAGCACAGGTTATAGAGCTTATATAGAGAGAGAAAAACGGGGCTACTTCCAAGGTCCCGCTGCAGCGGGTGCCGCTATAGTTGAGCACTACTGTATTGAAGAAGAAATCAGACCGCGCTGCTGAATATCTTTAGTTTGAAAAATCAGGATTAACAACGAAATTGGATATGTATCGATCAAATCGGTACAACAAGGCAGATCTGATGACAGAACAAAAGCCGAAGTTCACTAACCTTGAAGTCACAAACAAAGTATTCATTGCTGTTTATGGCAATATCAGAGGGTTCTCTCATATAATCACTGCAGTCAAACCACTTTATCAGGTCCCCACTCTCTGAGATAACAAAAACGGTTGGAGAAACGCTGTCGACTGCAACAATATGCCCTGAGAAGAAGAAACAAGACTTCAAATTAGGCTATTACACAAGCAGGTGGAATGTGTTTTGATTTTTGTAAAAAGCATAACACACAAAAAACAAGTTCTATGAAACCCTCAAACTAAACTCTGTGCTGCCAGCTGGGACGATTTAAAAAAAAACTTTCCCGTTATTTAAAAAAAAAAAAGTAAACACTGTGCAATAAATTGACATACTATACAGCTATCACAGAAAAAGGTTCTCCCTATTGAATTACAAATAAACTGGAAGGAATTTTGTAAATGCCAATATTGAAGTCTTCAAAAGAAACAAAAAGCTTTTTTTTGGTGTTGATATATCTCTCTCCCCTTCCCCATTTAGCCCTTCGGGATAAAGTTTGTCCCCCAATGCAATTTCCAATAAAACGGCTGCAAAAGTAACGTTCAGACATTCTATATTTCATGAGGCCATAGTTTAGCTGTATCTCCTTAAGCCCAATACATATATCCGATAACAGCCTAATTAAATTTAACCTGTTCACTTAAGGCAATTAATAAGCGACTTAAACCTGATAAAAACAAATATTTACCTTCGGTGGTAATTGCAAGTCCAGCCACAATGTCAATATAACGAATGGCTATTTTCTTCAAAAAATGTCCATTACGGTTGAATATCTGCATGCGAGATCTTTCATTGCCTCTGTCACAGACAACAAACTTCCCTGTTTTAATAACAACTGCAACTTTCCGTGGATACCACAGCTGTCCTTCCTCACGGCCTGAAAATAAAACAACAATGTACGTGAATCACACTCGTGGCGTGTACTATAAATGTAATAAAAAATGACAGCAAAAAGACGGTAGCACTGAAACAAAGTTGGCCATACATCTTTTCTTTTTCAAGCTAGAAACAAGAGAAAAAAACAAAAATGGTACTCATGAAGAATATCAAATGTTTGCATTAACATTTTTCATTCATTTCAAGGATTACTTTTAATCAAATATCTTGAAATGTCGTTTGTCGCCTCTGAAAAAAATAAAGAAAATAAGACCATGACATCTTAAATACAGGGAAAACTTATGGTGGGGATCCTGCTTATCGTTTGGTGGCTCAAATTTTCTGAAGTTGAGTCCATGCTTTCAATTTCGAACGAACAACACCAACAGTCATTGTACTGCTGCTCAAGCATATTCTCTTGAATGTGTCTGTAGATGTACCATATTTATGTTCTGCTCCACACTGAAGAGTTCCAAACAGAATGAAACATATTCTCATTAATGCGTCTGTGGGTGAACCTCTTTTGGACAAGGTGCTCACTATGTTCTGCTTGGATGAACTACTCTATTACTGATGGAAGTAAGTATTCAACATCTAAGTTTACAATTGCTTTACAGTGAAATCTCTTAAAGTGGTGCTCTCTGGACAATGTATTTAAACACAAATTTGACCTTCAAAACTAAAAATGCTAAATTAGGACTTAAAAATTAAAAAAAAATATTGGACTGGCTAAAATCAAGATTCCCTTTCAAAGAGAACTGGCTTGCAGACTACTTCAACTTGTACAATAACTTTTAAATCAATCTTTGTTTAAAGGTTAACATCTTTTGTTTGTTTTTTTCTTTCTCCTTTTTAATATCTGTTAAGATTTTGAGACAGGAAAAGATTCATTATATTATTATTAAAAAATAATAATGCAAAGAAGTGGATTGTGTAAAGAATTGTTTCAAATTTGTAATGATTTACTGGGAAAAGATAATACTCAAATATTTCCTTCCAATATTCCTGTGGACAAAATGCCGGAAACTTTTTAATAACTTCTTCCTTTAAATGATTGATGCAATCAGGCATGATGTATCCACAGAAGAACCAAACTTTTCAGATCCATGTAACCAGTTAATTTCAAAATTAAGAACAGCGAAAATGAAATTTAAAAAATTCTTCTTGAATCACCAAAGAAATTTAGTCAATTAAATTCTTTGCCTGCGAAGCTTTTCTTTGAATACATAGATACTTTGTTGCCTAGTATTACTTGTATTATAATGTGTTTTTAAACAAGCAATAATATAACCCATATTGCATATATACACATATCGGAGTGTAATGAATAACTAGAATTAGTACAAACCTGTATCAAATCTACTATTTTTAGATTTTAGAAAAAGTTGTGTTAAGACAAAATATACATGAGCATTGAACCAAGAACCTTTTCAGTCAGCTTACATAAGTAAACATAATAACGACACAACATTACTTAGGGTAACATCGGATCTTTTATTAGTTAGTGATGAAGGGAAAGTGTCTGTGCTTGCACTGCTTGACTTATCTGCAGCATTTCACACGATTGATCACACAATTCTTTTAAAATGTTTGTCAACATCCTTACGTATACATGGTACAGTTTTATAATAGTTTAGATCCTATTTGTCAAATCGGCAACAACGAGTATTTATCGGTACTTGAGAATTCATACCCTAAAATTATGAAATTTGGTGTTCCTCAAGGTTCCGTTCTTTTCTTATAATATTCAGTCCCCCATAAATATTATACCAAGGCATTTTTTTTGTTATCTATATACAGGCGACACACAATTGTGTAAGTCTGTCTTGCCCTCAGAAGTTGATGTTTTATTATCTGACCTGAATGCATGTGTAACATCAGTTAAAGAATGGATGAGTGCAGATTAACTTAAAATGAATGGTGATAAAACTCAGGTGATGGTAGTCGGATCACCAACAACTTAATTGTAAAAATGTGTTTATCAATGGTGAAGAACTTCCTTTATCATAAGAAGTAAAAAATTTAGGTGTCATGTAAGATAAAAATTAAATTATGGATAAAGCTGTTTTTTAAATTAGAAAAGTATGTTTTCTTAAGTTGAGGAAAATTAGCCACTTAAGATCACTAATTGACGCCACAAAAAACTTATTCTGTCTTTTGTAATCTAAAAAAAAAATGATTATTGCAGTGCTCTTTTCAAAGTCATGAAAAAGTGAGCAAATTTAAGAAAATTCAAAATCTCTGGGTTAGACTTAAAAAAACGGACACACAAATGTCAAAGTGATCATCATCTTACAAAAAGTTCATTGGCTTCCAATAAAACTTTGGAGTAGATTATATAACTTGGCAATGCCTACATATCGATCTAAAAGATCCATTTTTTCCATCTTACTTGAAAGACCTTTTACATATCTTATCAGTCTGCAATCACTTTTATGCAAACCCAAACTCCACCTAAAAATTGTGGTGAGCGATCTTTTAAATTTGCAGGTCCTGACATTTTGAATAGTCTACAACAGTGTTTTAGCGTCCAACAGTTTGCAGGTGCTTTCTCCATGATTCACATATTTATTTCACTGTAATCATTTTATAATACGATTTATAAGCTAGTTTTTACAATTATTCTTAACGTTTATGTTATATACCAATTTTATAACATGAGTTGAACTTTATTATGATTCTGTGCATTCTCTATTTACACTATAATTTTAGAAAAAATAATGTATTTTATTGATTGCTTGATTAATCACTTTGAGCAACTCTATGGGAAAGCTTCTATAAAAATGCACTTTATTATTATCATTATAGAATAAAGAATTTTGGATCCTGAAGGATACAGGTTGAAACTAATTGACAATTCTTACCTGGAATTCCAAACTGGTATTTAAACTCCCCAGACTTTGTAAAGACTTGAACTCTGTGATTATTGGTATCAGCAACGACAATATCTTCTTCAGCGCCTAGACAAAATCCATGGGGGGAGTTGAACTGCCCTTTACCAGGACCAAGTTGACCAAATTTGCACCTGAAAGGCATAGGATTCAACAATTCAATATTTTTCTTACCTTGACCATTACATTCATTTGTAAAAATGAAACTGTAACCAAGTTCTCAAAGCTTTTACGGAAGGAGTTGGGAATTTCCTTCATTAAATGTTTACGTATAGAAATGGACCTTTGCAGACACTTTCTTTAAAAAATTTTTTTATTAAACTACATATCTGTTATTAATAAAGTTGAAAGGACTAATGAGCAACTTTCAAGCCTTAGTATGCAGAAGAAATTGTTATCTAGTGAAAAATCTAGGTAGTGGAAATCAAGGCCATGCAACTACAACATAAGCATGTACAACAAAGAAGCTTTTACACTGGCAGTTGGGACAAATAGGTAAATAGAAATAAGGGGCATATAGTTTTTTGAGGCGACCATGGCTATTTATTTTAAACTAGATAAAAATCCAAATGCCTCCAAAAATTAAAAATAAAAAACAAATAACAATCAGTCAAATTGAGGTATTACATCACAGGGATCACAGTGAAAATAATTTCCGACCCCTCCACTTCGCCGTATAACTTAATAAAACGGATATACGAAAGCTCATTAAGTTGTCATCTTTGTAAATCCAAACCTATGTCTAATAAGTTTGTTTTGAGCAGTAAACAAGAATGAGGATAATTTGAAATTCTTTTAAAAATAACCTTTATTATTTAATTAATTGTGCACCAGTGTTTAATTATAACAAAATGAACGGAGTCGTCACCCTGCTACAAAATGAATATTACAATAATAAAACTTAGTGGCTTAAAAATTGAGAGAGGTACATGTTTACATTTAAAAAATGCAGATCTAGATAAAATAGAATTACTACATAGAAATCTCAGACTTGATTATCGCTCTGCTAGATCGAGATCCCACAGTGCGGGAAGCTGGCGATGATACTCTAAATTATAGATTTACACAATGTAGCTCGCCTACCTGTCTGGTTATAAAATAACATTGGAGCGCATGAAAGATGCGTATGGATTAAAAACATTCAGTCTGCTTTTTTTAATGCACACCTCTTTTTCTTGTTTTTTTTTTTTTTTTTACTTAGCCGTAAGGCGATGTTTAAGTCTACTTTTGTCATGTTGTCCAAACGGTTGCACCAAGAAACACAAATAATGTTTCAATTGGAAAAATCTAATGACATATCCTTCTTTTTGGAATGAATAACTTGACATAGCAAGGTTTACCGGAATTCATATTGAAAGCAAAACGAGTTTAGCTGCACATGTACTTCCGTTTTGAATCGGAAGTACTACTTGTATTAGAAGATCTGTAATCGAAACTGCAGGATAAGAGAAAGCAGCACCCCGCTATTTTTGCACTTTGGCAATTTTTTAATCAACGGTAATGCTGACAGGATTCCGCGATTTTTTGGGGACAGTCTGCAGAAATTGTGATCAGAGTGTCATTGCCAAAAATGTCAGCAAGTACTGAACGATCAACAGGACACCAAATTTTTAGCTGGATACTGACAAATACATATTTTTTCAGATACGGAAAACCTACTCATGAGGTCAAATACCTATTAAATATGTATTATACTTACTAAATATGTATTATACGTACTGGTTGGCAGCTATCTTACCCTGCATGTAAATGGCTTAAATTATTTCTGATGAATTTTTGAAAATTAGTCCTTTTTTGTGATTATAACACAAAAATTATAAATTTCGGATGTGTATACATCACATGAAGCTCTGAACTTGGCTTATTGCGCAAAAGCATGTGATACCAGGATCAGTGTCCAGTGCCCAGTGGTTGAGCCCATAGTCAAATTCTCAAATATTTAAAAAACTAAGCTCATTTCATAAATCATTTTAATTGTGACCTTATTTTATTACTATCTGAGACTAAATATACTACTTGAGTCTATACATTCTAGAGAAAAGTGTGTTTAAATTTTTGAATCGAGAGCTGGAAAACAATGGCGTCCAACACAAATCACATTTGCTCCCCAGTCGCCCCGTCATCGGAAGCTGTTATCCGTCAGGCGACATCCTGTTTATCTAGAGGAACTAAAAATGGATAACTGCACATTGTCTGTGTCTGACTGGGATGGATGTATGAGTTGGTATAGTCGCTCCCTAAATGCGTGAGCAGGGATCACAGTGGAAAAAATGTCCAACCCCTGAGCGCATTTACGTCAGCTAATCAAATTCTCGTCCTTGTTAACCCAACCAATGTTCTTATAAGCTTGTTTAAATGAGTTAAGAAAAATAATGAAGCCTGCCAAGAGAAACTTATGGCTAATGCTTTCAAATATAGCCTTTAATTACTCTCTCTATATAGACATTTTATTTGTGTACCCGTTTTTAATTATGGCGAAACTAACAAAATGAAAACTACAATAACAAAACAACTTAGTAGTTAGTCTTTTAAAGCCTACATATTGCACCTGAATTCCTGCGAGAGGGGTACATGTATACAGTTAAAAAATGCAGATCTAGATATAAAATAAAGAATTACAAAATAGAACCCATGAACTTGAATAGCTATCTACTAGATCTAGATTGAGTTCCAAAGTGTGGGCAACTGATGAGTTCCTAAATGTTTTTCCAAATGCACCAATAGGGAGAACCTACACCATCTTTGCAAGTGATCCATGAAATTTTTCTAATTAAAAAAAGAAGTGTACCAACAACCAGAAATGTAAAAAAATGTAAATTTGCTCTAAAAAAAAAAAGAGAGAAAAAAGAATGATCTGAGCCCTTGGTATTCCCGCAAAAAAATAATGCTAATTATCATTGTGGTCTTGTATATGGATATAGGAGCAGATGGTAAAATAGATACTCAAAGCTGAAGCAGAGATATCTCGGTTTACAGAAGGTTTATTGGGCTTACAGAAGCATACTTGGTTTACTTTAAGAATGAAGGAGAACAATTAAACTATAAAACTGAAAGACATGTAAAGCTACCAGTGCTGCTTCTTTAGAAAGGTTGCAGAATAATTCAGAGTTTCAAATAATATTAAAAAAAAAGGTTTCCATTAAACCACTCAGTGCCACTGGAAACTTTGAGAAAAGAAAGGAAAAAAAAAAGTAATAATGTGCAATATAATCAATATGCAAGAAACAAATTGTAGTTATGCAATCTAAAAATTGTAATATTGGCAGTGAATAAGAAAATTAATTCAGCCAGCGTTCAACATCTAGAACAGAGAGGGATACTATGAATTAAATAAAAAATAACCTGCACGCTAGAAAATAAACTTCAAGTTCATTCATATTTTAGTAACTGCAAAAAGGCTGTCAGCAATGTAAGAGTAAATTATATATTCTACGCTCTTAATTTAAATTCAAAATAGATGGAAAAGTGAAGATTAATACATTTATGTGTTATTGCACTTTTAGAAAAATGAAAATAAGAAAAATATGTGATTGCCTAGATGATAGGTTTGGTGTTGATAAATTTCACTTTGAGGGAGTAGCACCTTTAAAATTTTATACCAAAACCACCATGTTCCATGCATTAAAAGAGAAAAAAAAAAAAAAAAGGATATGGATGTGCAGGCATTTCAAAGATGGGAAGTCTTTATTTTTAATTCAGGGCTGACACTCAGGTTCGATGAAATCCACCAATTTTCAGCGTGGGGATCTGGGGGCCCTTGGCCCCCTGAAGCTGAATTTTTGTTGTAATTTTAGTTCCTAAATATGGCCCTCAGAGAAGTTTGGAGAGCAGGTGCACTCTGCTTTCCCTTTTACATCATTTTTCGCAATCGACTCAACACTCAATGGGATCGATTTTCACAATCACTATCCCTTCTAGCCGCTTAAAGCTCCACGGGTTCGAACATCCTGGCTTTTCGTCCTTATCACAAAATCTACAAAATGAAACAATCGGCGCTTGAATGACCCACCAGTCTTCATAATGCAGATAGGTTGAAAAGAGGAAATGTTATCGCCCGGGGGGGAGGGAGGTCGGCAAATTGGTTAGCCCTATTTCATTTTCACTTCTTTTAAGTAGACAAGATATTGAAGAAAAAGTTTACTTCCCGTATAGCCTATTTTGCAAGACTAAAAAAGTCATTACATCACAGAAGCATGGAAAGGTGCCATCAAGAGTGCGAAAGATTTTATAACATATATGTAATGTACTAGTAACCTATACTAAACAGATAACGCACACTCAAGAATCTATGTGTATTTTTTTATTTAGCACCTAAGAGTTCATCTCTCAAGCCTTGCAGACTATTAATACCTCAATAGATTATTACTGAAACCGTACACCTAAAAAGAAAATTAAAGGTCCAAGATCAATCTACACCAAAAAATACAGTAAAATAGATATGCACACTAAATTTGGGACTTTTCACACAAACTGCCATGAGGCGACTGTGGATGAAAATTGTTTTGTCCCTTGTTGAAAATTCAAGCTCACTGGGTTCAACATTTCTATCATTTGGTCCTTATACTCACACATATCAAAAGCATTCTATTGAGATAACCATGCCATCTATTCGCCTTAAGATGATTAGGAAACGGCAGATTGGATTGTTTAGAGGTAGGCCTATCATCTTGAATAGACAACGAGCAACAAATTGGGTATTTCAGTTGTGCCCGGAACTGTACAGAGGTTACATAGAAGATATGGAGTATCTTTTATATATAATTATTTTCATTACCGAATTTTCAGCCCTCGCGATATCTGAGGTTTGCTTGTCTATTTCCTTTCTCCAATGTTTCCTCGGATACCGAACAGGTGGAAAAAATTTTTTCCGTACCTGATGTGTAACATTGTTTTTAAAAAGTACGACCGTGGACGCACTGGAAAAACTTTGAACTAAAAGTGCTACAAGGCATACATCCAAGGGGAGCGGGTCAAAACAAAAACCTATTCTCGACACACTGCCAGCTCCAGGAAAAACTGACACGTTTATCGCATTGTTTGCATTATCGCATTGTTTTAACAGACACGGATCCAATCAGTTGACACTGTAGACCTATTATCGATACTATTCGGCGATTTTCGTTGGGATACAGTTACACATTAAATTTTCTTGCACATGGGCCAGATCGGGTAATACTATTATTATAGATGCCGTTCAAAGAAACCCCCCGCGACTTGAGCTGTGTCCGATAACGCATTTCTTTCGCTACCAGGTCAGATTGGATGACATGATGTTTTCACTTCGATACCGCTCAAAGGCAATATTACGTAATCGGTGCACTTTGAAGGAAAGAAGGCAAGCGCGGGAAAAGTAGCGACTAGTTCAAATTTGCTGCACAAAAAAGTCTCCCAAAAATGGCCAAAAACACTGACGGCTGACCGGTGTACGGGCAGTTTACAGCACTCGAGCCGACCGCGGAATATTTACCCATCCACGGAAAATTTGTGGATCCACTGATGAGTGGCAGCCTTGTTTATTTATAAAGTGACACTGTAAAAAAAAAAAAAACCATTAAAAAAAATTTAATTTGGCAACATTTCAATCAGAAAGGAATGAGGGATCAGACTAACTGGAAAAAAAAAAACAGGCAAAAGAACATTTGTGCAGAGTGAAACTACTGGTTACAGATGAGAGTAGCTGTGAACTATGTTAGCAGGAATTCACCACCAGGTGAGGAAAAGGCTAAGTGCAAAAGAAAACATGCGCTTTGAGGCAGACAAACCAACACCACAGGAAATTGGAAGCAAGCAATTTTATAGATATTTAACCTCAGAGCAACTTCGTTGATTTGTTTGAGCTGTGGTCCCCAGTGACCTATTTCTGTGTCTCCCAGACCACCTTGGAACCTGCTGAAATTTGTTTCAGTGGGACTACTTTGGAACCTGCTGAAATTGATACCCAGCAACAAAAGGTCAAGTACAACAACCACTTTATGGCTTTAAGAATTAAACATAGGGAATTAAAATATCAATTTTGTACATATATGTACACACACTTAAACAGCCTTCCACTGAAAATTTTGGATAATCTGACCATTCACAAAAAAGGGGAGGAAAATGTTATCATTAACAAATTTAAAAGAAATAATGTATAATTAGACCAAACAAACAAAAATAAAATTAATTCTGCACATTCATAAAATACTTAACCATCTGCATCCAAATTATGGTTCCACCTATTTAGTTTCAATCATCAAGAGTCAAGAAAACAACTCTTGCAATAAAATAATATTTAATTTGATTCACTCAGCCTAGGCTAAAGTTAGCCTAAGCCTATACAGTGCATGATAAATAAGTAACTGAAACACTTGCTTCATTGAGCCATGAAATCTTCTAGATATCAAGTAAAAATAGAAACGAGTGTTACATTCTCCCAACTAAAAACCCTAAAATGAAAAGATAGGAAACTATTAAATAAATTTATTTCATAGACTTAAAAAACAAATTTAATTTTTTCAAATTGGCTGTTATGCACACACAAATTTTAGGCTCAACTATATACATAGGCCTCACCTGATTTGCATGGCGTTCATCTTATTTGTGCGCCTCACTGGAGGATAGGGCTCATTTGTAAAGCTGTTTGGAGAACCAAGCTCTGATGAGGCTGTTGCTACATGAGAAATAAAAATTGAACATGGGTTACCTGTAATTATGTCAATAAACATATGTGTGTCAAGTGATCCCTAATTGACCAAGAGTTGGAGAAATTATGTCTCCTAAAGTCAAAAGAGGAAATTTCAGAACACCAAAGAGGGAAATAACAAATGTCAGAGGAAAAATGTTCACTGTGCGAAAAGCTGAGATGCATTTATCCGTAAATAAAAACCAGATTTAAATTTTCAGTGTTTACTAATATAATTTTTGACATATATCTCATCACCAAAAAAACAGTCTCCAATAATAAGAAAACCTACATCCACAAACATTCAGTCATATAATAAAAAAAACAGAAACACACTCAAGAAGAAAGAATCCATAGAAGAATCGTCTAGTCATTGCTTTTTTTTAGTAGCAGCAACAGTAGCAGCAGATGAAGTTTTTTATGCAAAAAGTATTACCTTCTCAGCAGGCTACTTGCCAGTCTGTCCTAACTACATTTTTAAGCAGTAACTTGCGAGGAATCATGTTATGATCCATCCCTGGCAAAGTTTTAACAAAAATCCTGTTAGAGAGTCTGAAGACACCCTGGACAAGAGACTCTGAGATGAGCAAGCTTGCTTCCGACAAAAAGATCGTTCTTGCACAGACCAATAACTACCATGCACATCATCATCGAACAGTCACTAGAGTGGCAGACTTCTTTATATGCAGTGTTTGTTGACTTTCAAAAGGCATTTGACAGCGTCCATCAAAATTTCATCTGGAGACTAATGTACCACTACGATTTTCCACCAAAGTTAGTAACCATAATCTTCCTTATGGTGGTTGACTGGATTGTGCGAAAGTCAACTACAGGCCAGAATAGGGGTATCCAGTGGACCTTCATCAGGCAGCTGGAGGATCTTGACTTTGCAGACGACATCAGCCTTCTCTCACAAAGACAAAAAGATGCACAAGAGAAACTGTATCGTGTGTCAGAAGAAGCCAGAAAGACTTCAGATAAATATTGGAAAAACTGAGGCTATACGAATCATGAACAGACAGGCAGCATCAGGAATTTATCAAAGAGGTTGACAGTATGTCTATCTTGGTTCTGTTGTTAGCAAAGACAGAGGAAGAGATAAGGGCATCAGATGCCGAAATAATAAGGCCAGAGACACGTTCAATACCCTAAGACCAATCTGGAGGTCTACAGCCCTGTCGGTACAAAACAAGCTCCAAATCTTCAATACCAACATGAAGTCAACGCTCAGAAACATGGCGAGTTTCATGCAATCATTCAGTCTCACCAACAGATGTCTCAGAAACACCCTCAACACTAGGTGATCTGTAGTTATCCCGAACAAAGAACTGTGGGACAGAATGTTGTTGAGTTGGTTTAACGTCCAACACCAGCACTATATAGGCTATATTGTGGACGGGCCAAGACTGATGCCTGACAATTTTATATGCTGCCACAAACCAGACAAGGCGGGGATACCACGACTCCTGTCTCAGCCGGTCACATTAAACTGACACCGACCCAACCAGTACGGAGCGCAATCGCTAGGGCTCAAACCTGAACCTTTTCAATTGCGTGGGAAACCGATCTTCTACCCCAGGGCCACCACGCCCCCCGAGAAAGAGAGAGAGAGAGAGAGAGAGAGAGAGAGAGAGAGAGAGAGAAAGAGACAGACAGACAGACACAGACAGAGACATACAGACAGGGGGGAAATAAACGAAGATTATGAGTCTAGAAAACAGATAGAGAATGAAATTGAAACAGACTGTGAGAGAGGAGACAGAGAGAGAGAGAGAGAGAGAGAGAGAGAGAGAGAGAGAGAGAGAGAGAGGTTGGGTTTGTTCAACGTCCAACAGCAGCACTATATAGGCTAAATTGTGGACGGGCCCCAAGACGAACGTCTGACAATTATGTGCTGCCACACACGAGACAGGGCGGGGATACCATTACTCCTGTATCAGCCGGTCACATTATACTGACACCGACCCAACCAGTAGGGAACGCAACAGCCAGGATTCGAACTCAGGACCTTTTGCGTCGGAAACCGATGTTCTACCCCTGGACCACCGTGCCCCAGAGAGAGAGAGATATAGATAGATACTGATAAAAAGACAGAGAGAAGGATAAGTTAAAGAGCAAAAGAGAGGAGAGAGATAGAGAGAAAAAGAAAGATGGTTGGGGATGGAGGGGGGATTTGAAAGTGAGGACAAAAAAGTCTGATACTTTTTGTCACGTCGTTGGAAAGAAAAACAATAATTTATAGTGTAGATAGCAAAATTTGACCAAAAACACTATAATATTATAACATATCTTCAGTGCGTATAAACTCAGCTTTTCCCTTATGTATAATGTGAACGACCAAGTCTCTGCAATCACGTTTTGTTATCCAATCGCCGTATAGGATCTTACTTGTGATCGAGGGCCGGATGTTCAGATGGTATTAATCGCACAAATATACGACAAACTAGATAGATCTACGTTACTTGTTTGTAAACGCACATTGAGCTTATGATAACGCCAATCAGAATCCCTATTGCTTGGAAATGATTTCAGGTATAAATGACTGAAACTGAAAGTCTAGATAGAAAGATTGGTATGCTTTGGACGAATAACACAAGAGAAGAAAAAAATTAGCTGGGACTGATCAGTATCGCTGAAATTGACGACTAACCCAAACTCGATTATATCACTGTATTACAAGTATAGAAAAAAAATAATAATAATAGCGTCTATCGATAAAATATATAAATTGTTCATAAATTGTTCTTTTTGCCCAAAGCTCTGCAAACTTTCTTTATTCTTCTCTGGTTTCGGTCATATGATTGAGAGAAAATCATAGCTGTACCTCAAATACATGTACCTTTTTTTGCA